>QRDG01001831.1:836238-1293482 GCA_012064385.1 Puccinellia tenuiflora
TGTTACACATCGCCACGTCCTAAACACCATCATCCTCATCATCTCCTTTTTCCGCTCACACACCCACGCGCAAATGGAAATAGCAAACTAGAGGACCCTTGGATACGCCCGCACAAGTTATTCAGTTAGTAAGGAGCCATACTCCCACCAACGGAAGCACGCTCGTCTTGGTTCAAGAGGTAAGAACTCGCACCTAGAGGCAAGAATGAGACAAAACACCATCCCCGATGCACTCATCCAAGCCTTCTTAGCATTTTAATTAAGCATCACAATAACCACCATGTCCGAAACATTCCATCAATAGCAATATCATGGAATTAAATCAACCGGACAATATAGCATTTAGCTAAGCATGGCTAAGCATCAATAAGCATATTTTACATATAACAATTGTATCTTTGTCTACGGACAAACACATCAACCTAGGGTTCATAGAGGGGAAGCATTGATGGTTCAGGGGACAATGCATATCATAGGATTCTCTACTTGATCAAAAGTGACATTGGAATCGCATGCAATATTCTGGTGAGAAAATAATTTATAAAACATTAAGATGCTAGATGCCAAGAGGTTAGGTTATCTCTTGCCTTGCTGCCGGGGCGTGTGGTACTGCGCGTCGGGTAAGTAAGGTTAACCTCGACTCCGGAATCTATCAATACCCAAGCAAGAATAGAAGAAGAAAATAAATCACACGAAGTCAAATGCACTGCAAAAACATGATGACATGTCCAATTCATTCATTATATACCCATAGTATTTAACTAGCAATATTAAATGGAGTGCCAAATAATTAGTGCAATTATTTGGAAACAACCCCATATTTAACTTAATGGCCACATTGTTTATAAATTAATACATTATTAAGGAAGTGGCTTAAATATGCATGAACATGATATGATTAAATAGGTTTTGTTCTTCTGATCGTTTCGGTACCTTATTCGTAATTTTCCGAGTACCGATGAATAAATAGTGAATTAAATAATTAATTGAATTTAATTCTTTTAATCAATTAAAGAATAACTTCAAGGAAAATTTTGTGATCATGATTTGATATTAGCATGGTTTGACAACATTTGAAGTGCTGATCACATTGATATTGTATTCACAAATTTTGGTTGATTATTTAACAAGTTATGAATTTTCCCGAATTATGGATTATTTAAGCCATTTTAGCATTTCCTAAACAAAAGCAAAATATTTTACCCAAAAGAGCATGGCAATGTTACCAATAGATAGGTAATGTTTTTTGAACAATTTGATATTTTATTTAATTTATTTTTAAATTAACTTCTTTTACTGTTTGGGCCGGCCTCCAGATCGGCCCAGGCCGGTTTCCAGGATGGCCACATATCCGAAACAGCCGGCCCACTGGCCGGCCCAGACCGGGCACCAGGCCGGTCACAGACCAGAGGATGCCGGCCTCCTGGCCGGCCCAGGCCGGGTGCTAGGCTGGGCCACCATCCGAGCCAGCTGGCCTTCTGGCCGGCCCAGGCCGACGCCCAGGCCGGACAAGCAACCGAGGCTGCCGGCCTCCCGGTCGGCCGGGCCGGTCCCCAGGCCGGGCGCACGGCAACGGTGGGGCGGCGACGATGTACGGCGACCGGCGGCGGATCACGACGGCGAGAGGGAGAGGGGAGAAGAGGAAAAGCAAAAAACGGTGCGGAGCTCACCATGAGCACAAATGCCATGGTCGGCAACGGCGGGGAGGGCGAACGGTGATGTGTGGGTGCGCGACCGGCGGCTCTCGGTGCCGGGGAAGAACGGCGACGATGTGGAACTCCGGCACCCCCCCTTTCGATTCCTTGGACCACGACGGAGAGGGAGAAGAGGCGCAATCCCGGTGGGCTTCGATCTGCTTCCCGGGTCCCCTATCGACGGCACTTCGGCGGTGGGCGTGAGCTCGAGCTCGGCGGTGTGACGGGCAAGAGGAGGGTAAAGGAAAAGGAGCAGGTGGAGGGGAACGGAAGGAATGGAGGCAGGTGAGCGTCTCGAGCGTGTCCTTGACCACGGGGGAGGCACGACATGCGCGGGGCCGCGTGGCCACAGCAGCATGGGAACGGGAGGCATGGCGCCAGTGCCTCCCGGCACTGTGGCGACAGGTAGTGGAAAGGAAAAATTTCAGAAAACCCCCTATTCATTTGAAAATAAAAGCAAACAGGTCCATCAGCAATCTTTAGTGAATTTAATGAAGCACATAAACAATTTTATAAAATATGAAAAAATTCATGTGACCTCCCCTTGTCATGTAGAAACTTCACAAAAATTTTGGCTTCAAAATAAAATGTTTAAAATAAGATTTATTCATATTATTGCAATATGGTCATTTTGATAAATTGCAAAATGCATTTATTTGGAGCACTTAAGCAATTCAATAAATTATGAAAATATTTATGGAGGATCATATTATAACAATGAAGCTCCCCATAATTTTATTTTGAATTTTTGGAAATATTAATTGGGTTTCAAAAATAGGATTTGATTTGAACCAATTTTGGATTCTCAAATTTATTTCTTTGTTTGACAAGAGATTTCCTTTGACAATTATTTATAAAAATATATCCTTGAGCTTCCTGGACAATTTGGAAACTCAAGAACATTTGGTTTTGCCAATTTGAGTTTTGTATTTGGTTTGAAATTTTTGGGAAGGATTTGCTTCCCTTTTATTGTTTTCCAGTTGTTGCTTTATTAACTTAGCAATTTAAGTAAGTATGCCATGATGCAATGCAAGCAAAAAGTGAAAATTTGGCCCATATTTTAGGGTGCCAAACTGGGGCTGTTACATCGGGTCGGTGCGACCACGAGTTCTTCTTCTCCACAATGACGCCGCCTCGGAACGGTGGTACTCCGTACAACTACCCTGGCTTGCAGGTGTCGGAGACGTAGAACCACTTCTTCCGCCAGTTTTGTGTGGACTCGAGCTGCTTCAGGTCGAAGTAGTCGATGTCCCGCGCGTCTGGATCCCGAAGCCACCCACGGGATACACGCCGTGAGCGCCGGCGTTGCGCTTCACGTTGAAAATCCGCTGCCACAACCCCTAGTGTGGGTGTATCCCAAGGAAACACTCGCACAAGACGATGAAGCAGGAGATGTGGAGCACGGCGTTGGGGGTGAAGTCGTGCAGCTGTACGCCGTATGCGTACATCAAGCCGCGGAATAATGCGTGAACAGGGAAGGCGAATCCCCTGTTCACGAAGTTGACGAAGCAGACGCGCTCGTCGTCTCGGGGACGAGGGGAAACCTCGTCGCCGGGAGCCCGTGCCTTCACCTTCTCCGGCGACGGCAGGTAGCCATCGCGGCGCAGCACCTCAAGCTGGCACTCGGTCACGGAGGACCGTTGCCAGTTGCCATGCACGTTCTTCAGATCGCACGCCGTGGTGACATCGGCGGCTCCGGCGGTCCTCTTGCCGCTGGTCTTCTTCGTCATGGTGGCGCGAGGAGGAACTAGGCTCTCTTGTTCTCTGTTTTCACTGGAAGGATAGCTGCAGGGCGCAAGAGAAGGGATGAACTGGGCAGTGAGAATGGGGATTTTTCACCCCGTCTCCCGCACATCCCTATTTATCCTCTGGAGCGGAGTGATCTTGGCCCTCGATTTTCGCACCGTGCGGAACGGCAAAGATCAAACCCTACACGCGGCAAGCGCGGAGGGCAACCGTCGCGGGCTGTATCGCCCACTATGCACGGGAAACGAGGAGGCCACCATCATTGCGCCGCATAAAAAACCGTGACGTGTGGTCAAACTGACGTGACGACTCGTCCTGCCATTTCGTGGCAGACCAAGCGGCAGAGCGTATCGGTTGCGGCGAGCACGCGGATGACGTCGTTGATGCATGTAAATTGCATAAATGAACTTTGCATTATAATTCTCATATTTCAATCATATTTGCATCATATAAGGGTTATATCATTGTTTTATATTGATTTTGGGGATAATTCACAGTTTCCCCATTTATTTGGAATTAACCCTGCAGAACCAGAAAACCCCTTTTTCCATGTTTTTGACTTTCAGGGACCCAAACGATGTCCAAATGACCTAAGATTTTACGGGGCCCAATATTTGGAAGGAAGAAGACGAACGAGCCAAGGATCCGCGAAAAAGGAAGTCCGAGGAAGAAATTGGGTGGGCCCACGTGGCCCCTGTACCTAGCCGCGTGAGGCACCGATGCCCACAAGTATAGGGGATCGATGAAGTCTTCGTTGGGAAGTATTACCCAAATTTATAGTTCGACACGATGGGAACACAAGAATATCAATAAGACCTTAGCAATTGAGGCTTCACTCTCAACCACACCTGTATATCAATAACTTGCAGCAGTAGTAGTGATGGCAGTAAAGGATTCAAGCGAGCAGAAATAAAACAGCAGTAGTAACAAGGATTTCCCAGTTTTCACCGGAAAAGTGAAAGTGTAACTTAGAGATTTAAAACGTAGGCATGAGGTGATAGCGGGGCGTTGCATGAATGAGATTGATCATATAATAAAGTAAAGCTAGCAATGGGGCTTTTCTCTAACTCCGATATATGTAGGTATGTGTTCCTTAAATAGTTGTGCGTACTAACAAAGAGAATTTGCGCAACATCTATTGCCCTACCTGCCCATTTCACTGGGGCCAACTTGGAACTACAGGTAATTAAGGTCTACCCTTTCGTGTAGACCGGGACAATGCATTAACACTCCATGAACACATAGGATCCTCAAACTAGAACATATCCCCCTTGTTTTCCCTATATGTCACTTTTAGGGTTCGCAGGTTCAATATAATAGCAGGTGATACACTTTGCAGGTAAATACCAAACTCAATTATATGATGAAGCAAATAAGTTCAGTACTGAAATCATGCCACTCGGGCCCTAGTAGCAAGCATTAAACATCGCATAAGTGCACCAACACAATACAAAAGCATCCTCAAGATAAACCCTAAGATTATCGAACAACGGGTAGCATTACATGGTCAATCTCATCCAATCCCCATCCACATCACATGCCTACAGCAAACTACCCACACATGGTGATGGAGAAAGAGCGCATGGTTGATGGAGATGAAGGCGGTGAAGATGGTGGTGAAGACGGCCTCCGGATCCCTCCACCGGAGGAGAAATCCTGGATCAATCTGTCCCCGAAACGAAGAACGTGGTGGTGGCGGCGGTGTGTTTCGCGAAAGCTCCCCCTTCTAGGGCAAGCGTTTTTTCTCATAGATGAAGGCGTACGTCGAAGACCGGAAGCGAGACGGTGCCCGAGGCCCATTTGGGAGGGGGGTGCCCACGCGGCTGGGCCGCGTGGGACCACCCCTTTTGGCCCTCTGGCACCCCCTCGTGTCCATATTTTGTCCAAAATACTTCTTTTCCATGAAAAGTGACGTGGTATTTTTCCCCGATTTTATTTCCTGCAAAACTAGCCAGGGGAGAGACTTTGCTAAAAACAGCGTCAGAATCAGCAGTTTTATTCAAATATGGAAGGATCCTGGAGCAAATTATAAGGCAAAGTGCTTGGAAAAGTGGATGCATTTTGAATGCATCAGGCACCCCCTTTTCCCCCTCGTGGCTCCGATGCTGTCGATCTTCGTCTCCCTGGTTTCGTCTTGACCTAAAACCGACTGCATAAATAGTCCCCCAAGGAGTTTCGCGAGGGGGCGGCGGAGAAACACAAAACCAGAAACAGAGAGACAGAAGGCTGCCGCTGGAGAAGATCGGAGGGGGGAAATGCCGCCGGAATCCACCTCCGGAGGGCTCCACCCCCCTCCGGTGTGTTCATCATCAACTTCTACAGCAAGATCATCTCATCTCTCCACTGTAAACTCTTGGCAAACATGATGTATGATGCAATATACTTTTCCCTTGATCTATTGTGTCTCTCCATCTATGTTTGAGAAGTGATTTGTTCATGGCATTAGTGAAATAGTTCGTTGATTGGTTGCATACAAGTTTTGTTATCTTTTATGATTGTCTTGATGTACAATGTATGAGTGCACGCATATGTTGGGGAATGCATGTAAGGTGATCACCGGTAAGGTAATGGAGTGAGGGAGACTTGGGAGGACAAGTAAACCCGAGATCGAATCATGAAGTTACTCTATTGGGGGATATATATGGGGGACCCTAGAACTTAAGGCTATGGTGGGACAATTATGTCTTAATAATTCTTGTGCTGCACATTTAATTGGCCATGAGATCCATCATAAGAGTTGTGTAATTTGCTCATTTACTTGGCTACACCTATTTATGGCTCCCCCCCTAGAAGAAACAATTAAGACTAAAACATGTGCTTCACTAATTGTGACAACCACACGAATGAAATAACAATTGCCAGAACATTTGCTCCCTTGAGATATTTGCTACTTGAGATTCTTGCTACTTGTTACCTTGATAAAACTACTTTAAGAAACTTGCATTAGAAAGCTTGCTCTTAGAAACTTGTTGCTAGATAAACCTACTCCACATCACTTGGTTCCATTAGTTAGTTCCTTTCTTACTCAAATTTATTGCTTTGCATAAAAGGCCATATAAGAGGGTTATAGGGCTTTAGAGAATAGATAGTTTACCTTCAGCTCCTCGTGGGTTTGACACTCAAATACTTATCGAATTGTGCTACAGTGATTCCTTGCTCTTGGGGATTATCGAGTACTTTTCTGGTGCCGTTCCCGGGGAGCGTTGTGCTAAACTTTTATTCTTGTTTGCATTGCATACTAACATATATTTCAAAAGACAAAAAAATTATAAAATGGAAAACAACCAAACAATTATAGAACTGTATAATATCTATCTTGAGTTAGGACATGAAGTGTTTGAGGAGAAAATTAAATTTTATTTGCATAACAATCATGTTTGTGGTAGTACTAATTCTTTGAACACCTTTATTGCTAATGCCAAGGAAAACCTTAAGCTTGGGGAAGTTTGTTTTCATGAATATGATATTTTTAGTCCCCCTAGTTTGGAAGAGAAAATTTATTTTGATGATACTATGTCTCCCATTTATGATGATTACAATGATGAATATGATATTTTCAGTCCACCTACTAGTGAGGATGAAAGTGATTTGATTGAGTTTGATGATCCATTATGCTCATTAGATGATAAGTCTTTATATGGTGATTCTATTCAAAACTATGTGGTTATGTTTAACTTTAATGCTTGCAACTATTATGAGAGAGGAAGAGATAAGAATACCCTTTATGTATCTATGTTATTTAAAATGCAAGCTATTGATTATTATATGCATTGGTTACCTCAAGTTTGCTGTTATTTATTCATATATAAAACTCCAATGCATAGGAAGAGAGTAAGACTTAAAAGTAAATTGTTTAATATTCTGTGGTGTGTTCCTTATGCTTTAATGTCCTATTCAGTTTGAGCACATCTTTATATCCTTACAACATGTAAAATAACTTTACCTACTGTTTTCTAACAATTAGTTTAAGATTTTCACTTTACATAAAAATTGGGAAAGTAAATGAGAAGGATGAGTAATGGAGAAGTTGGGGTCGACCTTGAACATGTGTTGTTCATGCCAATTGAACCATTGCAAAGTCCCTATCATTAAAAATTTCCCAAATCTAAAACCAAATAAAAAGAGTGACATCACCTTTGTATCTTTTTTTTCATCTTAAAAGGCAAGAATAACCTCTTTTGAGAGGTAGGATTAAACAATAGTGATTTGCTGTCTAGAAAACAGATTCCTGAGCTTCACTGCGAAAAATGTTAAAAATCACATAAGAGGAATATTGACTTGATATTTTACGACAGCAATCTTCAGTTACTAATACACAATTCATTAGTTCAAAGTTTTTTGGTTTGAGCAACTGTAAGTGCCTCTGAAAATTCACTCTTTACGGGCTGTCCAGTTTTTGACAGATTCTGTCTTTATTTCGCATTGCTCTCATTACTTGTGTTTTGTGCTGTTCTTTTGATCAAGGAGCATTACACAACCGTAGTAACAGTAGCAAATGTTTAGAATCAATTCATGATATGTCTTTGCTGTACCTATGTGGATTTAATTTATGAAGGCACTAACCCCTCTAATCAAGTTTATGATGAGTTTTGTGTGAGATAAATTTTAAGGTGGAAGAATTGAGGGTGATGAACAAGATCAAGAGGGGAAAAAACTCAAGCTTGGGGATGTAACCCCTAATCTCACCCTACATACAAGAATTTAAGCTTGGGGATGCCAAGCCACCTCACTCCAACCATCTTGATACCAAGTAAGTAAGCCTAGCTATATGGCTATAAAGAAAGCGCTTTACGGGAGGCAACCCGGTTGTTTTTACTTTTGATTTTCTTTGTGTCCTCTTGCTGTAGCAAGAGAATGTTTTTTTAGTTTAGTTTATGGAATTTTTAATAAAGTGCCAAGTTTTACCCATTTTGGTATGAAAAAGTTGTTGTTTTGCATGCGGAGATTTCATTCCAGCACAGGTCTGTGCACGGTTTGATTTTTAGTTCTTATTCTATAACTCCGATTGAGCTGATATTTTTACTGTAACTGTAACTTTTAATCCTATGTACGCATGAATGTTTTCAGAATTTTTAGACATGTGTAAGTCAGGTATAAAAATACATTTTTCTGCTGTCAGTTTTCTGGACAGATTCTGTCCAATATTGTTTGATGCATGTTTTGAACTTTTAACTTGAATCTTGTTAATCCAATTGAGTTTATTAATAGGCATACAACATTATAAACTTTCTGGAAATTCATATGATTTTTTGTCTAAGGATTATAAGCAGCAAATAATGCATTTGTCTATCACTACTAATGTCACCCCACAGAAAAGAAATGGGAGAAACAGTGTTTTGAAGTTTTTTCACAGGGATTAGAGGAGATGCACCAAGAGCTATCCAAGGATGGTGAAAACCATAAGCTTTGGGATGTGAAGACATCCCCACTGGACCAACACACTCTCGGTTTGCACACGTCTAACTTCTGTTTTTCTATCAATGCACTTTATCGCATAAACTTGGAGCGTCTTTTATTTGTTTGTTATGTTAGTCTAGTTTTGGTTTTGAGGCCACCACTATCATTTTTATATGAGAGAGATACTGGAAGTTTGGGTTGAATTTAGTTGGATTCTATTATAATGATTGGGAAAGGGATGTTTGAGTTGATTTAAAAAGTTACATATAGTTGCATAATTCATATGTTTTTAATGAGTGTCAATTTGCAAGTGTTTTATCAAGAGCTATCATATATTCATGTTTAGATGCTGAATGTTACCTTACTTGGTTTAACATGAATAAGTTAGTTCTATGGACACTCATGCATGCATCTAGATGGTCATCTTTCTCCCTTTTGCTAGCCCAAAAATTCCAACAAGTAAAAACTTGTTTCCAACACCTTCAACCAAAGTTTTTCCAGTGAGTCCACCATATCTACCTATTAGCTTTATGCTATTCCAAGTATGTTTATCATGTTATTTGTGTTATCTATACCTCTAAATGAAAATGATTATGTTATTTATTGTAATGAGAAAAGTTGGTTAAAAAGCTCTCGCGAATTTGATGCACACTTTACTTTTATTGCATTTAATAAATATGAACCATTATGATTAATATTATGATGATAGTGGCTTGATAAATGTTTAAGGTTGGGAGTTAGCCCATATGTGCTGTCACATGCAAAGCTTTCAACATGTTCCATCATTTATTTAGTTGATATCATGTACTTTTGTTTATGGATGCCTATCATGGTGAAATAATGTGGAAATAGAGTAAGTTTAAATGAGTTTGTATAAATGGTTAGAGAGAAACCTGGGCCGCTAATCTAAGCCATGCATCATTCATGGTGGAAATTTACTTACATGCTATTTTGAACTTTCTGTGATACACCCTACAATAAAAAGCTATATCAAGTGGTAAATAAAAAGGGTGTTGAGGTTGTTCATTATGTTTGTTTGTCTTGTTTTTTTGATGTGGGCTTGATCCATATCATGGGACAAGAGGTACCCCAGTTGAGGCTCTTGATGATACCATTATTACTTACAATGATAGATAACTTAAACTTGCTTTGTTTCCCAAGATGAGTAATCATGGTGTAGGTACTTTTATTCAAGGGGCATGGGACATCTAACCTTTGCTTTATCAAGGCCACTACTCATATTTGCTTTCACATTAAATTTTAATCATTCAATATGCTATGATAGGGGAATGAGAGCTTGACACCAAGTATTACCATTGCAATCAATAACTTAAGTAGAATAGTTCGGAGGATAGATGAAACTTATGCATGTTTTACCTCTACTCATTTATATATCTTTTCCAAAGTGTCCACCTTTTATAGTCATATTTTCATCTTCACTCTATGACCTATGTAGGATGTTCTTACTTATCATATTGCATACATGTGGTCCATATTACTATATTTTATGTTACACTTTGTGAACTATCATTGAACATCCTTGCATTGAATATTTGATATCACTTTATAATCTATCTTGCATATTGCTACTCCTTTAAAGAATGAATCATTTGACTCTATGTAGCAATAATAATCATCTTTGATATCCACTGATAGAATTAAAATGCAAAGTCCATGTTAGTTTTATCACATTCATACTCGAGGACGAGTATAGGTTAAGCTTGGGGATGTTGATGCATGTAAAATGCATACATGAACTTTGCATTATAATTCTCATATTTCAATCATATTTGCATCATATAAGGGTTATATCATTGTTTTATATTGATTTTGGGGATAATTCACAGTTTCCCCATTTATTTGGAATTAACCCTGCAGAACCAGAAAACCCCTTTTTCCATGTTTTTTACTTTCAGGGACCCAAACGACGTCCAAATGACCTAAGATTTTACGGGGCCCAATATTTGGAAGGAAGAAGACGTACGAGCCAAGGATCCGCGAAAAAGGAAGTCCGAGGAAGAAATTGGGTGGGCCCACACGGCCCCTGTACCTGGCCGTGTGAGGCACCCCCTTTTCCCCTTCGTGGCTCCGATGCCGTCGATCTTCGTCTCCCTGGTTTCGTCTTGACCTAAAACCGAGGAGTTTCGCGAGGGAGCGGCGGAGAAACACAAAACCAGAAACAGAGAGACAGAAGGCTGCCGCTGGAGAAGATCGGAGGGGGGAAATGCCGCCGGAATCCACCTCCGGAGGGCTCCACCCCCCTCCGGCGTGTTCATCATCAACTTCTACAGCAAGATCATCTCATCCCTCCACTATAAACTCTTGGCAAACATGATGTATGATGCAATATACTTTTCCCTTGATCTATTGTGTCTCTCCATCTATGTTTGAGAAGTGATTTGTTCATGGCATTAGTGAAATAGTTCGTTGATTGGTTGCATACAAGTTTTGTTATCTTTTATGATTGTCTTGATGTACAATGTATGAGTGCACGCATATGTGGGGGAATGCATGTAAGGTGATCACCGGTAAGGTAATGGAGTGAGGGAGACTTGGGAGGACAAGTAAACCCGAGATCGAATCATGAAGTTACTCTATTGGGGGACATATATGGGGGACCCTAGAACTTAAGGCTATGGTGGGACAATTATGTCTTAGTAATTCTTGTGCTGCACATTTAATTGGCCATGAGATCCATCATAAGAGTTGTGTAATTTGCTCATTTACTTGGCTACACCTATTTATGGCTCCCCCCTAGAAGAAACAATTAAGACTAAAACATGTGCTTCTCTAATTGTGACAAACACACGAATGAAATAACAATTGCCAGAACATTTGCTCCCTTGAGATATTTGCTACTTGAGATTCTTGCTACTTGTTACCTTGATAAAACTGCTTTAAGAAACTTGCATTAGAAAGCTTGCTCTTAGAAACTTGTTGCTAGATAAACCTACTCCACATCACTTGGTTCCATTAGTTAGTTCCTTTCTTACTCAAATTTATTGCTTTGCATAAAAGGCCATATAAGAGGGTTATAGGGCTTTAGAGAATAGATAGTTTACCTTCAGCTCCTCGTGGGTTCGACACTCAAATACTTATTGAATTGTGCTACATTGATTCCTTGCTCTTTGGGATTATCAGTCGTCAACGACGTAATCCAAGGTCAGCCTTAATTCAAATCCTTCGTAATGCACTCGACCTAATACAGCATCGGGTCCCTGAGGCATTCGACTAAGATGTCGTAAACTCCATATCACTCCCATCGGGAGCAAAAAATTCTCAGAGTAATTCAGCATAATCTCGGGGGTACTCCCATCGGGAGCGCTTCGCGCACCCGATAATTGAGAGACTAAAGGGCACTCAAAAGGTTATCGACTCCAGTCTAACCCGAGAAAAAACAAAGAAAATTCCCGAGATGAATCAAACATAGCTGACCCTCGGATGCTGCATTTACCGTGCAAAGGTAAGTCCCACCGATTCATCGTGTAGGGCCGGGACTGACAGCAACAGCTGAGGTACCAGACAACTGTGCCACGCCAACAGGTGTGATGAAAATCCCGACGGACGCGTTGGGTACCCTATAAGCTCAGTTCGACTCTGTGAGACCTCAAATATGGCCTGAGTCGAATGGTCAAGCTTCCGGATTCGAGCCCGGGGACTCGAGTCTGATATAGGCTGGTAGAGTTTGTGCCCAAGAGCACTTAACTGGTCCCGATACTGTCGAGTGAACCAGGCCTGCCATGTCGAGCATCCCACGACTAAAGCGCCCTACGAAACGGGTACAAAACATAATATCTAAAGTTGAAAACAACCTTACTTGAACACCTGACTAAGGGTGGAGTCCCTGTCAGATTCCTTGAAGTCTATCAGGTCCTCGGGGGCTACTGACGTGGATGTACCCTTCGGGTGCATCACAGTTTGGATACCTGGTGTTCAAACATCATCATGGCCTGCGGGACAAGGCCGAAAGGAAGGCCCATACCGAAGGAAACAAGCCCAAGACTAGATAGAACCAAGGTTGGTTATGAGATGTAACCCTAGTCGGTAGAGGATTCCCGAAACCCAGCCCTGCTATTTAAGGGCTGGGAGGGCTACCGGCTAGGGGGACGCAAAAAACCTAGCCACCAGAACCCTAGCGAGATCGCATCTCTCGATCTCGTCATTGTAGCTCCATTGTAAATTCATCAATCAATACCAGACAAGCAGGACGTAGGGCTTTTACCTTCGGGGGCCTGAACCTAGGTAAACCACGCTTGTTAGCCGACGGATCTACCGACGCCACCATCTTCTCCTCTTCTCTCAACCCAAGGATGACCTCCGAGGGATTTGGCATGGTAACCCCACGTCAGGAGATATCATGAGTTTGCGACTCTAGCAATGTGAAATTGTTTTTAGCCACTACACCAAACAATTTTTTATAGTATTCGGTGATGGTACGTCTTAAGATTATCTTCTCTAACAATGGTCCCTTATATAGGGTTACGTGCATGAAAAAAATTGACTTTACACGCAACATCCAAGCAAGATCTATTCTATGAAGATACAAGTAAAGAGATCATATCTAATAGATCTAGATCCAAATGATTAGATTAGGATCTAAGACTTAAGATCTAGATTGGATTCATACCAACACCCTGTAGAGGGAGAAGATGTCGATGAAGCCTACGGTAGATCATCATACACATGCTGGGTACGAGGATGTTGTTGGCTCGATGCAGATCTCCACGACTAAGCCTAGTCGTAAGGATGTCATGATCCCCGCTCCAACCCGCCAGCATTCTAACGCCCGCATCCCGTTCGAATATGATCAAACGCACGATCCATATGATCAAACATCTCATCCCTCAAAAGGGTTCACACACATGTAACAGCCCACATTTTGGTGCCTGAAAATATGAGTAAAATTTTCACTTTTGCATCTCATATTGCATCATGGCATAAATATTCAAATTGCTCCACATGAAATAATACTTTGCCTTTAACAAAGAAGTCAAGGTTGGCTAATCGTGTTGAACAAACAAATTCAAATCTGAACATCCATATTTGTCCAGGAAGTTCTAATAAACTAAAATGTGTTGTTGCAAGATTTGAATGCAATTGCAAATTCAAATCTTCTAATAAAACCCAAAATTCAAGAGAGCAACTTCTGAAATATTAACACATGAGATACTTTCCAAATGGGCTGCAAATTTTACCACAGGTTCCAAATAATATATTATGGCTCTGTAAATTTTTCCAGAATTTTTAAAATTAATTAAGGGCCTCAATTAAATGCCTAAACCTTGCTGGAATTAAATAAAATGGAAAAAGAATAAATCACTGACAGTGGGTCCCCACTGTCAGCACCATCTTCACTGTGGCGACAGGGGAAACCCTGGCGCCATGGCCACACCCCACCACGGCCTCCTCGCTGCTCCCTCGCGCGCTGGCCCCCCTGGAGCATAAGGAGGCCCTCCTCGACGCGCTGCTCCTCCTCCCCCTCCTTTTTCTTCCCCCTGCAGAAACCCTAGATCGGGCGGAGCCGTGCCCGCCAACTACCCGAGACGCCGACGCACGCCGCCGTCGACACAGGGCTCCCGGAGCAGATCGAACCGCGCCATCATCTCTGCCTCGTCTCCCTCATCATCCGCGCCTAAGGAATCGAGCTCGGGAGCCTGGAATCGACGCGTTCATCCTCGTCTTCTCCGCCACCGTCCGACGACCGCCGAGCTCGATTGCGGCCATTCCAGCCCTCCCCCTTCTCCGACGAGCACACACGCGTGCTCAGGGTGAGCACACGGTCCTCCTGGACCTCTTCCCCTCGCTCTTTCCCCTCTGCTTCGCCGTAGCTAGTTAGGCCGAGACAGCGCCGCTGCCGTAGCTCGTCGCCGGAGCTCCTCCGGTGACCATTAGGTCACGCCCCGCCGCCACTAGTTTCCCCTTGCCGTGCGGGAACGAATACGCCCCCGTCCTGGCTCCCTAACGCGCGCAATCGACGGATCCGTGCGCGGCATGCCGCCGGTCACCGCGCGCTCGCCGCGCCGGTCAAATCTGCCGGTGGCCCTCCTGGCCGACGTGGATGCCAGCGTGGCCGCTGCCCCACCTGTCCGTGGCTGTGGCTAGCACAACCCGGGTACAAAACGTTTCGGCCATTTTCTGGAATTAAAACAAAATGACAGAAATTGTGTTAAACTTTGAAATTGCATATCTTTTGAACCATAAGTCCAAAAAATTCAAATAATATATCAAAATGCTCAGGAAGAAAATGTCCATCTGTTATTGCCATTGGTAGAATTAATTGACCAAAATAAAATGCCTTTATTTAATAAAAACAGAGATGGCAGATTTAATTCAAATTTTGGAAATTGCATAACTTGAGTTCTACTCATCCAAAAATTATGAACAAGCTCTCAAAATGTTCAGTGAACAATGATCTACAAGTTTATGTAATTTGAGGGAATTTTAGATGTAATATTGGTGCTGTTTAATAAAAATAGGTAAAATGGCAGAATTAAATCAATTATTCAAAATATCATAACTTGATGAATATTAATTCAAAAATTGCAAATGATATACAAAAATGACCAGCAAAACAAATGCTATCTAGCCATGTTAGTTTCACAGTATGAAATTAACTTTTACTTTGATGTCATTTTCGAATTGGTTAAAATGATTTAAATTGCTTAACCGTTTCAATCACCATTTCTTCATCGTTAATCGGAAAATTGCAAACGAAGTACCAAAACGATCAGTAGGACAATATCTATCTAATAATGTCATTTTCATGCATGTAGACCCCATAATTCAGTACTGGACATTTTGAATAAATGCTAAATTCACTAAGTTAAATATGGAGTTTTGACCTGTTAATTGCGATATTTAATTTAGGGGTTCCATTTAACTTGTGGGACATGCCCAATATGATTTCAGTGCATAAATTGACCATCTCATCATGATTGTGCATTGCACCTTGTATTCGTGTTATTTATTCCGTTTCCTGTTATTGTTGTGTTTCGTTAGATTCAGGAGTCGAGGTTCCACCACAATACCTCGACGATCAACGCGCCCAGTACTATCAGCAAGGCAAGAACTAACCTAACCTTCTTGGCATCTAGCATCCAATTGTTTTTACAAACTTATTTTATCCACCATAATATTGCATGTGATTCAAATGTCTCTTTTGATCAAGATGTAGAGTATCCTATGAATGCATGTTTATCCCCTGAGCCATCACATGCTTTCCCTCATATAAACCCTAGGTTTGATGTGTTGGCCGGAGACAAAGATATAATGGTGGTATTTATATGCTTAGCTATGCTTAGCCATGCTTAGCCATATGCTAGTTATGTCCGTTGATTAAATTCCATACTGATGATGTTGATGGAATGATTTGGGCATGGTGGATCTGTGTGATGCTTAATTAAATTGCTAAGAAGGCTGGGATGAGTTGCCATCGGGGATGGTGTTTTGTCTCGTTCCGCCCCTAGGTGCGAGTACTTTACCTCTTGAACCAAGACTAGCGTGCTACCAACGGTGGGGGTATGGGCCCCTTACTAACTGAATAACTTGTGCGGGCGTATCCAAGGGTCCTCTAGTTTGTGCTTTCCATTTGCGAGTGTGTGGTCGGTGATGATGATGATGATGATGATGATGATGATGATGATGTGATGAGGATGGTGGTGATAGGAGTGGCGATGGGGCAGGGTGTTGAAATAGGCACTGAACTTGTCCCGTCGTCACGATGACCCTTGGATAGTCTCATGCGAGGTAAAGGTTTAACCGCGCCCGCCCTGCCGGCTTTCCCCGGAAGAGAGCTAAATGATCAGGCAAGGGGTCGGATGGTACCAATGGATAAAAACAGTACACCCCTGCAGGGTTTAATCTTTTCGAAAAGCCGTGTCCGCGGTTATGGACGACTTGGGAATAGACGATAAGATCATAGAAAACCTGAACTTAATTGATATGGCAGCTAGAGGTTGCATAATCAACGTGTGATAAAGGTTCATTTCCTCGAGGGTGATTCGAGGGAGTGCCCTGGTGGAGATGAGTTGGTGTTGGCTACAAATGGTTCGATGAGAACCGGAGATGTAAGTTTACTCTCTTATCCCTTTTCGGAAAACCTTCTGAGTAGACGATGCAAAAGGGTCCTGATGTCTTTTAAAATGGAAAACTAGCTTTATGCAAAACCAGCTACATTATACAGCATTAGAGCCTTCGTCAGCATCGGGCCTATATCGCCCTTCTAATTCTTGCGAGTACGTCGTACTCAGCCTTGCTTTGTTGATTATTATTTGTTTCAGAGGAGGACGTCACCGAACTGGAAGGTGGGTTCTTTATTGACATCGACGAGTAGTCTGGGGTTCCCAGGTGGCAGCTTGGGACGTCTCGGAACAGGCTGGCTGGGATATGTTATTGTAGGCCTCTTAGGCCATAATTTGGATCTTGTTGTTAGACAACTATATTCGCTTCCGCTTGATGTAATGATGGGTCTGTGACCTCTGATTGTGATATTTGCTATCTTTCTCATATATGAGTTGAACTATGATCTCTTGTGTCCTAGAGTCTGTGATGTGCCAGTTGTTCTGCAGTCTTGGTCTCTTTGCTATACGTGAAAGCGATGTCTGAGCTTATGCCATGATCGAGGTGTTGTGTGCCGATGATCTCTTCCGAGCACGCCTGCCAATGAGTTTTGGCCTGGGATTGGTAAACCCAGTAACCCTCGATTGTGTAGCATGACCAGTTACACAACGTTTCACTGTATAGCTCTGGGTCGGGGCGCTACAAGTTGGTATCAGAGCAGTACTGCCTGTAGGAAACCCGTTCTATTGGTCGATGTCGAGTCTAGTTGAAAATTATTTATAATTTAAAAATGAGTTGTGAAAACCTTCTTAGGATTCTTTTTACTTTACCCAATTCGCTCTAACTCTGAGTCACCTTACCTCTATTTGTCTTAAAGTTGGGTCAAAGTTTAAGGTTCATCAGGGTTGGGTTCTTACCGTCTAGATTAATTCATGAGTCTCAATTCCGTTCCTAACTGTTGAACTGTTCTGTTGTTGCTACAGATGACACGTCCGGGGATTGTTGTCCGTCTGACTCGCTGTGAGGGTGTCCGCGGGTTTTCCGCCTTGTTTGCTGCAGCCTTAGCCAGCCAGGGTTGCCCTTGGTACCCTGAGTACTTTGTGTACGAGGAGCACATGCCGTACGGACAGGGGCAATTCTTCTGCGAGGCCCGTGTCCTGACTCCGGATGGAGACGGAGTCCAGCACCAGAGTGTCGGTGTGGGCATGACCGTGGAGCAGGCTGTTCAAGAGGCTGTGTTCAACGGCCTCTCCGTGTACCGCGGAGACTGTTACTACCTAGATAACCCTATCTCAGATTTCTATCACTTTCCAGCTACTGAGGCCGGTCTGGAGGGCTGCTATGTTGCTAGGTACTCAGACCCAGCGACCGAGCCAGACCATGGCCACCGAGCTCTTATCGAGATGGTTAGGGCGTTGGACCTTCGTGCCCGTCAATGGTACCTATACACGGTGGCTGCTCGTGATAGTCACCGGAGCACTCTGATGGCCTTGGAGCCCTATGTCCATGCCGGGATACTTCCCCCAGATCTTCTCTCGCCGCTACCGATGGCGCTGCCCAACTACATGAGCAGCCCGAGAGTGGGTGGCACCATTCCACCACGTGGACCTGCTCGAGACACTGGTGGCGACGTCCACATGCCTCCTTATGACCGCCAGCCAGTGAGTGCCCGCCGTTTTCGCACTCGCTCTATGCGTCTCCCGGCGAGTGCCCAGTACTTCTAGTAGACCGGTATCTACGGGTACCTTGTATCGTATCCTTGCCTTCCTGCGTGATGAGCAAGATACCCACTATCTGTATTGGTTGCCTTCCAAATTCTAATTGTTGTATCGAACTAAAAGACTTGAATCATCAGTATTTTCCATTCGTGTAATGCAGACTAAGGCATTTGTAAGCTCATATCTGAACCACCTAATGGGTTTTATTCCGACTGGCTTGTGTTGTCGGGTACAATTGTTTTCCCTGCCATGTTGATGTGATGATACCTGTTCTTCCTCGCTCACTCTTGCTAAATTGTTGCCATTCATATTCGCTTGTTCGGGTCTAAGCGCTTACTTGATTCCTATCCATTTCGGAGAGAGATACTAACAGTGTCCTTGTTCATATTTCCAGAATGGCTCCTACCCGTTGTGGTGAAATGTAACAGCCCCAATTTGGTACCCTAAAATACAGGCCAAATTTTCACTTTTTGTGTTGCATTTGCATCATGGCATACATATTTAAAATTGCTAATATGGAAATAAAGCAACACCTAGAAATGAAAACAAAGGAAGCAAAACCCTTCCTCACATTTTCCAAACTAAATGCATTGGCCAAACCAAATGCAAAGCTCAAGTTGGCAAAATACTATATTCTTGAACTTCCAAATTGTTTAGGAAGTTCTCAATTTGCTTCTTATCCCCAATTCTCAATTTCTAAGTTTTGTCAAATGAGAAATGAATATGAGGATTTAAATTGGCTTATTTCAATTCCTATTTTTGGGACCAAGTTAGAACTTCCAAAAATTCAAAGTAAAATCATGGGGAGTCTCAATATTGTTGGGAGAGCTTCCATGAAAATTTTCAATATTTTTGGAATTGTATAAATGCCCCATTTAAATGCATTTTGGAAATTGCTCCCTTTTACCCTATTTTAAAAGCTTTGAACAAATGTTGGTCAAATTAATTTATTTGCCCTCACAAATTTTTGTGGTGCTTCTGAGAGTTAATTATAGCCTATACAAATTTTTCTGGAATTTTAGAAAATATCCTGGTGCCCTAATTAATTGGATGAACCCTACTGTTGGACCTGTTTGCAATTCTTTTAAAAGCAGCCAGGGGGGTTTTCAGAATTTGGTCATCGACACAGTGGCGGCCATGGCACTGGCGCCATGCCGCCACCTCCCCCTTGCCCATGCCGCACGCCACCGTGGCCCGTGGACGATGAGGATGCTGCCCATGCCGCTCACCTGCTCCTCCTCTCACCCCCGATCCATTCCTCCCCTATTTTCCCAGATCAACGGAGTCCTTCTCCCTCCCGAGCTACCGCCATAGCCGCCACCGAGTCGAGCTCGCCGCCGTCGTTCCTGAGCTCCCCGTGCAGATCGAAGTGGATAGGAATCTCCGCCGCCTCCTCCTCGTCCTCCCAGGCCAAGGAATCGAGCTGGGTCCGACCGGTTCAACGCCGGCGTCCCCGACACCGCCGCACCCTGCCGAGCTCCGCCGTTCCGAATTGGGGCGCCGTCGGCTGTCCCCTCGCCGCATCGGCCTCACACTCGAGCTCACGGGTGAGTTAGCCTCCTTCTTGGCCCTCTCCCGAACCCCTCTCCCCTCTCCCCGTCGCCGATCCACCGGCAGTCACGGCCGTGTCCCCGCCACCGTCCACCCGGCCAGGACCCAGCTTGACCGGTCTGAGGCCGGTTGGCTCGGGCTGGTGGCCGGCCTGCGTCTCGGCCTGGGCCGGCACAAGGCCGGTCCATTCGGCCACTATCCCGGCCTGGCCACCCAGCCCGGACTCGTTTTGGGCCGGCCAAGGGCCGGATCACTCGGCCACATGCCCGGCCTATTTCCCGGCCTGGCCGGCTTAAGGCCGGCCCGCCTGAGAAAAGGTTTTCCTTTTCAATTTTGAAACAATGTTTGATAATTGATAACTATTTCAAAAGTGCTTCAAATTCGACGATTCAAATTTCAAAATGTTCAGGAAAACAAACTCCACCATTTGGAATCATTGTAAACTTCTTTTGGAATTATATTCTTTTGGTTAATTAAGAATTCCCAAATTAGGTTAAATAATGCCTAATCTGAGAATTTCATAACTTGTTAAATATTTGTCCAAAAATTATGAATTAAATATCAAAGTGATCAACATGTCAAATGCTATCAAACCATGCACTTAGCACATCATGATCACAAACTTTTATTTGATGTTGTTCATAATTTGATTAAATGAATTAAATTCAATTGTTCATTTAATTTGCTATTTATTCATCGGTGATCCGAAAATTATAAATAAATTACCAAAATGATCGGAATGACGAATCCTATCCATTCTTGTCATGTTCATGCATATTTGAGCCACCTCTCTAATAATTTAATATTTATAAAGAATGTGGCCACTAAGATAAATATGGGGTTGGTTCCAATTAATTGTACTAATTATTTGGCTCCTCATTTAAATTTGCTTTTAATTTATATAATGATATCCTTGCATCAACTTGACATGTCATCATGTGATTGAGCATTGCATCTTGTGTTCTTGTGATTTATGTGTTCCTTGCTTTCCTCTTTTGGGTATCGATAGATTCCGGAGTCGAGGGTCTCTCTACTTACCCCGACGAGCAGTACTTCACGCCCGGGCAGCAAGGCAAGAGATAACCTAACCTTCTTGGCATCTAGCATCCTATGTTTATAAACTTATTTTATCCACCATAATATTGCATGCGGTTCAAATGTCTCTTTTGGTAAATATTAGAGTATCCTATGAATGCATGTTCTTCCCGAGCCAATCACATGTATCCCTACCTATGAAACCTAGGGTTGAAGTGTTGGCTGAGACAAAGGTAGAATTATTGTTATATTCATAAGCTTAGCTATGCTTAGCCATGCTTAGAAATGTTTAGTGGAAATACTAGTTTGTCCGTTGTTGAATTCCATAATTGTTGATGTTGATGGAATGACTCGGGCATGGTGGATTATTGTGATGCTTAATTAAAATGCTAAGATGGCTTGGGTGAGTTGCCGTCGGGGATGGTGCTTTGCCTCACTCTAGCCCCTAGGTGCGAGTTCTTGTCTCTAGAACCAAGATCGAGCGTGCTTCCGGAGGTGGGGGCATATGGAACCCCCTTTGACCGAATAATTTGTGAGGGGCTTGTCAAGGGTCCTCTAGTTTGCTATTTCCATTTGCGCGTGTGTGGTGTTGGTGGAAAAAGGAAACGAGGATGGTGGTGTGTAGGATGTGACGGTGGGGCAGGGCGCTGGGAGCGCTGAACCTGTCCTTCCGCCACTGATGGCCCTTGAGTAAGTCTCATGCAATGTAAAGGTCTAACCGCGCCCGCTCGCCGGTCTTCCCCGGAAGAGGGCCAACTAGGTGAGCCGGACGGTACCAATGGATAAGGAGCTGGGGTTCCTGCGGAAACCTGGCGACTTCAAATAGTACACCCCTGCAGGGTTAATCTTTTCGAAAAGCCGTGTCCGCGGTTATGGACGACTTGGGAACGGATATACGAGACCATAGATAACTTTTAACCTAATTGATATGGCAGCTAAAGGTTGCATAATCAACTTGAGATAAAGGTTCATTTCCTCGAGGGGAGTCGAGGGAGTGCCTTTGTGTGAGATGAGTGGTATTGGTTGCAAGTAGGTTCGCCAAGAACCGAAGATGAAAATGTTACTCTCTTACCCTTTATCAAAATATTCTGAGTAGACGAATGCCATGTGTCATTTTATATTTCGGTTTATTAAAATTAGCTTTATGCAAAAGAAATACATAAACAGCTTTAGAGCCTCCGTCAGTCATGGGGCCTATATCGCCCTACTAAACTTGCGAGTACATCGTACTCAGTCTCTCTTTGCTGCCTCTATGATTTTGTGTTTCAGAGGAGGACGACACCGAGCAGCTAGGTGGGTTCTTCGTTGACGTCGACTACTAGTCTGGGGTTCCCAGGTGGCAGCTTGGGACCGTGGAACAAGCTGGCTTGGGTGATGTTTATCTGTAGGCCTCTTAGGCCATAATTTGCTTCTTGTTGTATTAGACAACGCTACTTCGCTTCCGCTTGATGAATTGTTGGATCGGTGATCCTTTTGCTTGTAATATTTGTATTCTTCTCGTTATATGAGTTGCTATACTTTTGTGTCGTAGAGTCATGCTTTGTGCCAGTTCTGTTCCACAAGTCCCGATCTTTGTCTTATGCATTGATGGTTGTGTCGAATTCATAGCCTCTCTGTATAATTCCGGGGTCGGGGCGTTACATGAAAGCAGCAATCCTGACCCACCGCCGCCACCCACTATGGCGGAGGTTTTGATGATTATTGAAGAGGGCCGCGTGCGCAATGAGAATCTGCTCTCGCAGTTGGTGCAGCAGGGTGCACGCAGGAACACTGGATGCAGCACCCTCACTGAATTCCTGAAGTCCCAGCCTCCCACTTTCGCTTATGCTAAAGAGCCCCTGGATGCTGATGATTGGCTTCGTGCTCTTGAGCGCAAGTTCACTGCCTTGCATGTTCCGGCAGCGGAACAAGTGAACTTTGCCACCTACCTGCTGACTGGAGCCGCAGGGTCCTGGTGGGAAAGCCATGTGTCCATGGTTGCGGCTGGCCATACCTTCACTTGGACTGAATTCCGCACTGCCTTCCGTGCGGCTTACATTCCCCAGCCAATCATGGACCTGAAAAGGAGGGAGTTCCTGGAGCTGACCCAGGGACACATGGACGTCCAAGCTTATGGGCGTGAGTTCAACCACCTCTCCCGTTACGCCCCCCGGGACGTGACCAACGATGAAGACAACCAGTATCTGTTCCGCAAGGGACTGACTCCGCGACTCCGTCATGAATTGCTGCCCTTCAAGTTCCAGTCTTACCAGGAGCTGTACAACCTTGCTCTCACTCTGGAGCAGGGTAGGAAGGAACTGGAGGTTTCCAAGATGCCTTCGCAGGGGGACCACCAGGGCTCCTCTTCTACCGAGGGCAAGAAGCGCCGGGTATGTGAGCCCTACAGCGTTGTGCCTAAGGAGCCCTTCGCGCCAAAGTCTTCAGGGTTCAAGACACCCCCGCCTCGCCCAGCTACCTCGAGCTTGGGTGCGGCTGGAAGTGGTTTCCGCCCTCAGTTGCCTGCACCGCCGAGGCTCACCTGCTACAGCTGTGGCCAGCCCGGTCACTACTCAAGGGACTGCCCTGGGAAGGCAAATGCTACCGCCACACCTGTGCCAGCACCCTCTACACCCGCAGCCAAGGCTGTGAGTACTAGCCGTGGCCGCCTGAACCACCTCTCTGCCGAAGAAGCTGAAGAGGACCCCGGTGTTCTCATGGGTACACTTCGAATTAATGATCATCTAGCTTCAGTCTTGTTTGACTCTGGAGCATCGCATTCATTCATGTCCATAGCATATGCACACAACCATCAGATACCGTTCGTGAATATGGACAACCCACTAGTGGTTAAAACCCCAGGTTCTAGTTGGCGAACTGACTGGATAGCTCCAGACGTCCAGATTACCATAGGCTATTGGTCTTTCCCTTTCCCGCTGATAGCCCTGAAGGCAGATGGTATAGATATCATCTTGGGTATGGACTGGCTAGTCAAATATCATGCTAACTTGAATTGTGCGGCCAAGTCGGTCATAGTGGTCCACCCAACTGTCGGGCTAGTAAGTTACTGGTCCCCTTCGTCCGCAACCCCATCCGCTGCCAACCCTCTATCCCTGGAAATCAGCCTGTGTTTCTTGGAAGGCACCACACCGCCTAAAATGCATGAGGTTGCAGTGGTGTGTGATTTCCCTGACGTCTTTCCAGAAGAATTACCTGGCATGCCACCTGATCGAAGTGTGGAATTTGTCATTGAATTGGTTCCGGGAACTGCCCCAATTTCCAAAAGGCCCTACCGTATGCCAGCGGAAGAGCTAACTGAACTAAAGAAGCAACTTGATGAACTGATGGAAAAAGAATTCATCCGACCGAGTAGCTCACCTTGGGGCTGCCCGGTCATCTTTGTCAAGAAGAGGGATACAAATGTTCCTCGCTTGGTTGTTGATTACCGCCCTCTGAATGCGGTGACCATCAAGAAAAAATATCCTATTCCCAGAATGAATGACCTGTTCGATCAGCTAGCTGGTGCAAAGGTATTCTCCAAGATGGATCTGAGGTCCGACTACCATCAGATAAAAATCAGAAAGGAGGATATTCCAAAGACGGCTTTCACTACCCGTTATGGGTTATATGAGTACACCGTCATGTCTTTCGGCCTCACAAATGCTCCGGCTACATTCATGAGGATGATGAACTCCATCTTCCACGAGTATCTCGACAAGTTCGTCATAATTTACATTGATGACATCCTTGTCTACTCCACAACCGAAGAAGAACATGCCGAGCATCTTCGACTAGTTCTGACCAAGCTTCGTGATCATCATCTCTATGCCAAGTTCTCCAAGTGCGAGTTTTGGCTACAGGAGCTCATCTTCCTTGGTCATGTGGTGTCAGCTGCTGGAGTAGC
Source organism: Puccinellia tenuiflora (assembly GCA_012064385.1). Classification (NCBI taxonomy): domain Eukaryota; kingdom Viridiplantae; phylum Streptophyta; class Magnoliopsida; order Poales; family Poaceae; genus Puccinellia; species Puccinellia tenuiflora. The sequence goes on from QRDG01001831.1 coordinate 861,318, forward strand.
GGTTATACCTGACAAGATTCAGTCAATCCTGGATTGGCCAACTCCCAAGTCCGTCAAAGATATCCGAAGCTTCCTTGGGTTGGCGGGTTATTACCGCCGATTCATCGAGGGCTTTTCCAAAATAGCCAAAGCCTTGACTGACCTACTCAAGAAGAACAAACAGTTTGTGTGGTCAGACAAAGCTGAAGAGAGCTTCCAAACTCTCAAGGTCAAGCTCACTACCACACCGGTGCTTGTCCTTCCCGACACCGCCAAAGACTTTGTCGTCTATTGTGATGCATCACTCCAAGGCTTGGGCTGTGTTTTGATGCAAGAAGGCCATGTCGTAGCCTATGCCTCCCGCCAGCTCAAACCGCATGAACTCAACTATCCAACTCATGATCTAGAGCTTGCTGCCGTAGTTCATGCTCTGAAGCAGTGGAGACCCTACCTGTTGGGCAACCATTGCGAGATCTTCTCGGATCATCAAAGTCTGAAGTATCTCTTCACCCAGCCTGATCTGAATCTCCGACAGAGAAGATGGTTGGAGTTGATCAAAGACTATGATGTGACCCTCAATTACCAGCCGGGCAAGGCAAATGTGGTTGCCGATGCGCCGAGTCGCAAGTCCTATTGTAACACCTTGATGGTTGAGCGAGATCAGCCCGCTCTTCATGAAGAATTCGCACGTTTGAATCTGGAGATTGTTCCCTCCGGATATTTGGCTAACCTCGAGATCAAATCAACTCTCGAGGATGATATCAAGGCCGCCCAGCAAAATGATGCTGAAATCTGAGAGATCAAAGAGAAAATAGCTAGTGGGAAGGCTAACTGTTTTTCTGTTGATGACAACGGTGTCGTCTACTTTGGTAACCGTTTGGTGGTGCCCAAGAGTGGAAACACAAAAGAGTTGATCCTCTCAGAAACTCACGAGTCACCCATCTCTATTCATCCGGGTATCACCAAAATGTACCAAGATCTTCGCCCTCAATTCTGGTGGTCTTGCATGAAGCGCGAGATCGCCGAGTATGTTGCTGAATGCGACGTCTGTCGCCGAGTGAAGGCTGAACATCAAAGGCCAGCTGGTACTCTCCGCCCTATAGCCATTCCCGAATGGAAGTGGGATGAAGTTGGTATGGACTTCATTACCGGATTCCCAAGGTCTCAAAAGGGAAATAATGCCATCTGGGTCATCATCGACCGTTTGTCAAAGGTCGCACATTTCCTTCCGGTCCGTGATGATATTCGAGCAAGCCAACTTGCTGACTTGTATATGGCCCATATTGTTCCTTTGCACGGGGTTCCACTGAGGATTATCTCAGACCGTGGTAGTCTGTTTGTGTCCAAATTCTGGCAAAGCTTCCAAGAGGCTCTGGGAACCCGCCTCAACTTCAGCACCGCCTATCACCCTCAAACCGATGGCCAAACTGAAAGGGTGAACCAAGTTCCTGAGGATATGCTCCGGGCTTGTGTTATCTCCTTCGGCAAGGGTTGGGAAAAGTACCTTCCCCTCGCCGAGTTCTCCTACAACAATAGCTATCAAGCCAGTTTGCAAATGGCTCCCTCTGAAGTCCTTTATGGGAGAAAATGCCGCACTCCTCTCAATTGGTCTGAAACCGGAGAGAGGTCACTCTTCGGTCCTGATGTGATCAATGAGGCAGAAGAAATGGTCCGTGTCATTCGAGCCAATCTAAAGATTGCTCAGTCCAGGTAGAAGAGCTATTATGATAAGTGTCGGCACAGTGGAAACCAGGGTACCACGGGCCGGCCTGCCAGGGCCCACAAGATCCTTTGGATGATTTTCGCTAAGGACCAGGCTCTCCAAGCCTGGCGAGCCTCGCGAGGGTATTCCCCTCGCGAGGGGTCTTTTCTCCTCGCCGAGGATTCTCTCTCTTGGCGAGGGATCGCAACTCGACAAGGTGTCTCTGACGCCACCCGCAATTCTGCTAAGGACCAAGCCGAAGGGCTCGGCGAGGTTTTTCGCCTCGCCGAGGCTCCTTCCTCACGAAGCCATCCCTGCCTCTGCGGCAGAGCGCACATGGGCTCTGCGCCATGTGCAGAGTGACGCGCGCGCTTGCGCGCGATGACGACGACGCCGCAGTTGCCGTTCCCATGTATAAAGAAGTCAACAAAGGAGCACCAAGCAAAGCGGACAACGAGTATTGCCACTTCGGTGATAAGGGAACCGTCTGCAGCTACGCTCCAAGGGCGACGTCACCGTGGGGCCCGTTCCGCCTCCGCAGCGCCAGCCTGCCGCCCGTTGGACGGTGGCCTTTTCCAGCTTTGGTGACGCCGTCCCTGCCCTGGACCGCGTCCATGGCCTTCACCTTTCTGGTGGACTTCACCTTTATGGTGCACCGCGCCTCCTCCTTCGTCGCCGTGTGGTAACCCTTCCCGCCCAAATGTTTGGGCGGAAGAGGTCCGAGACGCCTATAAAAGGAGAAGGGGCGCGCCCAAGCAAGGGGTTCGGTTCGGAATCTGGGAGCTTAGACAAAACCCTAGATCTGAAGACTAGCAAGTAGCCATTGTTAGCCACCTCAAGCTCGACAAGCTCTCCTTGTACTGTGAACTCTCCAAGCCGTGCAATACACCAAAGCAGGACGTAGGGGTTTTACCTCCACAAGAGGGCCCTGAACCTGGGTACGACCGAGTGTTCCATCTCTGCAGTGCTGTCCCGCAGCGAGTCCGACGAGCACCGTCGCCGGAGCACGTCGAGGGTTGTTTGATTCCGTGTTCGGCCCCTTACTTGATCCTCCTCGAGACACACCCAGTTCCTGGGACAGTTCTCCGACATTTGACGCGCCGGGTAGGGGGCTGAGGCGCATCTTCAACCTCGACGCAGCCATGGCCGGCCCTTCTCGCGCCGAACGACTCGCTCGCCGGACGGCCAGCGCCGCCACCGCTCCTCCTGCTGGCAACCCGCGCGGCCGCCCGCGCGGGAGCGCCGCTCCGGCGCGCCACGCTGACCCCGAGCCCCGCATCGAGCACCCGGATGACGACGACATCGACCACGCTGAGGACGACCTCGGCGAAGAGGAGGCCTCCTCCCTGCACCCGTCGCGGGACCGTGCTGCTTCATCGCTGGGTCGCCCTGCGCCCAGCCCGGCGACTGCGCTTCTCATGGCGCAGGAGCTGCTGCAGTACCGTCCCACGCCGGCGGCTCAGGAGGCCTGGCTCAACCGCGTCTCCTAACTCATCGGCGCCGCTCGAGCCGCCGCACCTGCACCGTCTCGTTCCCTGGTTCCTTCCGCGCTCGTGGGGGACGTGGCGCACGGCGCGCCTCCCACTCCTCCTCGCCACCATGCACCTGCTCCAGCTCCACCGGTTCCACCGCAGCCTGCTCCAGCGGGGGCTCCTCCTCGCGACGGCCGCGCTGCATCGCACGCGTCGTCGCCGCACGACTGCCAAATCGTGCAGCGAGCCCCTGAGGATGCACGCGTGAGCATCGAGCGCGGGCAGGAACGCCGCAACCGCGCCGTCCAGGACGTCACCACCGCCGGGCGCCACCTCCGCGCCACCCTCGCCAGCGGCACGGTCACCTACGGCACGACGGCCGCGTTCACTCGCAGCCTCCGTCGCGTCGTCTGGCCGGTCAAGTTCAGGCCAGACCTCCCTCCGCGCTACGACGGCAAGAACAACCCCCTGGAGTTCCTGCAGCTCTACACTCTGGCCATCCAGGCTGCCGGGGGCGATGACAGGGTCATGGCGAACTGGTTCCCCATGGCCCTCAAGGACTCTGCGTCCTCATGGCTCACCAACCTCCCCGCCGAGTCGATCAACACCTGGGAGGAGCTTTGCCGGTGCTTCATCGCCAACTTCAAGGGCACGTACGAGCGCGGCCTCACCTACAACGACCTCCGCGCCGTGCGTCAGAAGCCCGGCGAGACCCTCCGCAAGTACATCCAGCGTTTCAGCCAAGTGCGCAACAAGATCCCCAACGCCACCGACGCGCAGGTCATTTCGGCCTTCCAGGCTGGGGTCACAGACGTGCGGATGCTCGAGAAGCTTGGCATCCACGACAACATCACCACCGTCGTCAAGCTCTTCGACTTGGCGGACAAGTGCGCCAAGGATGAAGAGGGCCGCTTGTTCGTCAAGAGCGAGCCAGGGGACCCCGCCGAGGGGTCCAAGAAGAAGAAATCCTCCGAGAAGCGCAAGACCACTGCGGTCCTCGCGGCAGAGCCCGACGCCAAGCAGCCTCGCCAAGCTGCCACTCCAGCCGCAGGACCTGAGAAGAAAGATGATCGTCCTTTCTGCATCTACCACAACAGGCATTCTCATGCCACCGAGGACTGCTACGACCTCGCGAGGCTTCGAGAGGCTCGCGAGGCAAACGGAGGCCGCAGAGGCCGCGGGGGGCGACGCTGGAACAACAACTACAACGACAACTACCAGCAGAACCCTCAGGCCAATGCCGTCCAGCCCGCGGACGACAACCTGCCTGCCGAGGCTGACGAGGGCTACCAGGTGCCTCGCGGGGCCGCCTGCATCCTCGGCGGGGCTCAGGCCCCTCGCTCCAACCGCCACTTCAAGCAACTCGCTCATGAGGTTGTGGCAGCCCTTCCTGGAGTCGAGGCCTGCAGGCCCCTCAAGTGGTCCCAGTGCCCCATCACTTTCGACTCCAGCGACCACCCCAAGTCCACCTCGACTGTTGGCACCATCCCGCTGGTTTGCACCCCCACCATCAACAACATCGCCGTCTCTAAGACGCTCATTGATGGGGGTGTCGGCCTCAACGTCATCTCCGTCGAGACATTCGAGAAGCTGCAGGTGCCCTACGAGCGGCTCATGCCCACCAGGCCCTTCTCGGGAGTGACAGAGGGTCTTACCACCCTTTTGGGGCAGGTGAGGCTCGCCGTCACTTTCGGCACCCAGGCCAACTACCGCACCGACCTGATCGACTTCGACGTCGCGCACATCGGCCTGCCCTACAACGCCATACTCGGCTACCCCGCCCTCGCCAAGTTCATGGCGGTGACCCACCACGCCTATAACCTCGTCAAGCTCCCTGGCTCGGGTGGCACCATTGTCATCCGCGGCGTGGTCTCGGACGCCCTGTACGCTGCGCAAGCGGCCTACAAGGCTGCCGCGGTGGCGTCACCCGCTGACGAGGACGAGGAACCCCTCCCGAGGCCCCCCGCGAAGAAGAAGCAGCTGTTCTCTTAGGAGAAGGCCGCGACAAAGCAAGTGTCTCTGGAGGCAAGCGGCTCGGGGGCTAGCGTCACCATCGGCGCCAACCTGCCTCCCAAATAGGAAAGCGCACTCGTCGCCTTCCTCAGGGCAAACTCTTACATGTTCGCCTGGACACCGTCAGATATGTCCGGAGTACCGAGGGAGGTGATCGAGCACCACTTAGCCGTGTGTCCAAACGCACGCCCCGTGAAGCAAAAGGCGCGGCGCCACGCGCCAGAGAAACAAGACTTCATCGTCAAGGAAGTAGAGAAGCTGAAGAAGGCCAGCATCATCAAGGAAGTGGTCCACCCCACTTGGCTCGCCAACGGTGTGGTCGTCCCCAAGCACACTGGAGGGAGCCGCCTCTGCATCGACTTCACCGACCTCAACAAGGCCTGCACCAAGGACCCCTATCCCCTCCCGAGGATCGACCAGATCGTGGACTCCACTGCCGGTTGCGCACTCCTCTATTTTCTGGATGCCTTCTCTGGTTACCACCAGATCAAGATGGCGAAAGAAGATGAAGAGAAGACAGCATTTCTCACCCCTTGTGGTATGTTCTGCTATGTCTGCATGCCCTTCGGCCTGAAGAACGCCGGCACCACTTTCCAGCGCCCCATGAGGACCGCCTTGGGGGCTCAAATGGGGAGGAATGCAGAGGCCTACGTCGACGACATTGTCGTCAAGACCCGCGAGAAGGACACGCTCATCCAGGACCTCCAGGAGACCTTTGCCAACCTGCTTAAGGTCAACATCAAGATGAACCCCGCCAAGTGTGTCTTCGGGGTCCCTTCAGGCAAGCTCCTCGGGTTCCTGGTGTCCCACCGCGGCATCGAGGCCAACCCCGACAAGATCAAGGCCATAGAGCAGATGCAGCCTCCTCGTCGCCTCAAGGACATGCAGCGCTTAGCGGGATGTATGGCCAGCCTCGGCCGTTTCATCTCGAAGTTCGGCGAGAGGGCGCTGCCATTTTTCAAGATCATGATAAGGTCCGGTCCCTTCAAGTGGACCCCTGAAGCAGCAAAGGCCTTTGAGGACCTGAAGAAATACCTGGCGAGCCCACCCATCATGGTTGCCCCACACCCTCGCGAGCCTCTGAAGCTGTATCTTGCAGCCACTCCTCAGACGGCGAGCGCGGTCTTGGTGGCGGAAAGGGAAGAGCCAGTCCTCGCCAAGCAGACCTCTGCCTCGCCAAGCCCAGAACCCCGCGACAAGGAGGCACCCTCGCCAAGCATCCAGCCTCCTGCCGAGCCTCCCCAAGTGGGGCCTCAAGAAACCCTCGTCGAGGACTCCACCGAGCCTGGAGAGGAGTCAGCCGCTGCCACGCCAACGACTACCCTCGTCGAGCATCCCGTGTACTTCGTCAGCACAGTACTGCGGGACGCTCGCGAGGGCTACCCCATGCAGCAAAAGCTCCTCTTCTCGCTCCTCACCGCCTCCAGGAAACTGCGCCACTACTTCCAGGGCCACCCCATCAAGGTGGTCACCTCATATCCCCTGGAGCAGGTCCTGCGCAACCCAAACGCGACAGACCGCGTCGCAAGCTGGGGCATAGAGCTACAACCCTTCGAGCTAGAGTTTGACACCACCAGGGTCATCAAGGGCAGGGCGCTGGCTGATTTCATGGCCGAATGGACGGACACGCGTGAAGAAGAGCCTCAAGAGGAGGAGGTTACAGCCTCAGGAGGGACGACACCAAGCCACTGGACCATGCACTTCGACGGCGCCTTCGCGGCCAGGAGTGCAGGGGCTGGTGCCGTCCTCACTTCACCGACAGGCGACAAGCTCTACTACGCCGTCCAACTGTGCTTCAAGGACAATGACAAGGTCTCCAACAACATCGCTGAATATGAAGGCCTCCTCGCCGGGCTCAGAGCTGCCATCGCCCTCGGCATCAAGTACATCCTCATCAAGGGCGACTCCCAGCTCCTCGTCAACTTCTCCAACAAAAGCTACACGCCAAAGGACACCTACATGGTGGCCTACCTTGAAGAGGTACGCAAGCTGGAGAAGCACTTCAGGGGCATGGAGCTCAAGCACATCCCACGGGCAGAAAACCAAGAGGCAGATGAAATTGCTCGGCGAGCAGCAAGAAGAGAAGCCCAGAAGCCTGGAGTGTTCGAGGAGAGGCTCACCAAGGCCTCAGTCAAGCAACCTGTGGTCAACATCAACATCGACGAGGAGCTCCCACCTGCCCCACCGAGCGGAGCACCAAACTGTGGGTTGCCCTCGGGCGATCGCTTGCTGCTAACCCTGGTACGACAAGACACTGGTTGGATCGACGAGATCAAGAACTGCCTCCACGATGGAGACCTGTACCGCAAGCGACCCAATGGGGTTGCGCTGCGGTGCATCCCTGCCGAGGAAGGCCGCCAGCTCATCAACGACATCCACAGCGGCGAGTGCGGCCACCACTCTTCCTCGCGCACCATTGCAGGCAAGGTCTTCCGGAGTGGTTTCTACTGGCCCTCAGTGCTTCAAGATGCCGCCGAAATCGTCCAGTACTGCGACGCATGCCAATTCCACGCCAAGCAAATCCACCAGCCCGCGCAAGGACTCCAGACGATCCCGCTCTCCTGGCCGTTCGCGGTCTGGGGGCTGGACCTGCTGGGACCCTTCCCGCGAGCGCTCGGGGGCTACCGCTACCTCTACGTCGCCATCGACAAATTCACCAAGTGGCCTGAGGTAGAACCCGTGCGCACCATTCCGGCGAAATCAGCAGTAAAATTCATAAGGAGCCTGGTCTGCCGCTTCGGCGTGCCCAACCGCATCATCACCGACAACGGCTCACAATTCATCAGTGGCGCCTTCAAGTCCTACTGCGGTAGCATCGGTACCCAAATCTGCTACGCCTCGGTGGCGCACCCACGAAGCAACGGGCAGGCCGAGCGAGCCAACGCCGAGGTGCTCAAGGGCCTCAAGACGAGAAGCTTCAACCGCCTCAAGGCCAGTGGCAAGCACTGGAATGATGAGCTCCCCTCGGTGCTCTGGTCCATCTGCACCACGCCAACGAAGCCAACTGGTGAGACGCCGTTCTCCCTCGTCTATGGTGCTGAAGCCGTCCTCCCCAGCGAGATCACTCATGGCTCTCCGCGAGTCCTGGCCTTCAAGGAGGCTGAGGTGGACGAACTCCGCAACAACGACCTGCTGCTGCTTGAAGGGCTCCGCCGCAATGCGGCCCTGAGAGCGGCAAGGTACCAGCAAGACCTCCGTCGCTACCACAGCCGCCACATCCGCCCGCGCACCCTCGAAGCAGGAGACCTTGTCCTGAGGAGAATCCTCTCCAGGGCAGGCCTCCACAAGCTCTCACCAATGTGGGAAGGCCCCTACAGAGTCGTGCACATCGCCAGGCCTGGCTCCGCGCGGCTCGAGACGGAGGACGGCATCCCTATCGCCAACCCCTGGAACATCCAGCACTTGTGTAAGTTCTACCCCTGATCACCCTCGGCGAGCAACTTTTTGCATCAAGGGAGAGCCACACGCCATCATCCTCCACGAGGAAAAACTTCGGGCTCCCCTCTCTACTATACGTGCCGCGGGCCGTTCGAGAAGACTCCCAAGCCATCACGCCTCGGCAAGGTAACCTCTTCAGGCACCATGCCTTGGCGTGGTGGATCCCCATGCCCAGCCATAGTGGACCGCAGGCTCTACAAGCCACCCCCTCATAGGGGCCCCCTCTGAGCTCTCTCTACATGCGTCGCCACGAGCACGCCCCCTCGAGAGTTTCAGCCACAGCATGTGGAACCCCATGCCTGACATGGTGGATTTTTTGTGTTTCTGGCCACGCCAGTGTAATGAACATCTATTTCAGGTCATTTTGAACCTTTGCGCATCGCGCCAGCATATTTTGTGGCTTCGGTAAGCTGTTATGTTATTGCTGTTTATTTCTCGCTCGTATGATCCATCCTGTGTATCTCGCGAGCGGAGGCTAGCATGGTGCCATGCCACGGGAGCATCCCGGCGGCGCCTCAAACCCAAGGGATCCGAGCTCTGAACTCACGGACCAGCCTTCATGCATGTCAACTCCCAAGGAGCTCTGAACTCATGAGCCGGCTCCCGTGCACGTCAACTCACCAAGGACCTTGGTGCCTGTTCTTCTCGCGAGACACCCATGAAGGAACCTACGAGCACGCATAAGTTATCTAGCTATGTATCTCTTGTGGTACGCCTATCTGTCAAAACGCAGGAAAACAGGTCCAAAGTGAGCGCCAGGAACCAACACCCTCTCCAAGGCAAAAACATCTCGCCAGGGAACCAACACCCTCTCCAAGGCAAAAACATCTCGCCAGGGAACCAACACCCTCTCCAAGGCAGAATTCCTCGCTAAGCTAAGTACAAACACTTGGTCGAATTTCCTCTCGCTGGTTTTTGCCCCTCGAGTCTCTTTTCTCTCTCCTATGCCTCATGGGCTGCTTGCACGTCAAAGGGGGGCCCCAAGCATCGCGCTTCGAGGAGCTCTTACTTCTTGAGGCCTCACACACCCCCCGGCCTTGTGGAGCCCTGACTCTCACATACCGAAGCGGCAGTGGTGTAGCGCTAAGAGAGGGTCCTAAGACGTAGAGCGGAAAAGACATGAAGGGGAAAGACAAAAGCCACCCGAGGGACATTCACAAGCACACTCCAATATAACTTGACAAGTTCTTACAAGGTTTACAACCAAAATGAATGCTAAGCTAGTCTGTGCCTCTGCACGCCAAGATGCAGGAGCTCAGGCCGTCGCGCCCCCCGAGGTGCCTGCCTTGTCCACGGCGGTCTCCGCCTCCTCTTCCAGAGCATCCTCCTCGTCGTAGCCTTCGATCACCACTTGGTCGAATTTCTTGGCGAACGTGATGGCGGCCTGCGTGGTGGTCTCCCGCGCCTTGTTGCTGATGGCGTGCGGCGGTGCCATCAAGTCCTCAAGGTCAAGTGAGGGCTGGAGCCTCACGAGGTTGCTGAAGATGTTGGTGACGGCGACGACAAGGAGCTCACGGCTCTCCTCCACGACGCGCTCGTCAAAACCCTTCGCGACCCCTTCAAGCCTCCCGAGGAATTGCTCGAAGAAGTACGAATACGTGGTTTCATCGTCGGTCGCCGCGGAGAAGGAGGGGACGTCGATCCTCAGATCGTCCCCGACCGCGTGCGCACGGCTCACCAAGCTTTGAAGAATACTCTGGCGCTGGCGCGTCATGGACCGGTCAACCTGGCGCTGGTCCCGTGCTTGCTCTGCCAGAGCTGCGGCCGGCCCCACCTGCTGCCGGAGCTCCTCCAGGTCTCTCTCCAGGGCGATGGCGTTCCCCTCCGCGCGAGCCTGGGCCTCCCGGGAGACCTCGAGGCAAGAGGTCAACCGCTTCTCCAGCTGCTCGAGCTCCTTGATGCGATTTTTGAACTCCTCGCGCTTGGACTTGAAGCGGTCCTCCTGTTTCGTGGCCTTCTCTTCATATTCTTTGGCGAGACTCTCGCGGATGAGCTTGACCTTGAGGTCGGCCTCTTCTTGGAGCCTCTTCCGCTCCGCCGCGAGGTTGGCTTCGTCCTTGGCCACCCGGCCCTCGCGCTCCTGCAGCTGCCCCTCGCGGGTGGCCTGGTCCTTCTCGAGCAGCTGGACCTGCTCCTCGCGCCTGTGCAGCTCCTTCTCGCGGAGGGAGAGCTCCTCCTCGCGCCGCATCAGCTCTGCTTCGCGGGGCGCCAGCTGCCCCTCGCGGGCATCTAGCAGCTCGCGGAGCTCCTTCAGGCTGGCCCTTGCGACCTCGGAGTCAGCAGCAAACTTCTGTTCCGCGGCCGCTAGCTCATCGTGTTTGGAGGCGGTCTCCACCTCGAGCGCCTCCCTGGCGGCGTCGAGCTCTTCCATCACCTCCTGCGCCTCCCGCTTGACGCTGTCGCGGGTCTCTTTGGCGAAGTGGAGGGCCTCTTGGCGCTCCGCCTGGGCCGCCGCGTCCTGCCGGCGGCACATCTCCACCCTCTCGTGAAGAAGGGTCCAGGCCTCGCCGAGCCTTGCCCTTTCCTCCGCCAGGGCGTTTTCTTCCTCGGCGAGCTGCTCCTCCAGCCCGTCGAGCGCCCGCCGCGCCTGGTTGAGGACGATCCGGCGATGAATTGCTTGGCTCCTGCACTACTGCTGGGTGCGGAGTCCTCGATCCTCGTCGAGGCGCCCGGGGCCTCCTGCCTCGGGCCCACGACCGCCTCCGGTGCGGTCCGGGGGCTTGTGGGGGCGCCTCCCTCGACGCTCGCTTCGGTCGCCCTCTGGGGGCTGGGCGCCCTCTCGTGCTCAGCTCCAGCGCCGGTGGGCCCCGGAGGTGCCTCCGCCTCCTGCTCCTCAGGGGCGCCTCCGGTCCCCTCTGCGACGGCCGCGTCCGCCGCGGCCTCGCGCACATCGGCCCCTTGTGGGGGAACCTCCCCCTCCGTTGGGGGCGGCTCCATGACGATCTCCTCGTCCATCCTCTCCTCCTCCGTCTCGGTCTGGACGGGAGGAGTGGCCGTCCTTGTTGGCGACGGCGGTGCCACCTCTTCTACCACCTCCTCCATGCGGCGCTCGACCGCGGGAGGAGTCGCCGCTCGAGTCGAGGACGGCGTCACCTCTTCGGTCACCTCCTCCTCGCGGTGCTCCACCGCGGGGGGAGTGGCCGCGCGAACCGGCGACGGCGTGGCCTCCTCAACCACCACCACCTCCGCGCGGTGCTCGACCGCGGGAGGGATAGCTGCCTGCTGCGGCTCACCAGTCAAGGGCGTCTCCGCGACGGCGCTGGTGGTCTCTCCAGCCTTGCAGAGCCGCCGCCTCTTTGGCTCCGCAGGTCGCCTGAAAGGAAGATAAGTTGAAGATCCTTCAAGGGAATTTTCTCAGAAACAGAATGCTAAAGGAAAAAGGAAAGAATCAAAGGCTTACTCATCGGCCATCACCCACACCCTCTTCTTCGCCTTGGGCGGCTGGGTGTTGCTTGCTCCGGCCTCCTCCCGAGCCGCTCCTGTCTCCGCGCGGGGAGGGTCTCTCGCGGTTGCGGCCCTCCTGTCGTGGATGGCCTTGGAGCGGGGTTCGCAGCGCCCTCCCCCGCCGCCGCTCGTCTCCTCCTCTTCGATACGCTGGGAGCGGGCGACACGGAAGGCATCCTCCTCGTCGCTGGAGGAGAGCACCTGGAGGTCCACTTCAGCAGGAACGCTCCTTGAGGAGCCGGCGTCCTCACCGACGGGGTCGGTTCCCCTCGAGGCCTCGTCCTCGCCGAGGGGGTCCTCGTCTCTCGAGGCCTTTTCCTCAGCAGACTCCTCGGCCTCCTCAGGCTCCGGAGACTCGTCCATGTACTCCGGCTCCGCCGCCCACGGGTTAGGGCGAGGCCCGCGGTGCCCCGCGGGCACCATTCCCCATTCGTCGAACGTGGGCATGCACGCGCGCTGCTCCACGATGCTCTCCTCGGCGAAGCAGATGAGAGGTTTGGCCTCCTCCTTGGTGGGGGACGGGACCTCCGACGTCGCGAAGAGGACGCCCATGATCTGGCGTAGTACCTCAGGCGCAAAGCCATCCCTGCTCAAGCGCATTGCGTCCTCCTTGCCGTTGTACCGCCACACCGGCTTGGCGTGCAGCTGCAGGGGAGCGATCCGGCGCCTCGTGAAGTCTTTTGCCACCATCTGGCCGGTGACCCCTGCCTCGCGGAGGCTCTGGATGAACACGTACACCGCGTCGAGCCTCGGGCCCCTGAAGTCCGCGCTCGCCCAGCGCGCCCACTTCCTCGGGGGCGCCTCGGGCACCTCCAGGAGAGGGTGAGTGGCCTTGGCGTCGACGAAGAGCCACTTCTCGCGGAACTTCTCCACCTTCTTCGTCACCTTGGTGATGGCGTTCTCACCGCACCAGGCGATGGGAATGTAGTTCTCGCTCCTGGCATCGGCGATGCGGAAGGAGACGCATCCGAGCCGCTCATTCTGTGTGGTGCTCCGAAGAGAGTAGAAGCTGCGGAAGAGCGCCACCGAGGGGCGGATGCCGATGTAGGCCTCGTAGAGGTGGGCGAAGATAGCGAGGATGAGGATAGAGTTGGGATGAAGATGAAGCAACTGGATCTGGTACACCTCCAAGATCGCTAGGAGGAAGTCGGAGAACGGCGGAACCAGGCCGGCGTAGAGACCGTGGAGGAAGATGGGGTAGAACGCCTCGGTGAGCCTGCTGCCGGCCGGCCTCATCTCGGTGGCACCATGCTCGTTGGTGCTCGCCGCCGCCAGATGGCGCACCTTGGCTACCCCCGCCGCGGTGACATGGGTCCGCGGTAGCGCTCCCTCGAGAGCAGCAGCACGCGCCATCGCCGCCGACGTGCCGGCCCGCATCGTGGCCTTGCCCTTCGGGTCGGTGTTGGCTTTCTTGGGCACCATCGGTCGCCGGAGAAGAAGACGAAGACTCTGGAGTTGGAGCGCTCTGGAGAGATTGGAGGTGTGGGGAGAAGTTTGCGGAGGAGTTATGGGAGAAGTGAAGGGCGCCGACCGCGCGCCCAGGCTTTATTGACCAGCTCCCGAGTCGTGGCGGGCCCCGCCACGTCGCCCGTTGGAGCCGAGGAGGTCGTGGCCGTGGGTGCAACCGCTGCGCTCCACGTGTCGCGGCCCTGTCAGGCATCTTTGGCCCCTCGACGCTTCGCCTTCGTCCATGGGCCTCGGCGTGCCCGTCGCGGGCCCGGGGGCTACTGTCGGCACAGTGGAAACCAGGGTACCACGGGCCGGCCTGCCAGGGCCCACAAGATCCTTTGGATGATTTTCGCTAAGGACCAGGCTCTCCAAGCCTGGCGAGCCTCGCGAGGGGTCTTTTCTCCTCGCCGAGGATTCTCTCTCTTGGCGAGGGATCGCAACTCGACAAGGTGTCTCCGACGCCACCCGCAATTCTGCTAAGGACCAAGCCGAAGGGCTCAGCGAGGTTTTTCGCCTCGCCGAGGCTCCTTCCTCACGAAGCCATCCCTGCCTCCGCGGCAGAGCGCACATGGGCTCTGCGCCATGTGCAGAGTGACGCGCGCGCTTGCGCGCGATGACGACGACGCCGTAGTTGCCGTTCCCATGTATAAAGAAGTCAACAAAGCAGCACCAAGCAAAGCGGACAACGAGTATTGCCACTTCGGTGATAAGGGAACCGTCTGCAGCTACGCTCCAAGGGCGACGTCACCGTGGGGCCCGTTCCGCCTCCGCAGCGCCAGCCCGCCGCCCGTTGGACGGTGGCCTTTTCCAGCTTTGGTGACGCCGTCCCTGCCCTGGACCGCGTCCATGGCCTTCACCTTTCTGGTGGACTTCACCTTTATGGTGCACCGCACCTCCTCCTTCGTCGCCGTGTGGTAACCCTTCCCGCCCAAATGTTTGGGCGGAAGAGGTCCGAGACGCCTATAAAAGGAGAAGGGGCGCGCCCAAGCAAGGGGTTCGGTTCGGAATCTGGGAGCTTAGACAAAACCCTAGATCTGAAGACTAGCAAGTAGCCATTGTTAGCCACCTCAAGCTCGACAAGCTCTCCTTGTACTGTGAACTCTCCAAGCCGTGCAATACACCAAAGCAGGACGTAGGGGTTTTACCTCCACAAGAGGGCCCTGAACCTGGGTAAGACCGAGTGTTCCATCTCTGCAGTGCTGTCCCGCAGCGAGTCCGACGAGCACCGTCGCCGGAGCACGTCGAGGGTTGTTTGATTCCGTGTTCGGCCCCTTACTCGATCCTCCTCGAGACACACCCAGTTCCTGGGACAGTTCTCCGACAATAAGCATCATCAGGAGGTTCACTATGAAATTGGTGACAAAGCCTATCTTCGAGTCTCTCCCCTCCGAGGCGTTCGTCGTTTCGGGATCAAGGGAAAACTGGCACCTCGTTTTGTTGGTCCTTTCACTGTCCTGGGTAAGCAAGGTGATCTCTCCTATCAGCTCGAGCTCCCAGAGAATTTCCCGGATGTGCATGATGTGTTTCATGTCTCTCAACTCCGTCGTTGTTTCAAAGATCCTAATCGTGGGGTTAATCATGAAGAGTTGGACATTCAGGAGGATCTGACTTACCGTGAGCATCCTGTCCGCATCTTGGATGAAGCGGAGAGGAAGACTCGTAATAAATCCATCAAGTTCCTCAAAATCCAGTGGTCTAACCATTCTGAAGACGAAGCAACCTGGGAACGTGAAACTAGTCTTCGTCGGGAATACCCCGCCTTCTTCACTCAAGCCTAGAATCTCGGGACGAGATTCCTGTAAGGGGGGTAGAGTTGTGTGGCACCCCCCTCTGACACATGTCGCCAGAGAGGTGGTCGCCCCGTGCGCCAGCCCAGGATATCTGGACGCACGATTACGACAATGCAACATAGCGGAAATATCATTACACGATCAGGCCCAAAGGGCTACAAATGGTTTACAGGGCCATCAAGGCATGAAGATTTATCATAGCCAAGTGTGGCACGGGACAGAGTTCAACTGGCAGCGGAAGACAATGATACGGCAACGGCTTGGTGTGGCTCCATTCCACGGGCATCTGGCTGGGCTACTGATCCTAGCACGCTCCTGCTCGATCTCCTTGCTATGGTAGGAGATGGATCCTCTCAAGGTCTGGCCACATGAAAAGCTAGTCTGAGTACAATGATGTACTCGCAAGAAAATAACCACAAGACATGAACGGTCAAGCAATCAGGCAACAAGTAACTAGCGACAGAGAATAATCTAAACATGGCAAGTGACTACTTACGGCAGTCCAAGTGGGTAGCAACATGGCATCATAATAAAACATGGTATAAGCAAACAATGGAAGTACCACCAGTACCGAGTCCAAGCCAGGTGGGGTTGGATCGTGTACCGGGGGTCACACAACGGGCTTACCTGTGACGAATAACGGGGTACCAGTTGATACCAAGTAACACAATAAATCATATTACCATAGCTAGGCTCCCTGGCCTCTAGCCTCCCAAGGCTAATCTCATCTGTCACCACTGCTAGGCCCACTGGCCTTGTCACACTTCCTTATCTCGAGTAACGTTCCCTGCATCATCTTATTGTTTATTTAGTGAAGTCAGGTTGTTCATAATTCCTTCAAACAAATCTTAAGTTTAACCTCCGGACACGACAAAGACACATAGTGTGACTGACACTGAACTGTTGTTCCATATCCTAGGAACGGGGCTAGCTGGCTAGGTTGATGCTCTCGAGAGTTTGCTTTACCACCTATTAGAATGCACTTCACTCAGCCGACACCTCAGGTTCATCACGCCCAAAGCCGTACTAAGCAAATTACATTCTCGTGACGGTCCACTTGCCAAGACACCCTCCTGCCCCACCCTATACGCATGGTACAACGGGCAAGTAAGTCCGGCACATCCCCCGGCGCTACTGGGTATGCCTAGCTCCGGACTCCTTATCGCAGTCGAACCCGTGCCTATCGACCCCTCCCCTCGGACAGCACAACCGAACGACTGCGCCCAACAGATGGCACAAAAGGGGCTCAACAACCTACTAGGTCACGGTTTCCATGGGACAACGGTGGTATCGCGTTCAAGGGTTCAGATTAGTGGCACTATGAATAGACCTTATCGCTGTTTGGAGGGGTGTTTCATTTAATCAAGTTTCAGCATTCACATGTCCAAGCAACAAAAGATTAGTCCAACACTATAACCACAATAACATAATAATATCTCATCAAACAACAAGACGTTAGCAACACAATAAAGACCAACTACAAGATATAGTTTAGTTGGTTTGCGTCGACCGGATGACTATCGTGGCGAGTCCGCCAACAAGCATCATCACAGATCAACTAGTTGGTTAGCGTCGACCGGGTGACTATCGTGGCGAGTCCGCCAACAAGCGTCATCACAGATCAACTAGTTGGTTGGCGTCGACCGGGTGACTATCGTGGCGAGTCCGCCAACAAGCGTCATCACAGATCAACTAGTTGGTTGGCGTCGACCGGGTGACTATCGTGGCGAGTCCGCCAACAAGCGTCATCACAGATCGACTACAGATTATAACATAGTGTTTCAAACAGATGACTGTGGCGGTTCCTCCAGCCGGTGTCATCATAGATCAATTAAAAGTTGGTGAGGCACGTAGCCTCCAAGCAATGAACCGAAAAGCATTCATAAGAAAGAAAGCATCCATTCCACTCGAGGGTTATCTGGACGTGGTGTCAGCAATCTTGGCAAAAGAACCAAATGGAAAGTCAGCTCCCAAGCGTCGCAGTCCGGGTGGTCTATGCCAACTCCGAGGATCATAAGACGACGTTCGTCAGTTCCTCACCTCGGCGAAGAAGAAGAAGCAAACAACCAACGCATGTTTTTGTTATTTAGTTGTCAAAGCCACGCAAGGGCGAGGCGCACAGATAATTCATACATCAATCTAATGCACACATGGATGATGAATAAAACATGGCAGGATTAATATTATCAGTCTAATATTAAACAAGAACAACAAACAGTCATGCATAAATAAATAGGCAAACATATAATACTCGGCAAGACAATAAGCAAACAGCAAACGATATTGCAGGACGGCTCATAGCCAGGGGTTATCTTGCCTTTGACGATCGACGCTATTTGGTCTCGACGGTCACGGACGCCATGGTTTAGGGTATCGGTCTGCCGGTACCGCGAGTTACCTATACAAGCATTCAAGTGTGCTGAGCATCTAAGCATTTTACAAAAATACAAAACCTATACCACTGGATAGGGCTTTTCAAACTATGAATTTACAAATTTGAATCACCTCAAACGGAGCTACGGATCAAAAGATATGGCTCGGCGAAGTTTAACCATCTGCTGCTCACTCGGGGAAAAAAAAACGGAGCGGGCTGATTCCGAACTGGGCCGGGCCGGTCGCGCACTTCCCTGAAAATGCGCTCTCACCGCGGGGAGACGTAAATCTCTGGAAAGTGCCTCCACTTATCCCGGCAGTGGGTCCGGGCGGAGGCGGGACCCACCGGTCGGCGACACGGGGACGCCACGTTGGCGCCACGCTGGCTGTTTTCACCTCCCAGTGCCGAGGACGCACGGGACGGCCCGACGCGGCGCGTCTCGGGCACCGCCGGCCACAGGAGCTGGCTGCCGCCGTCGCGGCAGAGTACGCCGCCGGCCGGCAGGGTGCGGGCGGGGACCGCCCCGCTGCGCCGCATCCGAAGGGGCGCTACGAGTACGGGGGTGCTCCGGAAGCGGGCCGACGCGGCTCGGGCTGGTCCGGCCGCCGGCCGCCGCCGTCGACGGGCGGCCTGACGAGGCCATCCAGGGGCCGCGGCGGGGCCCCTGAGCTCTACAGCGTCCGGGGGGGTTGGAGGTGTGGACCGGGTCGGCTTCAATGCGCAGCACCCGCGGGCTCCAGGAGCTTTGCCCCCGGCCATGGCGGACGCGACGACGAACGCGACGCTCCCGACGACCACCAGATGCTCTGGTTGCATGGGGAGGTAGAGGAAGGTGGTAGGAGGCTCTGGGCACGTTTAAACGAAGAACGGCTCCGGGTCGAGCTCGCCACGGTCGGAGACCCGACGGCGACGATTTCGGTCGGAACGGAGCAGGGCTCCGCCGTTGTCCAACTAAACAGGCCGAGAGGTCCAGGGAGAGAGGAGAGTGAGGTGTGCCTGCGAGGGAGGGCTCGGGATGCTCTTTTAAAGGCCGGGGAGGGGAGAGGTAGGTCGGGGCCGGTTGGCCATTGATGGCCGGCCGAGGTCATGCATGACGTCCCTCTCCTACAGGTAGGAGATAAGGAGGAGGAGGGGATGAGGCTGCTGTGCTGGATGCACAGTAGAGCACGAGGCACACTGCAGCAGATGGATTAGGCACCGACCATGGCAGTAACGGGAATTAGGTCTTGCCAAAGCGCGCGTCCCGGACGTCCAGAGCGCGACACGGGCGGCATCGTCGCGTTCCCGGGGACTCGGGGCACGCAACTGGAAAAGGTTTGCACCACTGGGTTCGTAATGACGAGGCCAACTCAACAAAACAAGAATCACCCAAGGACTCCAAACTTCGCAACACAATATTTTCAGAAAACTAAGGGTGCGCCAGGTGTTCGATGAAATGACAGAGGTCTT
Organism: Puccinellia tenuiflora; assembly: GCA_012064385.1. Lineage (NCBI taxonomy): Eukaryota > Viridiplantae > Streptophyta > Magnoliopsida > Poales > Poaceae > Puccinellia > Puccinellia tenuiflora. Next base: position 880,428 of record QRDG01001831.1, read on the forward strand.
ACTCAGCTCAGAAAAATCCCCAAAATTCAGAGTAGGTCCGGACAGGGGTATGTAGTATGTATGTGGAGTTTTAGATCAAATGGAGACCTGGAGCTTGGTCAAATAAATTGGTGTCCAAAAATGCCCTAATGGCATGGGTATGCCAAGTGCACTTCCTCCAATGATCTTGATCTGATATTCTGGATATGTGGTTATATAAGGAAGTTGGTCAATCTGGCAAAGTGGCAATGCCAAATGGTTTTTGTATCTAGGGGATGCTTTGGAAATCACAATTAGGCATAAAAAGGGCCTTCCAAAGGAAGTACGTCAAATATTGCTCAAATGAGGTTGGGCCAATGGAGTGAAATGTTCAGGAGGTCAAATCATGCACCTCACCAAAATTTCAGAATTTTTGGATGAGTGGAAGGTGTCCAGATCATTTCGGGATTGAAAATGGCATTTTAGAAAATAACGCCCAACTTGGAAATATTGCATTGAAGTATGCAATATTTTTGCATGGAATGTCTTTGTATGGATATGGGAGTCCTCTGGTATTTTTAGTGGAATTTCTACGGCTATGGAAATAGGCTTCCCTTTGGTAGGTGGAGAAAAGGGTTTAAAAGGTTCGATAATTTGGGCTAGGGTTTTCGAGAGAAAACCTGAGCATAAAAATTATCACGGGAGATGGAATGGTTCGGGACGCTGGGGAATTTTTGAGAGAGCAATTTCCAAGTCAAAGACCATCTGGTTCAAAGAAAACATTTAGGTAAAGCGAAAAAGTTTTTCAGGTGTCAGAAACACCGCAAAAATTAGGGACGGATTTTCGGGGTGTTACAAACCTTCCCCCCTTAAAAAGAATCTCGTCCCGAGATTCGGAGACTAATAGAGATTCCCGGGGTTATACAAGATATTTCTTGTATGGTTTAATCTGCCCCTATATTTAAAATCTTTAAAACTTTTTCTACAAAATATTAGAGCTTATCATTCAAAACGATTAACACTCAGTACGATATTTCTATCACCCTCGATGCATTCTAAGGATGGCATGGCAGTGGCTCACACAACCAATCAACATAGGTTCTTTACTATGGTTAAATAACAAAAATTAAACCTATGGTTTTTAGTCCAACCAACACAAGCATGGCAAGATCAAACAAAATCTACACACAGGTCATCACTCGATGGCCTGGATTTAACTTGGCCAAAACATCACTTAATTTGCAAAACAAAGTTAGGGGTATGCTAAACATGCCCCTTTCTACATTTTTTTTTTGGAAAAGCTGTATATACTTTTTCAAGTATACACAAGTTTGGAAAAAAAAAAACAGGGTTTCTTTTCAAAAGAAAGCATCTGCGTTGCCAATAATTGACTAACAGACACTGAGGGGTAGGGCCATCCCCAAATTATTTGGCAAGATTTTCCAACGAAACGCTGGGGAGACGGGGGAAATGATCTCCTGAGGAAAGGATAGAGGCACACAGAGGATCATCTTCTGCTTGCTTACATGCGGGTCCGGGGTCCATCTGACAGTCTCCTTCTTCCTTTCTATCTTCTTCTTCCTCGCAGCATCTTCCCTCGTACCGGGCTGACTCTGAGTGCGCGAAGCACTCCTCTGCGGCACTGCTGCACGTGCTGTCCATTGACGCGGCGGCCATCACGGCTTTGGGCACCTTGGTGGTTTCGCGCCAATTGGCCGAGCATGGCGCGATTCTTTTCCTTTCCCGCGTGAGGCTGAGCAGTGTGCGGCATCCGAGCTTGCGGCTATAAACGGAGGTCTCTGAAATTCCTTCCTCTTCCATTACCACCATGGGTTTCCTATCAGCCATCTTCGACGAATATTACGCGCACCGAGAGGGAGCGGGATTCTTCAAGCAGCTGTTCGTGATCGTGATCTTCTGGATCATGGCTTCGGTGGTGGTGGCACTGTGTATGCGGCGGTGGTTCTCTTGTTGGTGGCTCTGTACGACTGGTGGTGCGGCACTGGCGGTGATGTTGCTGCGGTGCCGGCAGTGGGTGAGCTGGCGGAGCCGGCTGCGGGCGAGCAGGTGGTGCTGCCCGCAGGTGGCTGATGCGGTGGTTCCTTTGGCTGGAGGGCAGCTAGCGGCTCGTGCCATCCGTCGTCGTCGTCGCACGGCTCGCGACTCGGCTTCAGGTGAGCCTGGCTCATCTTCGGGTGACGCCACTGAGCGCGAGAGGTACTAGGATCTTCTGGGGTGCTCTTCTGTACTGAGGTAGTGGGAGTGTTGTATGTTGGAGTAGAACTTGTATCCTCTGTTTCTGAAATTTTCCTATGTACTGAACTCTGTTGAGTGCATCAAGCTTGTCTTCACTGCTGATTTGGATCCAAATTTGCATTCCTGAGATCTTCCCTGAGCTGTCACAGATTTGTTCTTGCAGCAGAGAGAATTGCAGAGGCGCTATCACACAGATGGTAGAACTTGCTACTCGGGGAAAATATCATTTTAGAAAGTATGCTTCACTTTTATGGCCCTAAAAACTTGAAACAACATGGAACAATCATTTCAATCATACCAGATAACAAGCACGCAACGGCTATTAAACACTCGTCATGATACAAACACACGTACCGGCAAGCATAGGAATTACAAACAGTCTCACAAACTCTCATCTAACATCTCATAAGCGCCACTCCGGCTAAACTAAACAGATCTTACTCCGCTTGGCGGTCCTTCACAGATGGTGGAGTGCGGCCAAGCCGGAGAGTGGTGTCCACGTCCCCTTCTTCCGCAAGGTCGGAGGATACAGGAACACCTTCGAGGATCGGAACCTGCTCGGGGACTCGTCGGGATGGGCCGGGATCTGGAAGTGGAGGTCTGCTACTTCGAGCTTGCCTACGGGAGAGTGTAGGTGTGCTTTCCCCTAGGTATTGGTGTAGGTGGGCTCGGCTGAGGTTCCTCCTTGTGGTCACGAGCTCCTCCATCAAGAGGTTGTTGAGGTTCGTCATTGCGATGGCGTAAGCAACTTGGTTGATTAGTGCTGGGTCTGGCTCCTTCGAGACGTCGGCTTGGATCATCTCTCCACGGGGTCGTGGTCTGGCCGGAAGGTAGTAGAACTCTCGAGTTTCAGCTAGCAAGGGTTCGGAGGACCGAAGACGAACGAGGCATTCCCAGGCTGCTACCTGGATGGCTAGCCCCAAAGTGGGCATGCGGCCGTCCTTGGATTAAGTAGGGCTGGTTCGTGCCCGAGGACACGGGCTGATCCTCACATCGGCCCGGAATTCATCTCCGGCCGACGAGAGTGAGCTCTGGAACACCACATACACGGGGCGAATGGAGCTACCAAGGATATGGTTGACGGCCCTCCAGAGAAGCAATCGAAAGCTCGAATGCTCTCGGCAGTGGTTTCCAAGATGGCATTAAGGGTCGCCATCGGATTTTCTTGGGGTCACTAGATTTTCTTGGAGGGGATAAGGATGCGAGGTCCCTCTATAGGATTCTTCTTTAAAGGAGTTGGGTTGCCAGAGAGCTGGCGAGGGTGGGTTATAAAGCAACTAGGACTGGGTCTTAGGTTCACTGGGTAAGGTCGGCTTCTTCTCATGGAAGAAACCGGCTCGTCTTGTTGGGGAAGACTGGGACAGGTTCCTATTGCACCATACTGTTGACCGACACGAGCCATGCCGGTTTGGCGGAGATGGGTTAAATCCATCGGGTCATTGTCGGGCAAAAGTAAGGCGGGGCTTTCCATGCTAGGGTAGTCTACAGCCAGCCTGGTGCTCTGATACCATGCTCTGTGGCACCCCCCTCTGACACATGTCGCCAGAGAGGTGGTCGCCCCGTGCGCCAGCCCAGGATATCTGGACGCACGATTACGACAATGCAACATAGCGGAAATATCATTACACGATCAGGCCCAAAGGGCTACAAATGGTTTACAGGGCCATCAAGGCATGAAGATTTATCATAGCCAAGTGTGGCACGGGACAGAGTTCAACTGGCAGCGGAAGACAATGATACGGCAACGGCTTGGTGTGGCTCCATTCCACGGGCATCTGGCTGGGCTACTGATCCTAGCACGCTCCTGCTCGATCTCCTTGCTATGGTAGGAGATGGATCCTCTCAAGGTCTGGCCACATGAAAAGCCAGTCTGAGTACAATGATGTACTCGCAAGAAAATAACCACAAGACATGAACGGTCAAGCAATCAGGCAACAAGTAACTAGCGACAGAGAATAATCTAAACATGGCAAGTGACTACTTACGGCAGTCCAAGTGGGTAGCAACATGGCATCATAATAAAACATGGTATAAGCAAACAATGGAAGTACCACTAGTACCGAGTCCAAGCCAGGTGGGGTTGGATCGTGTACGGGGGTCACACAACGGGCTTACCTGTGACGAATAACGGGGTACCAGTTGATACCAAGTAACACAATAAATCATATTACCATAGCTAGGCTCCCTGGCCTCTAGCCTCCCAAGGCTAATCTCATCTGTCACCACTGCTAGGCCCACTGGCCTTGTCACACTTCCTTATCTCGAGTAACGTTCCCTGCATCATCTTATTGTTTATTTAGTGAAGTCAGGTTGTTCATAATTCCTTCAAACAAATCCTAGTTTAACCTCCGGACAAGACAAAGACACATAGTGTGACTGACACTGAACTGTTGTTCCATATCCCAGGAACGGGGCTAGCTGGCTAGGTTGATGCTCTCGAGAGTTTGCTTTACCACCTATCAGAATGCACTTCACTCAGCCGACACCTCAGGTTCATCACGCCCAAAGCCGTACTAAGCAAATTACATTCTCGTGACGGTCCACTTGCCAAGACACCCTCCTGCCCCACCCTATACGCATGGTACAACGGGCAAGTAAGTCCGGCACATCCCCCGGCGCTACCGGGTATGCCTAGCTCCGGACTCCTTATCGCAGTCGAACCCGTGCCTGTCGACCCCTCCCTCGGACAGCACAACCGAACGACTGCGCCCAACAGATGGCACAAAGGGGCTCAACAACCTACTAGGTCACGGTTTCCATGGGACAACGGTGGTATCGCGTTCAAGGGTTCAGATTAGTGGCACTATGATTAGACCTTATCGCTGTTTGGAGGGGTGTTTCATTTAATCAAGTTTCAGCATTCACATGTCCAAGCAACAAAAGATTAGTCCAACACTATAACCACAATAACATAATAATCTCATCAAACAACAAAACATTAGCAACACAATAAAGACCAACTACAAGATATAGTTTAGTTGGTTTGCGTCGACCGGATNCTCCGGACTCCTTATCGCAGTCGAACCCGTGCCTATCGACCCCTCCCCTCGGACAGCACAATCGAACGACTGTGCCCAACAGATGGCACAAAAGGGGCTCAACAACCTACTAGGTCACGGTTTCCATGGGACAACGGTGGTATCGCGTTCAAGGGTTCAGATTAGTGGCACTATGAATAGACCTCATCGTTGTTTGGAGGGGTGTTTCATTTAATCAAGTTTCAGCATTCACATGTCCAAGCAACAAAAGATTAGTCCAACCCTATAACCACAATAACATAATAATATCTCATCAAACAATCAAAACATTAGCAACACAATATTTCAAGAAATAGATAGTTTGCATTAGCCGGGCGACTGTGGCGGAGATGCCTCCGGCCGGTGCCAGCCTCAGGTTGAGAAAAGGATAAAACAATACAGTCAACGGGCGAGGGCGGAGATGTCTCCGTCCAGTAGCAGCCACGGGTCGAGTAAGAAAATAAAATAGCAAGTGGTTAGCGTCAACCGGGTGACTATCGTGGCGAGTCCGCCAACAAGCGTCATCACAGATCAACTAGTTGGTTAGCGTCGACCGGGTGACTATCGTGGCGAGTCCGCCAACAAGCGTCATCACAGATCGACCACAGATTATAACATAGTGTTTCAAACAGATGACTGTGGCGGTTCCTCCAGCCGGTCACCATAGATCAATTACAAGGTTGGTGAGGCATGTAGCCCCCAAACAATGAACCGAAAAGCATTCATAAGAAAGAAAGCATCCATTCCACTCGAGGGTTATCTCGACGTGGTGTCAGCAATCTTGGCAAAAAGAACCAATTGAAAAGTCAGCTCCCAAGCGTCGCAGTCCGGGTGGTCTATGCCAACCATATTTGACGGAGGGACAAGAAGCAAATAACTCTTTTGGCAAATGCCCCCAACTCCGAGGATCACGGGTCGACATTTGTCCGCACCTAGCCTCGGCGTTGAAGAAGAAGCAAACAATCAACGCATGTTTTTTTGTTATTTAGTTGTCAAAGCCGCGCAAGTGCGAGGCGCACAGGTAATTCATACATCAATCTAATGCATACACGGATGATGAATAAAACATGGCAGGAGCAATACTATCGGTCCCATATCAAACAAGAACAATAAACAGTCATGCATAAACAAACAGACAAGCATATAATACTCGGCAAGACAATAAGCAAATAACAAACAACATTGCGGGACGGCTCATAGCAAGGGGTTAGCTTGCCTTCGAAGACGGGATCCATCGGGCTTGGAGAGGTTGGGTTGGTTCCGCGGCGTAGGGCAGCGATAGCCGCTTTTATCCGGACTCCGGATTGCACTCACACAAGGGCACCCAATATCACTATTTTTGAACAAGATGGAATTAGTACCACTGGTTAGAGCTCGTCGAGATACAAATTTAGAAAGTTGAATCACCGAAAACGGACTTACGGTTCAAAGGATATTGCCGTTTGAAAATTCCTGCAGCAGGAAAAAGAGGAAACAGATCCGCAAAAAAAACGTCATGGGCCGCCGATGGGCCGCATGCGTGCCAGAGCGCTGCTGCGCCCGGCCGGGCCACTGGCAGGCCGGCCTGCTCCGGTGCGCTGGTTGGGCCAAAACGGTTCGCTGGAAAAAAAACAAAAGGAGGAACAGAGGGGATCGATCCCCTGGTCGTCTCCTTCCCCTGTCCCGATCGGGAGCGGGCAGGGACCAGCCGGAGCGGCCAAGGAGCACGCCTGGAGACCGGCCGGTGGCGGGGACGGGTCCGTGGTGGCGTGCCGCGGCCGTGGGAGGAGGAACCGGAGGCGGGGCACGGTTGGCGTCCTCCTCCGCACGAGCACGCACGGGAGCGCACGGGGAGGCGCCGGCCAGCTGCGGCAGAGGGCTTCGCGGCCAGCCGAGGACGGCAGCGAGGTCGTGCTGCCCTGCCACACCCGTGGAGGTGGTCTAGGGCTGCAGGGGGGGCTTGACCGAGACGCCAGCAAGCTCGGCTGAGCTTCGGCCATGGTGGCTTTGGGGGGGAAAACTCTGGATGCTTTCCCTCACTCGCGGCTCCGAATGGAAGGGAAGGGGAGAGGGAATGGAGAGGATTGTCTAGCATTTGCTCCGGGCTGCTTGGGGTGGCTTAAATAGCCGGAGAGGAGGAGGAGGTAGGTCGGGGCCGGTTTGGCCATTGATGGCCGGCCGAGGTCACGGCTGACGTTTTCCAGCTACAGGGGGGAGATAAGGAGGGGGAGGGGATGAGGCAGCCGTGCTGGAGTCACAGTGGCGCACGAGGTGGTACTGCTGCAAGGTATTAGGCACCGACCATGGTTGTAAGCGGAATTAGGTCCTGCCAAAGCGCGCGTCCCGGACGTCCAGAGCGCGACGCGAGCGGCATCGTCGCGTTCCCGGTGACTCGGAGCTCTAAACTGAAAAAGGATTGCACCACTAGGTTCACAAGGACAAGACCAAGACAACCAAACTGTCCACACTGAAAAACTCCACACTTCGCAAAACAAAATTTTCTGAAAACTAAGGGTGTGCCAGGTGTTCGATGAAATGACAGGGGCTTTGCACCTCTCAGAAAAATCCCCAAAATTTACAGTAGGTTAGGACAGGGGTATGTAGTATGTATGTGGAGTTTTAGATCAAATGGAGACCCGGAGCTTGGTCAAATAAATTGGTGTCCAAAAATGCCCTAATGGCATGGGTATGCCAAGTGCACTTCCTCAGATGATCTTGATCTGATATTCTGGATATGTGGTTATATAAGGAAGTTGGTCAATCTGGCAAAGTGGCAATGCCAAATGGTTTTTGTAGCTAGGGGTTGCTTTGGAAATCACAATTAGGCATAATTAGGGCATTACAAAGGAAGTACCTCAAAATTTGCTCAAATGAGGTTGGGCCAATGGAGTGAAATGTTCAGGAGGTCAAATCATGCACCTCACCAAAATGGCAGAATTTTTGGATGAGTGGAAGGTGTCCAGATAATTTCTAAATTGGAAATGGCATAATGGAGAATATGGATAAACATGGAAATATTGCATTGGAGTATGCAATATTTTTGGATGGATTGTCTTTGTATGAGGAGGGGAGTCTCTGGTATTTTTGGTGGAATTTTTCCAGCTTCGGAAACAGGCTTTTCTTTGGTAGGTGGAGAAAAGGGGTTTAAATGGTTCGATAATTAGGGCTAGGGTTTTCGAGGGAAAACCTGAGCACCAAGATTACCACGGGTGTTGGAGGGGTTCGTGGATCACCGGGAAAATTTTGAGAGAGCAATTCCAAAGTCAAATCATCCTCCAAAGATTTGAAGAAATATTTAGGTAAAGAGAAAAAAGTTTTTTTTTTCAGGTGTCAGAAAACACCGCTAAAATTAGGGACGAATTTTCGGGGTGTTACAGGAGGTGTGCTCATTGCCGGCGCTCTGGTGCTCCCTGGGAGCCGATAACGGAGGGGGAGAGGGCTCAGAGGGAGAGGACGGTAGGGTGGTGGTCGAAGGGAGCCGGGGTGCGCTTTTTATAGCCTCCCGACGGGGTGGACGTTGCAGGGCAGGATGCGGTGGTGGCGGGGTGAGGTGTCCCGGGCTGCAGTGGCGAATCGACGGGCGGCGCTTCGTCGGTGTAGCAAGGGACGAAGCTGGACGACGAGAAATCTACGGCTGCGGATAGGGACGAGGGTGGCGAGGTACTGGTGCGGGAGAGCGAGGTGTCCGACCGGCGAGCTTTGTGTTGATGGTGTAGCGGGCGGCGCGTCGTCGGTGTTGTTGCAGAGCGGAGCTGGATGACGGGTTTCGCGGGGAGTGGATAGGGTCGACGGCACGAGCGCACAGTGGGCTACAGGCGAGCGGGGTCCCGCGGCAATTCCTGTTGGTGCGGCGCGTCGTCACGCGGCCGACGACGCACAGGGGAGGGTGTCGGCGACGCGTGGATGATGATGGGGGGGGTAGAGGGGGTGGAGGGGCAGCAGGGGGCATGCGGGAGAGCAGCGGGGAGGCCACCGGCAACGACCAGAAACTGGCGGCGCCGCCGGGCACGACCATGCCCACGTCCCGGCCATGCCGACATCGGCATCAGGACGATTTCCTCAACCTGGGGCTCTAAAAAAATAAATGATCGTGTCACCTGGTGCCAAATTGAAAATCCTACAAGTTTGCAGAAGAAACTTTTTCCAAATTCGAAACTTTGGTTATACAAAAATTTCATCGAACACCTTCGGTCAGAAAGCTAAACCAAGTTTTGGGGCTTCAAATCAAGTGGGATTGAGACAAGAAAATTCCCTGAGATAGGTACTGGTCATGTGCACCTATTTTGGGTGTTTTTATAAAAAGGGGAATTGATTTGGGAGGCTTCCAAAATAATCAAAGTTTTAGGCAGAAACTTAGATAGGGAAGAGATCAAATATTTTCTTAACAAGGTATCAAATATTTTTACATATCTGGCTTATACACTGGTTAGGGGTCCTCCCTGAATTTTTGTAGAATTTTTGAAGATGGTTTTGACCTACTTCCTTTGGAAAGCTAGGGTTTTGGGGTTTTTAGGCAGAAATCAAATCAGGGAAAAAGTCAAATCTTTTCATAACAAGTCACCCAATATTTTTGCATAAAGGGGTTCTACTCTAGTTGGGGATCACTCTGGAATTTTTGGGGAATTTTTGAAGTCACCCTTGGTACACATCCTTTTGAAGGCTAGGGTTTAGGCCCTTTTTGCATTTAAAGATAAGATAATATTTTGAGAATCTTGGGGTTTTGGAAATGTAAGATAAAATAGAGGTGCCAAGATCAGAATATCCAAATCCAAATCCAAATTTTGGTTTTGACAAGGAAAATTTTATAGGGCCAAAATTCGGGATGTGATAGATGTCTAGTTTTGTACATGCCGAAGGGAGACAGTGTTTCCTTTTATGGAATCTGCTACTTCTCCCCGATTTTTCATTTGACTTGGGCTATCGTCAAATCAAACTCAGAACCAAGGACTATGGTGATAGTGTTTTACTCTGATGTTTTTCGCTTATCTCCCTGTCATTGTTCAAACCGATACAATTACTCCGTTCAGGCAACCTACGAGTTCATCATCCTGGAGTATCCTAATAAGCTTGTTATCGAGCCCATCGATAGCATTCTCATTCCTCCATGTTTGAAAAGATCCATTCGGATGGTTGGCAGTAATGTTGGGAGTGTTCTTCTCTGGTCCATGTGCAATGGTTGACATATGTCGCCATGGGTCCGAGTGAAGTTCACTTTGTCTCCCCAGGAATAATCACAAGTTGCTCATGCATGTGCGGATTGTTATTGAGATGGTAGGTTGTTATCTCCAGTTCTCTGAAGAGGTCATGTATGCGCACCAAGCCACTGGCCGATTTGTTCTTGAATAAGAAAAGGTTGTCAAACTTCAACATCTTACTGGTGTTTCCCAAACACGACTCGTGTATGTTTAATTGCACTGAGTTCCTGTTGGTTCAATTTCCTTTTCGTAGTCGTGACCCCATGGAACTCCCAATCTAGCTTGTGCTCTGGAGCTTGACACTGTGGCCCGTGTCTTGAGAATCTAGTAACCCTAATCTTCCGTTAACTTTTGCAAACTCCCCTTCAGACCTGCTAAGTCGGAAGTATTTGTACGCCTAACCTACTCGGAACCTCAAGCAGAAATGATGGTTGGTGGTTCTCACGGGTATGACCTAAGCCTACTTGTAATCCCGACAAGTTCGATGTTGTGGTTCACGCAACTCACCGGAAGGTCTTTTGACAAAATCTCTTGACCCTGTAAAATCAACCACTATCCATGAGGATCATGTGTAACTTATTCTAGGAGTTTTCCCTTATGGTCTTTTCTCTATCTTCAAGTACGACCTTCGCTTGATGATCGATTGAAGGATATTCAGAAGCCTGATTGTGGTATCTAGAACATCGAGGAGAACATTAACGTGGTGTTGTGAAAATGTCTCTCGATCGATTCTCCTATCCTTGTATCGTGGTAATGACTCTTCTTTGAGGATTTCCACTCTGTGAGCAATCAATTAATCATTGACCAATGCTCTGTCCTTCCCTTCCTGTGGTGCCTAGTTCTGGCTCTCTACTCGAAACCATGATCTTGGGTAATTCTTTGATATACCTAGATCCAGTCTTCTCTCTCAAAGGCTAATGGTCGCGTGAAAAGCTCATATTCCTGAATCTCCACGCTCTTGTGCAAAGCGCATGATTCCAACCTGTGGAGATAACTTCTCTATCACCTTGAACTATCTTCTGTTCACTCTGCTACATTGGCATGGAATTCTTGATAGATCAATCTATGCAACAAGGAAGATCATCGTGGGATCGAGAAGATCATTGAAGATAAGGGTTGTCATGTTTCCCTCCACCCTCTTCCTACTCTAGGAATCTCGGGACGAGATTCTTGTAAGGGGGGTAGATTTGTAACAGCCCCAGCTTTGGTACCCTAAAATCTGAGCCAGATTTTCACTTTTGCATTGCACTTGCATCATGGCATACATATTTAAATTGCTAAAGTTAAATAAAGCAACACTAGGAAATTATTAAAAAGGAAGCAAAACCCTTCCCAAACTTCCAAACCAAATGCATTTCTCAAATTGGCAAAACAAATTATTCTTGAGTTTCCAATTTGTCTAGGAAGTTCCAAGAATACATTTTATAAATATTTGTCAAAGGCAAATTCTTGCCAAGCAAAGAAATAAAATTGAGAATTCAAAATTGGTTCAAATCAATTTGTAATTTTGAAACCAAGTGCAACTTTTCAAAAATTCAAAATAAAAATATGGGGAGCTTCCTTATAATATTATGAGCCTCCATGAATTTTTATACAATTTTTGGGGTTGATTAAGTGCCCTAAATAAATAGCTAAAGTAATATAAAGATCACATTTGGAAATTATCAAAAATTGCCATATTCAAACCCTATGATCAAATGTTGTTCAAAACATTTTATTTTGTAGTACCTATTTTTGTGGAGCTTCCAAATGTTATGGGGAGGTTACCTGAATAATTTCATAATTTTCAGAAATGTTTAAGTGCCTCTTTTAAATCCCTAAAAACCTGCTGGTTTTAAAAGGAAAACAGAAAATGAGGTCAGGGGGTTTTCTGCTAAGTGACCTTCTTCCCTGTCGCCACAGTGCGAGCACTGTGCCGCCATGCCTCCATGCTGCCGTGCCCTGCGCCGCGCTGCCGTGTCCCCCTGGTGGATAAGAGGACCAACGCGACGCCCTTGCTCTCTCTCACCTCACCTGCTCCCTCCCCTGCTCTCCCCTCTCTTCCGTTTCTCTCTCCCGAGCGCAACCCTAGGAGCCATGGCCGCCGAGCTCACCGCCGTCGATTGAAGCGTCCCCAAGCAGATCGAAGATCACCACGAGCTCCGCGCCATCGCCTTCTACCTCCACGCCGAAGGAATCGAGCCGGGGAGCCCGTAATCGCCGTCCCCATCCGTTTCTTCTCCGACCACGGTGAAGCTCCGTCGAGCACGCTCGCCGCCTCCTCTGACCCCCTCTGTCACCGCCGCGAGCACGCACGCGTCAAGGGTGAGAGCGTCGTCCTAGGAGACATCTCCATCTCCCTCCCCTGTCCCTAGTTCGCCGGTGTCGCCGTAGCTCGTCGTAGAACCGCCGCCGGTCGCCGTCCTCCGCGTCGCTCCGGTGACCAATGGATGGCGGCGCCGCTACCCTTTAGCTCGCCGTAGTCCCGCGCGTTGAATGCGCCTGGTTGCCGTCCCCGAACACCCTACGCCTCTGTGTCCGTCCGTGCCGCCGTAGGTGCTCACCGCCGCGCGCGCGCCGGTCGTGGCCTCGACCCAGTCAAAACGCTTCGTCGGTACTACCGGGCAGTTCACCGGAAGTACCGACCGTAGGTTGATTCGGTACTGGATACTTCTGTTAATTTCCAGAAGTGGCTCGGAAGTAGCCCCGGAAGTACCGACTGTCCGGTACTACCGGGCCGTTTTTCGGTAGTATCGACTCAACTAATTAAATTTTGGGAAAATCATAACTTAATAAATATTGATTCAAATCTTGCAAATGATATACCAAAATGCTCAGAAAATCAAAGGCTATCTAATTATGCTATTTTCACAGCATGACAACAACTTTTTCTTTGATGTCATTTTTCGAAATGGTTAAAAGAATTAAATTTGAATAACCGTTTAATTCACAATTTATTCATCGATACTCGGAAAATTGCAAACAAGGTACCAAAATTATCAGGAGGACAATACCTATCTATTCATGTCATTTTCATGCATATTTAAACCACATTTTTCTACTGTAATAGTACATAAGCAATGTGGTCATTAAATTAAACATGGGGTTGTTTCCAAATAATTGCACCAATTATTTTGGAACTCCATTTAAATTGTTAGCTAAATTAAATGATGATATCAGTGCATAAACTTGACATGTCATCATGATTGTGCATTGCACCTTTTGTGTTCGTGTTATTTATTTGTTCTCCTGTTATTGTTTGTGTATCGGTAGATTCAGGAGTCGAGGTTCCGCCACAATACCCCGACGATTCGAGCTATCAGCCCCATCAGCAAGGCAAAAGATAACCTAACCTTCTGTGCATACCTCATCCTATTGTTTTACACAAGTATTTTCTCCACCATAATATTGCATTCGATTCCAATGTCAATTTTGGTTGATGAGTAGAGTATCCTATTAATTGCATAGTTCCCTACACCAATACATGTTTTCCCTCCTATTATCCATAGGGTTGAGGTGTTGGCCTGAGTTAGAGTTATACCTGTTGTATTTATGCTTAGCCATGCTTAGTCGAATGCTTAGTAGTCCGGTGATTATTTCCATGATGATGAAATTGATGGAATGTTCAGACGAGGTGGAAACTTGTGGTATTTAATTAAAATGCTTAAAAGGCTTAGATGAGTTGCTATCGGGGTTGGTGGTGTTTTGTCTCATTCTTGCCGCCTAGGTGTGAGTTCTTGTCTCTTGAACCAAGATCGAGCGTGCTCCCATCGGTGGGGGTATGGGCCCCTTACTAACCGAATAACCTGTGCGGGCGTATCCAAGGGTCCTCTAGTTTGCACTTTCCATTTGCGTGTGAGTTGCAGGTGGATGAAGGCGCGATGAGGACGGTGGTGTTTAGGATGTGGCGATGGGGGCAGGGTGTTGAAATAGGCACTGAACTTGTCCTGACATCACGATGATCCTTGGATAGTCTCATGCGAGGTAAAGGTTTAACCGCTCCCACTCTGACGGCTTTCCCCGGAAGAGAGCTAAACAGGCGAGCCGGACGGTACTGATGGTTAAACTAGTACACCCCTGCAGGGTTTAATCTTTTCGAAAAGCCGTGTCCACGGTTATGGACAACTTGGGAATGGATTATGAGATCATAGAAAACCTGGACTTAATTAAAATTTGGCAACATGTGTTAAAAGGTTCATTTCCTCGAGGGTGATTCTAGGAGGTGCCTTGGTGGAGATGAGTGGTGGATTCTGGATACTGTTTGGTTCAATGTGAACTAACGAATGAAAGTTTACTATCTTATCCCCTTGTGAAAAACCTTCTGAGTAGTCGATGCCATGAGTCATGTCTTTAAAAAGTAAAACTAGCTTTATGCAAAACAACTACTATACAACTTTGAAGCCAATCAGTATTGGGCCTATATCGCCCTAGTAACCTTGCGAGTACGTCATACTCAGCCTTGTTTTGTTGATTATTATTTGTTTCAGAGGAGGACGTCACCGAACAGGAAGGTGGGTTCTTTGTTGACATCGACGAGTAGTCTGGGGTTCCCAGGTGGCAGCTTGGGACGTCTCGGAACAGGCTGGCTAGGATTGTTATTGTAGGCCTCTTAGGCCATAATTTGGATCTTGTTGTTTAGACAACTAATTTGCTTCCGCTTGATGAAATGTTGGGTCTGTGACCTCTGATGTGTAATTTTCTATCTTTCTCTTTATATGAGTTGAACTATGATCTCTTGTGTCGTAGAGTCTGTGATGTGCCAGATGTTCTGTAGTCTTGATCTCTCTATTATGCATTGATAGCTATGTCAGTGTTTATGGCATGATCGAGGTGTTGCGTTGCCGATGATCCATTCCGAGCATGCCTGCCAAAGGTTTTGGCCTGGGAGTGGTAACCCCAGTAACCTTCGGTTGTGTAGCATAGCCTGTGGGTTACATAGCATCTCTGTATAATTCCGGGGTCGGGGCGCTACAGCTGGACCAAGACACAAGTAGGTCACACATGCAGCCCATTAGAGTGTACGAAACCAATATAACACTCATCTGATATGACATTATATATCGAACGACTAATGGAGATGAGTAATTCTACATCTACGGGAAGATCTACCGATTACCAACTTACGGGCTGACGTGGCATCATGTGGTTGGAGGGTGGATGGGCCCACGCCGGACAAATGGGGGGGCAAATGATTAGGAGGCACGTCAACCCGTAGCTTTGTTTCCGTAAGTCTACCATTTTCGGATGGAGACTCTATAACCAGGCCATGCGCTTAGCAAGTTTCTAAATTATGTTTTCTTTCCGTGGTTTCCTAAAGTGGTTAGCTACCCACAACCTATATATGAAAACACTAGTTTCAAATTGAGTTTTTGGCTTTTGAAACTATTCCCTATTCTACAATATAACCAAACTAACTTACTAAAAAGACTTATATTGTGAAACAGAGGGAATAGTTACCATCATTGTGAGACTAGTTGTAACACCCCGGCCACTCCTGGACCGGCGCCTGTTACGCCTGGCAGCTCTTTAGGATCTCTAGACTGGCCCCACAGACCAACACTAGTCTTTTCTGCGCACTTTGTCCTCACTCGTGAGTACCCGGGAAGGACTTCCTGGTCGGTCACCCATCCTCAAATTACTCCGGGCCAAGCACGCTTAACCTCGGAGTTCTTTTCAGATGAGCTTCCGGAAAAGAAGTTACAACTTGTTGATATGAGTATCCTATCAATCCTACCGAGCCCTAAGCCAGGATCTCACACTAGTTCTAAATTCAGAAAATCGGACCTAGAGCATCTCAATGCGCCGACACCAAAGTCGTCTCACACATTAATATGTCATCATATTTTTTTTCTACTGTCAACTCCATGAGCCTTTTCCGTGTGAGGTGAGGAGATAGGACGCTAATTTTCTATATGTAATTTCATTCGAAAGCAGGACCCACAACACATTAATTTGGAATCACCTACGTGTAGAGTCCTCGCCATATTTGACGACACCGTTGCCAAATACTGCTTTATGGCAAATTTGGAATCATCAACTGTGCGGCTTCCTTTGTGTTTGAATAAAAATTAATCTAGGCATATGTGAATTTTTAAAATATTAATATCATTAGAGGGTTTATATATGAATCCAACAATATCAATTTTGTAGACCATATCAAGATATTGTTGATCTTTTCTTTTTAACCAAAGATAGATCTTTGAAAGCATCTACGCC
Organism: Puccinellia tenuiflora; assembly: GCA_012064385.1. Lineage (NCBI taxonomy): Eukaryota > Viridiplantae > Streptophyta > Magnoliopsida > Poales > Poaceae > Puccinellia > Puccinellia tenuiflora. Next base: position 897,028 of record QRDG01001831.1, read on the forward strand.
TTATTTATGGAAAGGAGGGAACTATTCACGAAACTAATCACAGTAGTTTTCCCTCGAGGTCCGATCTATAGCTATGACAACAATCACTCGTTGTGGCGAATGCAATTACCAATAGTGTTTAAATACAAAATATTATATATATATATATATATATATATGAAATATACACATAAAAAGTTACAGTAAAATACATTGATAAACCATAGTAATGTAGAAGTACTAATACATCTCTATGGCACCAATTTTTCAAGTATGGAGCAACAAAATTAGTCAAAAACATAGCGGTACAATAACCGGTCGAAAAACACTCGCCATAGCGGTATTTTGGAAATCATCCAAATAGATTTTCTTTTGATGAGACACATATTGCGTCAAATCTAAAAATATCAAGGATTTGATACGTGGAGCCGGAGGTTCAACCATCCTCCTAGACACCTGACCATATGTTGTCTCTCTTTTATATTCTTCTCTCTAACTATGTATACACTCACACAAATGTCGTACTATAAGGTATCCTAATATTAGGTGTCTCACAAAAAAAAAAATTGCGCTATAAGGTATCCTAATATTACCCTTCAGAAAAAGGTATCCTAATATTACGTGTCATATAAGATAATTATCAGATGTGCGATTTTATTTGAAGAATCATTTAATCATATCATAAATTGTTGGTAGAGCGTATTTTGTAGATTATATTAACACCCGAAGGAAAATGTATTGTAACTTTGGTTGTGTCGGTACATAACTCGATGTGTCCAATCCTCCCGCTAATCATGGTGTCAAACAACTAATGGATGTGCCCAGAGAAATTCTATAGATAGAAAGTAAGGAAAACACAAAGAATATCGATTTAGAGTTTCTTTGTCTTATTAGAGAAATTGTAAGTGAGTTTCGGTGTTTCGATTTCAAGAAAGTTTTTCCATGGAGATTGTTTTAGTTTGTAAAATTCAAAGAAAACTATTTTTTGGATTAATTTGTTTGATATAAAAAATTCCACTCACTTCAGTTACAATTAGGGCATACACATATCTTTCACGGTTTTATTCAGTATGTGTAGAGTTTGTCATTGCCATCCCTCCAACATCTAAGCTCCCTAGGATTGCTGGCATGTGGTTCATCCACGATATGGTCCCACAAATCGGTGACTAAATTTGTTGTCGTCCGTTTTGCTGTTGCACGCGTTCTGTTCACTGTGCGTGGGTCGGTGGTGTGTGGTCCCGCTTGTCGGTGGTTCGACGTGCGTGCGTGTACGTGGGCTTTCTGTGTCGCTTGTTTGCGAGGAGGCTCGAGTCGGTTTGGCCTCCGAGGGAGATGCATGTTGGACGAGTGTTTGTTTCTTCTCTCTTTTCTATAGTTCCAGACTGGCTTGGCTCCTTTGTTCTATTCGTCCGGTGTGTCGCCGTTAAACGCACCGATCCAACGCGGCGATCACCAAGCGGCAACGCACGCCCACTCTTTCTAGGCCCCTTTCTGTTTGGATAACCAGAATCAACAAGATAGTATGTACCTACACAGAAGAGAAAATTAAATGAAATATGCAAACAATAATGCATATGTAACTCATGTGAATAATGAAAAAAGAGAGTATTTTCCATTGTAGTGTGTATCCCACACAGCCTTCTCCATTGCAAATTAACAACAACTATAACACACAAAAAAACTACACAGTTACTATATAAATTATACACTCAGAGGATGCATCTAAAGATCACCAAATAATTTCATCTACCACTAACATGCACCAAATAATTTCATCTTCCACTAACAGGCACCAAATAATTTCAGCTACCACTAACAGCTAGCAATTTAATCTACCACTAACAGGCACCAAATAGATCAAGCAACACTCAGTGTAATTTAATCTACCATTAACAGCTAGCTGGAACCGGAGGCAGGTAGGGAAGGCCGGAGGTGTTCTCACCTAGCTGGAACCGGAGGCAGGTAGGTACGGCCGGGAAGGCTCGCAAATCGGCCGGGAACGAGGACCTGGGAGGCGTGGAGGGGAGGCGAGGAGTAGGTCCGATGGCGGGGGCTTGCATGGCGAGGATTAGGTCTGGCGGCGGGGGCTTGCATGACGGGGATGACCTCCGGTGGCGGGGGCTTGCACGACAGGGACGACCTCCGGTGGCGGGGGCTTGCACGGCGGGGATGAGCTGGGACGGCAGGGCGTTCGCCGGCTTGGGGCGGGGGGCGGCGCAGCGGCGGGTGGTGTGGCTGGGCTGGGGAACGGGACAACCCTAGACCGCGTGAGCTCGGTCTCTGTCGAAAGAAAAAAGAAAAAACGTGGGGTACTCTCGCTCGGGTGGGGACGTGGGGGTTCGCTCGCTCGGGACAGTTTTCCTCGGGTGGCAGTTTTCTCATAATTACTCGCAAGGAAATGACCTAAGTTGTATGCCCTTTCGGATCGCTAGCGGGGAAGCTCGGGAAGCACCTAAAATCGTGCTTTTTTCGGTATGAAGGAAACAGAGCTGCTTCTGGAAAAGCCCACCGCACCGCAGATCCTTTTGGCTGGTTTGGCCTGCTTATTTTGGTGGAAAGCTGTAGGAAGCCCAAACAAAAGGGGCCAATAGGGGCCTAGAAAGAGTGGGCGTGCGTTGCCGCTTGGTGATCTCCGCGCTGGATCGGTGCGTTTAAGGCCCCTTTTGTTCGGGCTTCCTACAGCTTTCCACCAAAATAAGCAGGCCAAACCAGCCAAAAGGATCTGCGGTACGGTGGGCTTTTCCAGAAGCAGCTCTGTTTCCTTCATACCGAAAAAGCACGATTTTAGGTGCTTCCCGAGCTTCCCCGCTAGCGATCCGAAAGGGCATACAACTTAGGTCATTTCCTTGCGAGTAATTATGAGAAAACTGCCACCCGAGGAAAACTGTCCCGAGCGAGCGAACCCCCACGTCCCCACCCGAGCGAGAGTACCCCCACATTTTTTCTTTTTCTCTCGACAGAGACCGAGCTCACGCGGTCTAGGGTTGTCACGTTCCCAAGCCCAGCCACACCACCCGCCGTCGCGCCGCCCCCCGCCCCAAGCCAGTGAACGCCCTGCCGCCCCAGCTCATCCCCGCCGTGCAAGCCCCCGCCACCGGAGGTCGTCCCTGTCGTGCAAGCCCCCGCCACCGGAGGTCGTCCCCGTCATGCAAGCCCCCGCCGCCGGACCTAATCCTCGCCATGCAAGCCCCCGCCATCGGACCTACTCCTCGCCTCCCCTCCACGCCTCCCAGGTCCTCGTTCCCGGCCGATTTGCGAGCCTTCCCGGCCGTACCTACCTGCCTCCGGTTCCAGCTAGGTGAGAACACCTCCGGCCTTCCCTACCTGCCTCAGGTTCCAGCTAGCTGTTAATGGTAGATTAAATTGCACTGAGTGTTGCTTGATCTATTTGGTGCTTGTTAGTGGTAGATTAAATTGCTAGCTGTTAGTGGTAGCTGAAATTATTTGGTGCCTGTTAGTGGAAGATGAAATTATTTGGTGCCTGTTAGTGGTAGATGAAATTATTTGGTGATCTTTAGATGCATCCTCTGAGTGTATAATTTATATAGTAACTGTGTAGTTTTTTTGTGTGTTATAGTTGTTGTTAATTTGCAATGGAGAAGGCTGTGTGGGATACACAGTACAATGGAAAATACTCTTTTTTTTTCATTATTCACATGAGTTACATATGCATTATTGTTTGCATATTTCATTTAATTTTCTCTTCTGTGTAGGTACATACTATCTTGTTGATTTGGTTATCCAAACAGAAAGGGGTTCCTAGCTCCTTACAAGAACAATATGTACCATATTCCGAATTTCCGTCGAGAAGGGCCACCAACGAAGAAGGGAGAAATTTTCAACCATGCCCACTCATCATTGCGGAATTGCGTCGAGCGCATCATTGGGATCTTGAAAAATAAGTGGCGCATTCTGAGGGGCATCCCTCATTTCGACTTGGTTACATAGAAGAGAATTATCATTGCTTGTTGTGTGCTTCACAATTTCATTAGAGACTCCAACTTGCGTGATAAAAAGTTTGATCGATGTGATGCAGATGAGAATTACATTCTCAAGGTTCGAAGGCAAACAATTACCTTACCCAGTGATCATGTGTCGGGTGAACTACACATAAGAGGCATGAACGGAACAAGGGACAAGATTGCCAACACGTTGTTCATTTCTAGACAACGTTAGAACTCATTGATTTAGCTAGTATAATGTAGTGGAAATGTATTTTGGACAACAATATATTCGTGATGGTTATGCAATGACAATTGTATGGATATGAAGTTCGACTTGAATTTCAGATGCATATGTTATTTATTACACGTGAAACAGCAATCGTACAATTTTTCATTAATGTAAAGGGCGTTTCAGACAATTCCACAATCTACAGTCAGATAGCCAGCTGGTTTGCCAAAGACTTCCATTCAGAAAAGCAGCTTCTCCTGAACAGCAGCTTTCTTACACAGCACCCACAGCCAGCCCAAACAAAAGGGCCCAGTCTAACCTATAATCCGGACGGAGTACTCAGTTATGACATTGTAATTTACGTGGTTATTAAATCTATATTTTCATAATATCCGGACTATTTTTCGTAGAAAATGTAACCGATGTTGTTTTTGCCTGACGCACCCGGCCATCTGTCCCATTGCAACGCACCGGTGTCCAAAACCAATTTACAAAGCCATGGCGTCGTCCTACCAACTACCGTATCCTCTCCTACTGACTCCGCGCCCAGCGTTCGCATCCCGCTGCCGCGTCCCGATGGCCTCCGCCGCCCCCTTCGGTACGTACCCAATTCGAGGCAAGCAGTTCCTGTGATTTCTATCGCAAATACCTTCAAGAGCTTAATTTGACCTAGCCAAAATTGGGACTTTGGGATGGGAGGCAACTGCTAAACGCACGTCTTGCTAGATCAGGCTGAGTTGTTGAAATTGGGAAGGGTTGACTAGGAAGAAATGTCCTAAGTTCAGTAATTCGGCAGGAAGTAGTTCCGAATTCCACACAGACAAGATCCTCATCAGTCGGATCTTGGCAAGCATGAGACAGTGCAATGTGCCAAGGGATTCCGCATTTAGTGGTCCGTCGATGCAATTGACATGATAAACATGGACTCGATGCTTATTTTAACTGATCTTTAGGCTCTCTTCTGATTTACTTTAAGGGGAAGCCTTCTTTTAACGCTTATAGTCAGCACCCTTGTCTGGTTTTGTTGCACACCTCTCTCCACATGCGCCCCTATCTGATAGGGCGCCTATTCTAATCTATCCACTCTTTTTTTTCTTTGATGATTATCTCATCACACAGGGGTCACGGTGTCCACATCGGAGAGTGTTGGTCAGAATGATTTGCTGATTGTTGGGCCAGGTGTGCTTGGTCGAATCGTAGCTGAGAAATGGCAACAGGTAGGAGAAGTATATGATCTTGGCAGCGTGGCTTCGCTGTTGTTTTGAAATATCAAGATACCATGTTGAGCTGATGGATTGATTAGCTTGACTGAGACATTTGAATTTCCCAAGTTAATGGAACAATCTTTTTGTCATGTTCAAATCAAGTCTTGTTTATAGTTAAGAGGACATTTCCTCCTTATAGCGTGTTATCAAAAAATTTCTTCTGTGGCGTAGGGAACTAGTAAAAACGACCCTGAAGATCTTTTTCTTTGAAACATGATTACATTTTCTTATATTGACCATATGTACGTTTCGGTCTGTAAAACGTGATAATTGTATCCTTTGATTTTATCTTCTGCTTTGTAGATATCCTAAAGATTCAAATATGGCTTTAATTTATCTTACAGGAGCATCCTGGTTGCAAAATTTTCGGCCAGACTGCAACCACAGATCATCACAGTGAACTAACTAAAATTGGGATAATTCCCTCTCTGAAGGGACCCATAGTTGGTCAGAAAGTCCCATACGTTATTTTCTGTGCTCCTCCATATCGTACGGATGATTACCCTGGAGATCTTAGGTAACTAAGGTGTATGTTCTTTTTTGCATCTGAGAATAAACTAGACGGTTTCATTTGTAACTAACTTAATATTGCATTTCATCTGTTTTGTGTATATGATGCTAATGCTCACGGCTGGATTTATCCTGATAGAAAAATGAAATCTTCAAATTTCCATGCTTAAATAGTTGTGTGCTACATGCATAGCAAATGTTATGGAAATCAAAAGTGCATGGTTACATATGAGTACAGTTTTTTGGGCTATCTTCACATGTCTTGTACATACAAAACTATTTTTAATTATTGATAATAATAGTTGTTCACAGGAAGTTCAATTGTATTTCAAATCCATGTGGGTGGCATTTTAGCAATGACATATATGACATTGGGATGTTTTTACGAAGTCATGCATGGCATTTTCTCTTTCTAATCTTACCCGTGGAAGAAAATATATAGTTTGACATTCATAATCCTTGTGTTAATACTCGACTCTAGTGCAGGGATCAAATTAGATTCAAATAAAAGAGGGCATGCATTATTAGCAAGAACTGCACATGTACACTGAGAAATTTGACTATGCCACTTTTTGGTAAAAACATGGTTGAGGGCTTTCTTACCTCCATCTATTTTGTCATAGGGCAACTTTGATTCTGAGTTTTCCTGTCGGTCCTACAGAAATTTGTGAAAGATGAATCTTATGTTGCCAACTTCGTAAGCACCTTTGCAAGATCAAGGCGATGAAACATAATTAGTCACATACATAAAAGGAACATTTCATTAAAAACTGATCTTTCAGGGGCTTTAGCTGAAATATAGGACATGCGAGATATTGTCATTAACATCATTATTGCATGGTACCGTGGACAACTTACAGCAATCCAATCTACTTTAGCGGAATCTACACTGGTAAATGGAGAAACCAGGAGGCTTCCTTCCCTTGTATGTGTACCATCATATATCCAATTTATCACAAACTGAGAGACATAAGATGTGAATAGTTCTCAACCTCTATAAGTGTGATCAGAGGTTTTCTTCCCATTATGTCTTATCACTCAAACATACGCTTTTGTAGTTACATCTCGAGTTTGTTTTATCAGCATAATGCACCATTTGAGACCGTTTTAGTACAAATGTGATTAAGCTATGTAGGAGAACTGCTTGCTTCAATAGGGATTTTTACTGCTAATACATGGGAGATGGAAACTACTAATACACATCCCTAGGCATCATTATTTCCCCTTGATTTGCACGAATCCCGGCAATGATAAATATATGTGTGTATATACTATTTGCACACCCAAGAGAAAGTATTGATATAGGAAAAAATAATATCATTACAGTAAAACATGATATGCATCTTTTTTAGCACAACAGTGTATCAAGGAAGGACATGTAGAACATCTATTTGACAAAACATGTGCAGAGTTGCAGCATCAAATTGGAGTGGGGAAGGCTCTTTCCTTTTTACATCAAGTACTGCCGTGTATGACTGCAATGACAATGGATCATGCGGCGAGGTATAAGTTTAAATTTAATCTGAACTGCTTATTGTAAAGAATCAAAGTTTCATAGCCATTTTTTTCTTCTGCTTTGGGTAAGAAAAATATAGTAGTAAATGATAAGACAATCATTACGTAAGCCAGAATGCAGTGTTCTGAAAGCTTTTACTCTCTTGCGATGCTCTGGTATTACCTCCAATTATCCTTGTTTTAGTTAACCTTGATTTTCCATTTTACTTATGTAGGATTCTCCTTGCGTGCCGATTGGTGGTAGCCCTCGTACTGACATCCTTCTAAAAGCAGAAAATATTGTCCTCGAGGCAGGAGGCTGTGTCGTCAGGCTAGCAGGACTTTATATATCCTTACCAAGAGGCTACTTTTTTTTTTTCCAAACATCAAGATTTGTTAAACATATTTTTTTACAAATTTATACATTAGAGTGGAGACAGCCAGTACAGTTTTTTTTTTCCTTGACTTAAAACACAAAAGGGATCAAGGTCCTCATGTTTTCTGGTTGTCAAAAGGAACTGTAGATGCACGACCAGATCTCATAATCAATCTGATCCATTATGAAGTAAGATCTTCTACTTATTTATTATATGATAGGATAGTTGTTAGATGAATGCATTTGCAGTTGGTATGTTTTAGAGCTAAGAGACAATTTACTTATCCAGTTAGAACATACAGTTTTAAATTTTTGCGACATATACCAACCCAACCCATATTTGATCAAATGTCATCCTAGGCCCTAGCCTTTTTCTATTGCTCTTTGCAATGCAAATGCTCACGATACTATACATGTTTATCGCTCTGTTGATATAATCAAACTCTCTCAAGAAGTTTGCCTTATTGATTACATGTGGGAGAAATGATTCATCAGGGTATATTTACTATGCAGTCTTAATGTTGTTATCATCTATTTATGCTATTTGCAGGATGCTGCTTCTCTTGGGATTGCCATCATGAAAAGGAGACTTCGCAGTCGTGTCTTTGTGGGCTGTGACAACCAACCTCTGTCCAGGTCACTGCAACCCCAATTGTTTTCTGCTCACCAACTCCACATCTAACTTCAGGTTTGCTCCGCATTGCAAGTGTATTGACATGAGCTTGGGGCCTTTGCAGGCAACAAATAATGGACCGTGTTAACAGGAGTGGGAAATTTGACGCGAACTTTGAGGGCTTCACAGGTAAGTTGTCTAGTCTGGCTGTTTTTTTGTTTTGTTTTGTTTACTGCACAAAAGATTGCGAAGTCTTACAGCGTCCGCATCTTCGTTCACTTCAGGGACGGATGGTCCATTAGGGAAGAAGATGGATAATTCCAGAACTCGGGCTGAGATAGGATGGCAGCCCAATTATCCTAGCTTCACACAATTTGTTGGCCTCCGCAATTGACATCTTGCCAACTGCGACATTCCTCTGGTTCCAAATATAAATTAATACAGCCAATTTGATCGCGGATACAACCTGAAGTATGAATTTCTTCAACAGTTGTCTTGAGTTCCTTTCTTTCCTCGTCTTATGTTATGCTAATGTAAGAATCATACTTATATATAATATAAGATGGTGCATGCATGGTCAATATTTTCACAACATACCATATTACTCCAATGTTTTATCTTTTTTTCCGTATCACATGTATCTTGATGCATTTTAGTGTGTGTTTCACTCATTTCGGTCTGTATGTAGTTCATATTGAAATATCCATAGCATGTTATAATTCGGAACATATTTGTCGATTGTGGCAGGAGCCTCCGACTCTAGAAAAAAGAGAAGTAAAAAAAACATGAGCCATGCTTGGTGCCTGATCATACTTCTCTCTCGGTCTCCTAGTTTGCAATTAGGTTTCTATTTTATATTAGTATCATCCGCTCATCTGAATTAACATGTGAGCGATAATATAGAAAACATCGAGTTGATTTAGCAAAATGTTGTATTGTGTGGCTGCAATGAACAAAAAGTGTTGTATCGACATTTATTTTATTGCGATGGGATAGTATTTTCTTGGAATACGACGGGTCGTCTTTCACTAGAGCAACTTTATACTACTTATTACTCCCCACGTTCTGAATTATAAGATGTTTTGGATATTTCAATGTGGACTGAACATACACACTGAAACGCGTTCATCTAACAACTACTCTAAAGCATATTATAATTCGGAATAGAGGGAGTATCTGATTAAGCAATTCATCTGAACTGGTAAATAGGTTTCCTCGGGACGTTAAAGCTGCAATTAGGAGAGTCCAAATACATCCTCGGTTGTGAGACACCGAATTCTTGAGACCCTGTGGAACACACGAAAAGTAGGCACAATATGTATGGCAGGTATCTCAGATCTCTGTAGAGAATATATATGCACAATTATGGTGCCTTTGGCACTAGTTATATAGTTGCCGCCTACAGCAAGTCAAGTAGGAGTCCACAATCCCTTGAGGAAAAGGGAAAACCCCTAGGGGTGAACCGAATGCTAACCCACCCTTGATTGCTGCTCATGGTATGTTCATGGCCCGGTGAAACTCCGATAACCTTCTCATGGGAAAATAAATTAAATTGCATGCTGTATTGCACGAATTACCTCGGTAAAAACCTTGTGTTAAGAAACTGCGGTAAAACTTAGACAAGGGAAAAAAGAGTAATCTTTCTAAGGTATGTGAAGTTTTTTTTTCGCTTGATGCTGCACTTCTCTAAGTTTCATCATCCAATTCCTTGGTTACATCTTTCATAGATGGATGATGGGAATGACTTAGTGAACTTACCTCCAAGATTATTCAAGGACTTAGTACATAGTATATTTGACATGTTCATCCATTGCAATTCATCAGTAGAGAATAATTTGGGGTCAATTTAGCTGTGAAACATTTTCACATAACATGTTGTGTGTGCAACACATGGATGCTATATTATCTCCTGAATAATTGTTGGTGCTTGCTGGCATCCAATCGACATGATGCCATACATGTGGTTTGTCCCGAGCCATGGCCGCCAACTCCAAATCTGCAGAGAACATCGGCCTTATTAATGGAGTTCCCCGCAGCTCCGCGCCCACTGCATCCAGCTTCGCCCATCGGAGCCTCGCAACAAGGAGGAGAACTACGAGGGCAGCACTGGATCTAGATGGAGGGATCTCGTGCCTTCCTCCTGGCATATGGCCAAATCCCCACTAGGAAAATCTAGAGCTACCTATACTACTATGTACAAGGGCGAGCCAAGGTCCTCTCCCGTCTCTTCTCCAGTCGGCAATGCCTTCGGAGAAGATAGGGGATCGGGCCGGAGAGAGCTGAGTGGACGAGAAATTTAAATCCTCTCTGATTGTCTATGGTTTTAGATTCGGCTCTTGTTATCAAGTTAGACCCATGCTGCTTATGGTCTGAAGTGGAGTTGCAATGCTTTCAGACAATGACATTCCAGAGAACCTTAAAAAGTCAGCAAATGAGTTTTTTGTTTATTTCCTCCCTTGCAAGCTGCAACAGAAATGTAGTGAAACTCTTCTTGTGCTGTGAAGTAGGAGTATCCACTAACACCTGAGCCCTACTACGCCATATGCCCTGCCGTCTTCGGACCGGCCTAGCTAGTTTTACCTGCCTACTTTTGTTTTTGTTGGCAATCTGGAGTTGCGCTCCTGGATGCTAGTGAACAAGTGCTCTGCTTATATCCTCCCATTTCGGGTCCTTGGGGTCCTGGGCAACTATTTGCCCTCTTTTCTCCATAGTTGAAGCAACACGGACAGGCATATCACAAGATTCAGAAGATCTACCACTGTCTGAGGGGTGCGGACGCCATGGGATCGGGATCTTGCTGCTGTATGGGCGGCAACGGTGACGACAACAGCGGCGGCAGCGATGGCGGCGGGCTGGACCCCAAGGGGTTCCTGTTGGCCATGATGATAGCCCTGGTGCTGTTCATGCTCTGCCACCGGCCTCAGCCCCGGCGGAACTCCTACGTCGTCTACAGGTGCTAGATCACCCGGCGGGCGGACTGCCGCCGTGTGTGGATGATTCCGAAGCTGAAGGCCTCCTTTCCTCCCTCACCCATCTTCTGATTCCACCATCGGTCAACCCTTTGAAGTAGCGTCGCAATAGGGCACTACTTTGATCGGGCACCATATCACAAAGGTGCATGCATGTAGGAGAAACGAGTGCTGCTGGCTAGGGGATATGTACTATGCATCCAGGTAATCTTTATAGAGACATGTATTCATGTGTTCCTGACCTTGTATTTGCAGTTGTGCGGTTGATCGATTTTTGCCTTGTTCTTCGTGATTGCGCCTTCTTTCTGTTTTTTTTTCCTTTCTAAGTTGCATTGATATTTTGGGATCGCAGAACTGTCGTGTTTTATAGGATATTTAGGATTTCATGGTTCTTTCAACAGGACAAATGTGTCGTTGGTTCAGTCTACAGCTATATATACTCCGAACTTAGGAATGTTGTACGCATTTCAATACTTCACAAAATGCACGAACGAATCAAGGAAGAATTAAAAGAACAGACAAAAGGGCCCCATGTACGTATGAACTTGATGTGTCATACTGTATTTTCTAAGAAACGGAGGTTGCTGTCTTTGTTGTATGCTAATTAGCTTTTGTATTTGCCTGAATTTTCGTTTCATACCTATAATTTGGCAATGATCTAAATTATACAACTATAATTTGGCAATGATCTCAACTATACAATTGAAACAGTTGCACAGTCCACGCTCTATAAGAAGGGGGGAAAAGGAAGATATTAAGCCGTAACATATATTCACGCACGGACAAATATGAACATTTTTTTTTGGCGAAAAAAAAACATACATTTAGTCAAGTCGTCATTCTTGACAAACCTGTTGCATCATCTTAGTTGGATCAAACTACAAACTTGGCTGTATTTATGTTCAGCAATCAGCCCACGCGTAAATTGTACTAGTTGAATTTTGGCGTGGCGTCACGCCACGCCATGTCCTTGGTGTTTTTTTTTTGTACAATGTATATTTGTTGTTCACTAAAATGTTAGCTAATTTGGAGTGTTTAAATATGTTTTTATTTTGTTATAGGTAGGTAGCATTTTTTTGTGAGCATTTTTGAAATATTTTTGTAGAATGTTTAAATATGTATCGTGTTTGCAAACATGATTTTTATTTTGTAATGAACAGGTAGTATTTGTTCTTGAGCATTTTTTATATATTTTGTTGAATTTTCAAATATGTAGTAGTTTGTAATGGTGAATTATGTTTGTATTTCGGCGTCAATATTTAGTTGGAATTAGAATAAATGCACTTAAATTACATCTAAATGGGGAAAAAATATCTCAGCATAAGTTTTTTGCATGTAATATTAGGATTGTTTTGATATATTTGTCGTAATTTTTGAACGGACATATTCAGAGATATCGATGTATAATTCGTTTGAATTTTAAAAGTTGGTGGAAGTGGGAAGTTGTTCGCATTTTTTTTTGAACGATCAGATTTGGAAGTCATCGAAATTTTTTAAGTTTTATAATTTGAATTTCGGTCTTATGGCATAAGTAGTGAAGTTTTTTTTTATGTTAATGCTCATATGCTTGTCATATTTTTTTAACACGGTGGTGGGAGAAATTAAAATTTGAAGCTCTGCACATTCGGAAATTGTTTAGATTTGAATGTATCGAAATTAAGAAGGAAAAGTTGACAATTTCAAATTTATTCTAGTTTGATTAATTAGGGTAGGCCCACACGTCCGGAATTGTAGTGTTTTCTGAAATTATTTGTGGAAAAAAATTCGACACATTTAAGAGCATGTCAAGTTTTTAAGCTATTTTTAGTGTTGAAAAAAATTACTTGTTTGCCAATTTGTAATTGAAGTATATAATGAGTGTGAAAGCAAATTTATTCAGCTGAATTTCATAATTAGAAGTACGTCAAATTTTAAAGTTAATTAGAATGCATAATAAAAATTGTTTGTTTGTCAATTTGTAATTGAAGGCCGTAATGAGTGCAAAAGTGCATGTATTCACTGAATTTCATATTTAGAGTGTTTGTTTTGTGAAATTCAACTACATATATTTATGCATATATCTAGAGCAACTATATTGGTTATTTTTTTTTCTTTTAGAATATGGGCAAATTGAAATGTTTTGTTCATATAGCGTAGAATGTTTCAAAATTTTAAGCAGTTTGGAATGTTTTAAAATCTGTGTTTTTTTATTAATTTTAATGTTAGGTATAATGAATAGAAGTGCACATATATTCAGTTGAATTCCATATTTGGGAGTTTTTCTGTTTAACTCAAATCCATACAATTGGTCATAAAGTCAGAATGTGCGCATGTGTTTGTTATTTCATTTTTTTTAGAATGTTTCATTATGTTTGTAATCCGGCCTAAATAATAAGCACTTTTTGTATGATTAATTTGAGTTATTGTTCATATTTTCTTGGTAGAAAGATTTGAATTTTTTATATTTTTTAACATTGTTCGTTTTATGTAATTATTATTTTCCTAGAAAGATTTGGAGATCATAAATTATAGTAAAAAATTGTTAACTGTGGAGCCAATATTTTAAAGAAACAATTAACAGAGGATTTGTAACAAACTGTTACGGGAAAAAAAAATTGTCTAAAAGTTGTGTTTAAAAATGTGAGCGTTAGTAAAAGACTTATGGCTTTACAAAAGTCTTATAAATTGTGGTCAAAAAATTTGTTCGTAGTGGAAAAATTTCTTAAAGAAACAATTAACAGAGGATTTGTAAGAAACAGTTACAAAAAAAAACTTTGTCTAAAAGTTGTGTTAAAAAATATGAGCGTCAGGAAAAGACTTATGACTTTGCAGAAGTCTTATAAATTGTGGTCAAAAATTTGTTTGTAGTGGAAAAATATTGTTGAAGTTGAAGTAGCAATTAAATTTATAGGGGGAACAAAAAAAAGGGGGGGGGGGGGGACGACATAATATTAAATGCATTTTGGGGAATATTTAATGTGTATGTTGATATGAAAGGAAAATATATTATTAGTGAATATTGTAGTAATTGTAATCTTTAGATGGTACCTTGAATTTTCCAAGTCAGCAATTAAGTCGAAAATACATCAAAAAATGTGAAAGTTGAGTTCAACTGGAACATGTTTTTATTTTTGTTATAAATAGGCAACATTTTTGTTGTAAGTTTTTTTTCGATATATTATGTAGAATATCTAAATTTTTAGTGGTTCGAAATGTTCGAACATGTTTGTATTTCGGCGGGAATATATAATTGAAATCAGGAAAGGAGAAGTTTTCATTTACAAATTGTTTAATTTTCAAAATTGTGTAAAGATGTGCGCATTTTTTTTTTGAGTGCTCAGATTCAGAAGGCATGGGATATTTCAAAGTTTTTAAATTTGAAATTTGATCAAATGCTATAAACAGTCGGTCTTTTTTTTGTGTTAAAGTTGGTATATTTGTCATATTTGCGAATATTTGGTAATTTGGTAGAGGTGCGCATTCGAAAGTAGTTTATATCTGAATATTTTTGAATTTTGGTAGAAAAAATTTACACTTACAATTTTTTTCCTAATTTGGTTAAATAGGGTAGGCCCGCCTGTCAGAAATTTAGTAGTTTATGGGAAAAAATCGAAAAGGGGAAAATCCATTATATTGTAGAGCATGTCTATTTTTTAAGCAAACTGGAATGTTAAAAAATGTTTCTGTTTGCTTATCAATTTGTAATTTAAGTATGTATTGAGTACGAAAGCACATTTATTTACCTAAATTCCATATTTAGAGTGTTTGTTTTGTGAAGTTCAACTCCATGTAATTGTCCATATAATTGGAGCAAGTGCATTGGTGTCCATATAATTGGAGCAAGTGCCTTGGTTGTTCTTTTCCAATTTTTGGCCAAATAATTTTTTTTATATACTGTACTAAATATCGGAATATTTGCCCAAAATGTAGATCAAGTTGGATTTTGGAAATATTTTTCCCCCCAGTATGAGTAGGTAGTATTTTTTTTTTATTGTGAGCATTTATTTAATTTCCTGTGCAATATCCAAATATTTGGTAGTTCGAATTGTTCAAGCATAGTTGTATCGGCGTCAATGTTTAATTTAATTTTGAGGAAATGCATTTGAATTACCTATAAATGGTGACAAAATTTGAGTATTTGAAATTTCATGTTTGTAGATCATGGGAGGAACAAATTTATATTTTGTCGAAATATTCGTCTAATCAATTTTTTTAATTGTCAGTACATAATTCGGTAGAATTAAGCTATATTGCTTTTAAATGTGGTAGGTAAAATGAAATGTTGAAATATAGTTCCATTTTTGCCATAATTTTCTTATCTAACACTATTTTTAGAGGAAATATAGCATGGTTCCGTTTTGGCGTAATTTTATTATTTGTTAACACATTTAGGGGGAATATATCATGGTTATGTCTAAATTTTATGTTTGTACTTCGCTGTGAATATGTAATTTAGATCGTTAATTGGAAAATTGGGAAGCTATTTATACTTACTAAATTCAATTTAGAAGCAAAGTTCGATTAGAGCGAACGAATTTGCATTTTGTTGAAATATTCATCTAATCATTTTTTTTAATGCAATGATTGTTTTTTTTTACAATTTTGTGTTTTTTTGGTTGCATTTAATTTGGGAATGCATATAATCAAACCTTATTTTTAAGTTATTTATATTTACGTTTAATTCAATATAGAAGCAAGCCATAATTAGAGCAACTGAATTTGCATTTTCTCAAAAATTATTGTAATCAAACATTTGGTTTTTAAATGCAGTGATTATTTTGTTTTTTTGTTTTGCAAATTTGTGAAATTTGAATGGACATCATATGACATAAGCAATTTTTTTTGTTGTAGATATTCTTTTGTCATTTTTGTAGGTATCGTGGTGTAAATAATTAAATTCTGGAAATGTGCATATTTGAAATGTTTTTTGTTTCTAATATGTTCAATTTTTTAAGGTATTTGTACTTGTTGAATTTAATTTGAAAGCAAGCCACAATTACACAATTAGAGCAATTAGAGCAAATGAATTTGCATTTTCTTGAAATATTCATGTACTCAAACGTTTTTTTTTTTAAATGCAATGTCTATATTGATTTTTCTGCAAATTTGTGGAATTTGGTCTCAGTTGAAATGTTCATGTGCTCAAATGTTTTTTTAAATGCAATGTCTATATTGTTTTTTCTGCAAATTTGTCGAATTTGGTCTTATTTGTTTTGAAAATGAAGATAATTAAACATTTTTTATTAAATGCGATGGGTATGTTGATTTTGAAATCCATACTTTCTAAAGTGTCATAAAAGTGACACATGAGCCTTCGTGTATAATTTAAAAAAATTAGTAGTTCAAATATGGGTATGTTGATTTTGAAATCCATACTTTCTAAAGTGTCATAAAAGTGACACATGAGCCTTCGTGTATTGTTTAAAAAATTTAGTAGTTCAAATAAGTTGGAAAAGGTCCAAAAGTATTTGAAATAACTATTTTATTTTTTTACATATTGTTAGAACTTGGCCTGAATTTATTTGAAGTTGTATTCGGGAATTTGCAAAAGTTTCTTAAAAAAAATAGGAAAAAACAAAACAGAAAAGGAGAGTGGGGGAGAAAAAAAAAAGGCCAGCCGAGCTGGGCAGCAGCCCAGCCCAGCTAGCAAGCTGTCGGCCCAGCCCACACCCAACGCTACGTCGTGCTGACGTGAGGGCTGGCCGGAGCTGCCGCGGCGGCGTCGGCCCCGCCGGCTTCGATCCAGCGCGAGCTGGGATGCGCGGCGGGTCGCGTCGGACGCGCGCGAGCGCGGGGTGGCTGTAGGCGGCGGCGCGGCCCATTTTGGGTCGCCGGAGCGGCGCCGGCGGCTTGCGGACGCGGCGAACGGCAGCGGGCGCGCCATCGGTGATTCCGGCGCCACCATGAATAATCAGGTCACGATGTAATTGGTCCGTTTTTGGGTCGGGCCAACCAAACATATTTAAAGGAATCAGGTCACGATGTAATAATCAGATAACACGGGAAAATGACCGAACCAAACACATTAATTTGGAATCGTCTACGTGTAGAGTCCTCGACGACACCGTTGTCAAATACTGCTTTATGGCAAATTTGGAATCATCAACTGTGCGGCTTCCCTTGTGTTTGAATAAATATTAGTCTAAACATATGGGAATTTTTAAAATATTAATATCATTAGAGGGTTTAAATATGAATCCAACAATATCAATTTTGTAGACCATATCAAGATATTGTTGATCTTTTCTTTTTAACCAAAGATAGATCTTTGAGAGCGTCTACGCCTTATTCATGGAAAGGAGGGAACTATTCATGAAACTAATCTAAGTAGTTTTCCCTCGAGGTCCGAGCTATAGCTATGACACCAATCACTCGTTGTGGCGAATGCAATTACCAATAGTGTTTAAATACAAAAATCATATATATATGTATATTCTATGGCACCAATTTTTCAAGTATGGACCAACAAAATTATTCAAAACATAGCGGTACAATAACCGGTCAAAAAACACTCGCCATTGCGGGATTTTGGAAATCATCCAAATAGATTTTCTTTTGATGAGACACATATTGCGTCAAATCTAAAAAATCAAGGATTTGATCCGTGGAGCCGGAGGTTCAACCATCCTCCTATACACCTGACCATATGTTGTCTCACTTTTATATTCTTCTCTCTAACTATGTATACACTCACACAAATGTTGTACTATAAGGTATCCTAATATTAGGTGTCTCACAAAATAAAATTAATTGCGCTATAAGGTATCCTAATATTGCCCTTAAAAAAAAGGTATCCTAATATTACGTGTCATATAAGATAATTATCGGATGTGCGGTTTTATTTGAAGAATCATTTAATCATATCATAAATTGTTGGTAGAGCGTATTTTGTAGATTGTGTCGTCACCCGAAGGAAAATGTATTACAACTTTAGTTGTGTTGGTACATCAATCGATGTGTCCAATCCTCCCGCTAATCATGGTGTTAAACAACTAATGGATGTGCCCAGAGAATTTCTCTAGATAGAAAGTAAAGAAAACACAAAAAATATCGATTTAGAGTTTGTTTGTCTTATTAGAGAAATTTTAAGTGAGTTTTGGCGTTTCGGTTTCAAGAAAGGGTTTTCATGGAGATTGTTTTGGTTTGTAAAATTCAAAGAAAACTATTTCTTTGGATTAATTTGTTTGATATAAAAATTCCACTCACTTCCACGACAATTAGGGCATGATGTCTACTACACGCTTCTAATCTTGTACACTTGTTGGACCTACAAGCGCAGAGGTTTGTAGGACAGCGACAAATTTCTCTTAAGTGAGTAACCCAAGGTTTATCGAATCCACGGGAGGTAGAGGTCAAAGATATCCCTCTCAACCAACCCTGCAATTAAGATAGAAGAAGTCTCTTATGTCCCCAACATACCTAATACAATTGTCAGTTGTATAGATGCACTAGTTCGGCGAAGAGATGGTAAAATGCAAGTGATATAGATGGTAAAAGGTGATTTTATAATTCTGTAATAAAAATGGCAGCAAACAAACAAGTGACAAAAATGACTAAAAACAGTGTATCAATGCTTGGAAACAAGGACTAGGTTTCATACTTTCACTAGTGACAACTCTCAACATCATTAACATAATTAAACACATAATAGTTCCACAAAAACACATGCATGCTAGACATTATTCGGAGATCATTCTTTCGTGGATCAAATAGGATGAGAATTGTGTAGGGCTACGAAAAGCACACCTTAAAGTTCGTATTCCACATCTATGGACACTTCATGCTGTCACTATCCGCATCCAAAGATAGTACTAACAAACACCACACCATATTTCTTGAATAGTCCCTTTCTTCAATAACACAAGCATCAAGAAACTTCATGATCTATTCAATACAACAATAATAAAGAACAAACTCATGATGAAGATCCTTCAAATCTATTATCCATAGAGTCACACACAGCACCCACACTGTCACCGAGATACCGTGATCACAACGGTGACTCCAGAAATTGTACTAAATAACATCACTTGAGCAAAATCATATCCATTACACATAGGGAAACAACATGTATTCAACTATACTAACAAACCTCATGATCACAACGAAGATCACATCATGGGAGAGAGAGATAACCACATAGCTACTTGTAAAAGCCTCAGTCCGGGTGAGGGACTACTCACAAATCATCCCGGAGGAAGGCATGACGATGAAGAACCCTTCGGTATCGATTCCCCTCCGGCAGAGTGTCGGGATCAGCTTCAGATTGGACCCCGAACTAGGGTTTTCGGTGACGGCACGTCGGGGTCGAGTTTCTGGAAAATAATCGCCGCCCCCTTGGTTTTAGGTCAAAAGGTATTTTATAGGCATCGGAGGGGGCCGAGGCGGTGCCCAGAGGGCAGGGGCGGGCCCCACCTGTGGGTTAAGGTGGGGCCGTGGCTGCTACCCGCCCCTGGCCCCTGGGTGGCCCCCCAGGTCGCCCTTTGGTCCTCATGTGTCTTCCGTCGTATAAAAAATCTCAGTAAATTTTGAGGGCAATCCGACGATATTTCCTGTTGTGACTTTTCTAAAATACAAAAACAGCAAAAATATGGAACTGGCACTTGGCATCTTGTCAATAGGTTAGTCCGACAAAATACATAAAATGATATATTTGATAGTAAAAACATGTGATAATATCACAAAACTAGCATGGATCAATTAAAAATTATAGATACGTTTGAGACGTATCAGGGCATACACATAGTATTTCACGGTTTTATTCAGTATTTGTGGAGTTTGTCGATGTTCGATGCTTATACACATTGTATATTCCTTGGAGCCATGCTAAAAAAAAGTCCTTAATATCTTCTTAGGAAAATAATTCTTCTAGGACGCGACTACATAGAAGCTGCTTTAATTTGGCAAATGTGTAAGCACGCACGTATTGAGCACATGTGGGTTTAGTAAAAAAAAATCAGCCAAGCAAGCGATCGGTGAGCAAATTAGCATACATGCACTACAAGTCAAAACTACTGATGTCATGCGCATTAAATGCGAAATTCGAAAATAAAATATGTTTTGTAACTCAAACCGTTTATGCGATTTATGATCCGTTTTCACTGTTGGACTAGTCGCGTCGAGATCTTCGAAACTAGATCCCATGTTAATATGTTTCGACAAAAAAAAAATCGGACCCAAAAGTTACCAACCAATAACACGTAAGTTATCAGGCTGTAGTATGTAAGTTACCACCCCACACAACGATCCATTTTGGACGCAATTATACAACGGATGGTAACTCCATCGATCCAGGGAGGGTAACTCCATCGATCTTGGATGGGTAACTAAATCACTACTGGGTGGCAACTCTATATGTTTAGAGTGGGTAACTCTATCAATTTATCGTGGTTAACTCCATCAGTTTAGGATAACTCCATCATTATTGAGTGGGTGGGTAACTCTATCACTATTAGGTGGGTAACTCTAGCACTACTGGGTGGTAACTCCATCACTATTGGATGGTAACTCCATCACTACTGGGTGGTGTCGGCACAGTGGAAACCAGGGTACCACGGGCCGGCCTGCCAGGGCCCACGAGATTCTTCGGACGATTTTCGCTAAGGACCAGGCTCTCCAAGCCTGGCGAGCCTCGCGAGGGATCTGTTCTCCTCGCCGAGGATTTTCTCCCTTGGCGAGGGACCGCTACTCGACAAGGCGTCTCCGACGCCACCCGCAATTCTGCTAAGGACCAAGCCGAAGGGCTCGGCGAGGACCTTTTTGCCTTGCCGAGCTCCTTCCTCGCGAAGCCATCTCTGCCTCCGCGGCAGAGCGCACATGGGCTCTGCGCCATGTGCAGAGTGACGCGCGTGCCTACGCGCGATGACGACGACGCCGCAGTTGCCATTTCCATGTATAAAGCAGTCAACAAAGCGGAGCCAAGCAAAGCGGACAACGAGTATTGCCTCTTTGGTGATAAGGGAACCGTCTGCAGCTACGCTCCAAGGGCGACGTCACCGTGGGTCACATCCCACCTCAGCAAGCGCCAGCCCACCGTCCGGCTGGTCGGTGGCCTTTTTCAGCTTTGGTGACGCCGCTCCCCTGCCGTGGACCGCGTCCACGAGTTCTACCTTTATGGTGGACTCCACCTTTATCGTGCACCGCGCCTCCTCCATTGTCGCCGTGTGGTAACCCTTCCCGCCCAAATGTTTAGACAGAAGAGGTCCAGGACGCCTATAAAAGGAGGGGAGGCACGCCCGTGCAAAGGGTTCGATCTTTGGTAAGGGTTCGATCTTTGGTAAGGGTTCGATCTTTGGTAAGGTTCGGGATCTGGAAGCTTAGACAAAACCCTAGATCTGAGGACTAGCCAGTAGCCACTGTTAGCCACCTCGAGCTCGACAAGCTCTCCTTGTACTATAAACTCTCCAAGCAGTGCAATACACCAAAGCAGGACGTAGGGGTTTTACCTCCCAAAGAGGGCCCTGAACCTGGGTAAGACCGAGTGTTCTATCTCTGCAGTGCTGTCCCGCAGCGAGTCCGACGAGCACCGTCGCCGGAGCACGTTGAGGATTGTTTGACTCCGTGTTCAGCCCCTTACACGATACCTTGGTTGGAGACACCCCCAGTTCCTGGGAACAATCTCCGACATTTGGCGCGCCAGGTAGGGGGCTGAGGCGCGTCTTCATCCTCGACACAGCCATGGCCGGCCCTTCTCGTGCCGAACGACTCGCTCGCCGAGCGGCCAGCGCCGCC
The DNA here is from genome assembly GCA_012064385.1 of Puccinellia tenuiflora. Classification (NCBI taxonomy): domain Eukaryota; kingdom Viridiplantae; phylum Streptophyta; class Magnoliopsida; order Poales; family Poaceae; genus Puccinellia; species Puccinellia tenuiflora. The sequence goes on from QRDG01001831.1 coordinate 919,117, forward strand.
ACCGCTCCTCCCGCTGGCAACCCGCGCGGCCGCCCGCGCGGGAGCACCGCTCCGGCGCGCCGCGCCGACCCCGAGCCCCGCGTCAAGCACCCGGAGGATGACGACCACCACGACCACGCTGAGGACGACCTCGGCGAAGAAGAAGCTTCCTCTCTGCACCCATCGCGGGACCGTGCTGCCTCCTCGCTGGGCCGCCCTGCGCCCAGCCCGGCAACTGCGCTTCTCATGGTGCAGGAGCTACTGCAGTACCTTCTTACGCCGGAGGCCCAGGAGGGCTGGCTCAACTGCCTCTTGGAGCTCGTCGGCGCCGCTCGCGTCGCCGCCCCCGCCCAGTCCCGTTCGCTGGTTCCTTCGGGCCGCGTGGGGGACGTGGCGCAAGGCGCCCCTCCCGCGCCCCCTCTCCATCCTGCACCTGCTCCAGCTCCACCAGTTGCACCGCAACCTGCTCCAGCGGGGGCTCCTCCTCGCGACAACCGCTCTGCATCGCACGCGTCGTCGCCGCACGACTGCCAAATCGTGCAGCGAGCCCCCGAGGACGCACGCGTGAGCATCGAGCGCGGGCAGGAACGCCGCAACCGCGCCGTCCAGGACATCGCCGCCGCCGGCGCCATCTCCGCGCCACCCTCGCCAACGGCACGGTCACATACGGCACGACGGCCGCGTTCACTCGCACCCTCCGTCGCGTCGTTTGGCCCGTCAAGTTCAGGCCAGGACCTGCCTCCGCGCTACGACGGCAAGAATAACCCCTGGAGTTCCTGCAGCTCTACACTCTGGCCATCCAGGCTGCCGGGGGTGACGACAAGGTCATGGCGAACTGGTTCCCCATGACCCTCAAGGACTCCGCGTCCTCATGGCTCACCAACCTCCCCGCCGAGTCCATCAACTCTTGGGAGGACCTCTGCCGGTGCTTCGTCGCCAACTTCAAGGGCACGTACGAGCGCGGCCTCACCTACAACGACCTCCGCGCCGTGCGTCAGAAGCCCGGCGAGACCCTCCGCAAGTACATCCAGCGCTTTAGCCAGGTGCGGAACAAGATTCCCAACGCCACCGACGCGCAGGTCATTTCAGCCTTTCAGGCTGGAGTGACAGACGTGCGGATGCTCGAGAAGCTCGGCATCCACGACAACATCGCCACCGTCGTCAAGCTCTTCGACTTGGCGGACAAGTGCGCCAAGGCTGAAGAGGGCCGCTTGTTCGTCAAGAACGAGCCAGGGGACCCCGCCGAGGGGTCCAAAAAGAAGAAATCCTCGGAGAAGCGCAAGACTACTGCGGTCCTCGCGGCCGAGCCCGACGCCAAGCAGCCTCGCCAAGCTGCCACTCCAGCCGCGGGACCTGAGAAGAAGGATGATCGTCCCTTCTGCATCTACCACAACAGGCATTCTCATGCCACCAAGTACTGCTTCGTATCAAGAGGCTTCGCGAGGCTCGCGAAGCAAACGGAGGCCGCGGAGGCCGCGGCGGAGGCCGCGGCGGAGGCCGCGGCGGCCGCGGGGGGCGACGCTGGAACAACAACTACAACGACAACTACCAGCAGAACCCCCAGGCCAATGCCATACAGCCCGTGAACGACCTGCCTGCCGAGGCTGATGAGGGCTACCAGGTGCCTCGCGGGGCAGCTTGCATCCTCGGCGGGGCTCAGGCCCCTCGCTCAAACCGCCACTTCAAGCAATTCTCTCGCGAGCTCGCAGTAGCCCTTCCCGGGGTTGAGGCCTCTAGGCCTCTCAAGTGGTCTGAGCACCCCATTACCTTTGACTCCACTGACCATCCCAAGTCCACCTCAACCGTTGGCACCATCCCGTTGGCCTGCACTCCCACCATCAACAACATCGCCGTCTCCAAGACGCTCATTGATGGGGGTGCTGGCCTCAACGTCATCTCCGTCGAGACATTCGAGAAGCTGCAGGTTCCCTACGAGCGGCTCATGCCCACCAGGCCCTTCTCGGGGGTGACGGAGGGCCTCACGACGCCTCTGGGGCAGGTGAGGCTTGCGGTCACTTTCGGCACCCAGACCAACTACCGCACCGAGCTGATCGACTTCGACGTTGCGCACATCGGCCTGCCCTACAACGCTATCCTCGGCTACCCCGCCCTCGCCAAGTTCATGGCGGTCACCCACCACGCCTACAACCTCGTCAAGCTCCCTGGCTCCAGTGGCACCATCGTCATCCGTGGCGTGGTCTCTGACGCAGTGTACGCTGCGCAAGCGGCTTACAAGGCTGCCGCGGTGGCGTCCCCTACCGACGAGGATGAAGAACCCCTCCCAAGGCCCCCCGCGAAGAAGAAGCAGCTGTTCTCTCAGGAGAAGGCCGCGACAAAGCAAGTGTCTCTGGGGGCAAACGGCTCGGGGGCTAGCGTCACCATCGGCGCCAACCTGCCTCCCAAATAGGAAAGCGCGCTCGTCGCCTTCCCCGAGCACCACTTGGCTGTGTGTCCAAACGCACGCCTCGTCAAGCAAAAAGCGTGGCGCCAGGCGCCAGAGAAGCAAGACTTCATCATCAAAGAAGGAAAAACTTCTGGCCACGCCAGTGTAATGAACATCTATTTCAGGTCATTTTGAACCTTTGCGCATCGCGCCAGCATGTTTTGCGGCTTCGGTAAGCTGTTATTGCTATTTATTCTCGCTCGTATGATCCCTCATGTGTATCTCGCGAGCGGGGGCTAGCAGGGTGCCATGCCACGGGAGCATCCCGGCAGCACCTAAAACCCAAGGGATCCGAGCTCTGAACTCGCGGGTCACCTCTCATGCATGTCAACTCCCAAGGAGCTCTGAACTCATGGGTCAGCTCCCGCGCACGTCAACTCACCAAGGATCACCAAAACCTTGGTGCTTGTTCTCCTCGTGAGACACACATGAAGGAACCTACGAGCACAAGTTATCTAGCTATCTATTACTTGTGGGTATGCCTATCTGTCCAATTGCAGGAAACAAGCATCAGGCGCCCTCTCCAAGGCAACAACGCCTCGCCAGGGAACCAACACCCTCTCCAAGGCGAAAACACCTCGTCAAGCTAAGTCTAAGCACTTGTTTGAATCTCCTCTCGCTGGTTTTTGCCCCTCGAGTCTCTTTTCTCTCTCCTATGCCTCATGGGCTGCTTGCACGTCGAAGGGGGGCCCCAAGCATCGCGCTTCGAGGAGCTCTTACTTCTTGAGGCCTCACACACCCCCCGGCCTTGTGGAGCACTGACTCTCACATACCGAAGCGGCGGTGGTGTAGCGCTAAGAGAGGGTCCTAAGACGTAGAGCGAAAAAGACATGAGGGGGAAAGACAAAGGCTTCCCGAGGGATATTCACAAGCACACTCCAATATAACTTGACAAGTTTTACAAAGTTTACAACCAAAATGAATGCTAAGCTAGTCTGTGCCTCTGCACGTCCGGATGCAGGAGTTCAAGCCGTTGCGCCTCCTGAGGTGCCTGCCTTGTCCGCGGCGGTTTCCGCCTCCTCCAGAGCTTCCTCCTCGTCGTCGCCTTCGATCACGACTTGGTCGAACTTCTTGGCGAACGCGACGGCGGCCTGCGTGGCGGTCTCCCGCGCCCTGTTGCTGATGGGCCTCGGCGGTGCCATCACATCCTTAAGGTCAAGTGAGGGCTGGAGCCTCACGAGGTTGCTGAAGATGTTGGTGACGGCGACGACAAGGAGCTCGCGGCTCTCCTCCACGACGCGCTTGTCAAAACCCTTCGCGACCCCTTCAAGCCTCCCGAGGAATTGCTCGAAGAAGTACGAATATGTGGTTTCATCGTCGGTCGCTGCGGAGAAGGAGGGGACTTCGATCCTCAGGTCGTCCCCAACCGCGTGCGCACGGCTCACCAAGCTCTGGAGGATGCTCTGGCGCTGGCGCGTCATGGACCGGCCAACCACGCGCTGGTCCCGTGCCTCCTCCGCCAGAGCCGCGGCCGGCCCCACCTGCTGCCGGAGTTCGTCCAGGTCTCTCTCCAGGGCGATGGCGTTCCCCTCCGCGCGAGCCTGGGCCTCCCGGGAGACCTCGAGGCAAGAGGTCAACCGCTTCTCCTCCTGCTCGAGCTCCTTGATGCGTTTTTCGAACGTTTTGCGCTTGGACTTGAAGCGGTCCTCCTGCTTCGTGGCCTTCTCGTCATATTCTTTGGCGAGGCTCTCGCGGACAAGCTTGACCTTGAGGTCGGCCTCATCTTGGAGCCTCTTCCGCTCCGCCGCGAGGTTGGCTTCGTCGGTGGCCACCCGGCCCTCGCGTTCCTGCAGCTGCCCCTCGCGGGTGGCCTGGTCCTTCTCGAGCAGCTGGACCTGCTCCTCGCGCTTGTGCAGCTCCTTCTCGCGGAGGGAGAGCTCCTCCTCGTGCCGCTTCAGCTCTGCCTCGCGAGACGCCAGCTGCCCCTCGCGGGCATCCAGCAGCTCGCGGAGCTCTTTCAGGCTGGCCCTGGCGACCTCGGAGTCAGCAGCAAACTTCTGCTCCGCGGCCGCTAGCTCGTTATGCTTGGAGGCAGCCTCCGCCTCGAGCGCTTCCCTGGCGGCGTCAAGCTCTTCCATCACCTCCTGCACCTCCCGCTTGACGCTGTCGCGGGTCTCTTTGGCGAAGCGGAGGGCCTCTTGGCGCTCCGCCTGGGCCGCCGCGTCCCACCGGCGGCACACCTCCACCCTCTCGTGGAGAAGAGCCCAGGCTCCGCTAAGCCTTGCCTTCTCCTCTGCCAGGGCACTTTCTTCCTCGGCGAGCTGCTCCTCCAGCCCGTCGAGTGCCCGCCGCGCCTGGTTGAGGAGGACCCGGCGACGAATTGCTTAGCGCTGCGACCCCTGCAGCGCCAAGGCTCCCGCACTACTGCTGGGTGCGGAGTCCTCGATCCTCGTCGAGGCGCCCGGGGCCGCCTGCCCCGGGCCCACGACCGCCTCTGGTGCGGTCCGGGGGCTTGTGGGGGCGCCTCCCTCGGCGCTCACTTCGGTTGCCCTCTGGGGGCTGGGCGCCCTCTCGCGCTCAGCTTCAGCGCCGGTGGGCTCCGACGGCGCCTCCGCCTCCTGCTCCTCGGGGGCGCCTCCGGTCCCCTCTGTGATGGTCGCGTCCGCGGCCTCGGCGCGTCAGCCCCTCTCGAGGGAGCCTCCTCCTCCTCTGGAGGCGGCTCCACGACGATGTCCTCGTCCACCCTCTCCTCCTCCGTCTCCTGTTGGACGGGAGGGGTGGCCGCCCTGGTTGGCGACAGCGGCGTCGCCTCCGCTCTCGCCTCCTCCGCGCGATGCTCCATTGCCGGAGGAGTCGCCGCCCTGGTTGGCGACGGCGCAGCCTCTACATTCACCTCCTCCGCGCGGTGCTCCGCCACGGGAGGAGTCGCCTGCCCGAATCAGTGACGGCGTGGCCTCCAACACCACCGCCACCTCCGCGCGGCGCTCGACCGCGGGAGTGACAGCTGCCTGCTGCGGCTCGACAGCCTCCGGCGTCTCCGCGACGACGCTGGCGGTCTCTCCAAGCTTGTGGAGCCGCCGCCTCTTTGGCTCCGCAGGCTGCCTGAAAGGAAGACAAGTTGAAGACTCTCCAAGAGGGGTTTATTCAGAAGCAAAATGTTAAGAGAAGGGAAAAGTCAGAGGCTTACTCGCCGGCCATCACCCACACCCTTTTCTTCGCCTTGGGTGGCTGGGTGTTGCTTGCTCCGGCCACCTCCCGAGTCGCTCCGGCCTCCACGCGGGGAGTGTCTCTCGCGGTTGCGGCCCTCCTGTCATGGACGGCCTTGGAGCGGAGTTCGCGGCGCCCTCCCCCGCCGCCGCTCGTCCCCTCCTCCTCTTCGACACGTTGGGAGCGGGCGACGTGGAAGGCACCCTCCTCTTCGCTGGAGGAGAGCACCTGGAGGTCCACCTCAGCAGGAATGCTCCTTGAGGAGCCGGCGTCTTCACCAGCGGCGTCTCCCCTCGAGGCCTCATCCTCGCCGAGGGGGTCCTCGCCTCCTGAGGCCTCTTCCTCAACGGACTCCTCGGTCTCCTCGGGCTCCGGAAGCTCGTCCATGTACTCCGGCTCCGCCGCCCACGGGTTAGGGCGAGGCCCGCGGTGCCCCGCGGGCACAATTCCCCACTCGTCGAACATGGGCATGCGCGCGCGCTGCTCCACGATACTCTCCTCGGCGAAGCAGATGAACGGCTTGGCCGCCTCCTTGGTGGCGGACGGGATCTCCGACGTCGTAAGAGGAGGCCCATGATCTGGCGTAGTACCTCAGGCGCGAAGCCATCCCTGCTCAGGCGCATTGCGTCCTCCCTGCCGTTGTACCGCCACACCGGCTCGGCGTGCAGCTGCAGGGGAGCGATCCGGCGCCTCGTGAAATCTTTCGCCACCATCTGGCCGGTGACCCCTGCCTCGCGGATGCGTCGGATGCACTCGTACACCGCGTCAAGCCTCGGGCCCTGGAAGTCCGCGCTCGCCCAGCGCGCCCACTTCCTCGGGGGCCCCTCAGGCACCTCCAGGAGAGGGTGTGTGGCCTTGGCGTCGATGAAGAGCCACTTCTCGCGGAACTTATCCACCTTCTTTGTCACCTTGGTGATGGCGTCTTCACCGCACCAGGCGATGGGGATGTAGTTCTCACTTCTGGCGTCGGCGATGCGGAAGGAGACGCACCCGAGCCGCTCATTCTGGGCAGTGCTCCGGAGGGAATAGAAGCTGCGGAAGAGCGCCACCGAGGGGCGGATGCCGATGTAGGCCTCGCAGAAGTGGGCGAAGATGGCGAGGATGAGGATGGAGTTGGGATGAAGATGAAGCAGTTGGATCTGGTACACCTCCAAGATCGCCAGGAGGAAGTCGGAGAACGGCGGCACCAGGCCGGCGTAGAGAGTATGGAGGAAGATGGGATAGAACGTCTCGGTGAGCCTGCTGCCGGCCAGCCTCATCTCGGTGGCCCCATGCTCATTGGTGCTCGCCGCCACCAGGCGGCGCACCGTCGCTATCGTCGCCGCGGTAACACGCGTCCGCGGCAGTGCTCCCTCGAGAGCAGCAGCGCGCGCCATCGCCGCCGACGTACCGGCTTGCGCCGTGGCCTTGCCCTTCAGGTCGGCAGCTGCTCTCTTGGGTGCCATGGTCGCCGGAGAAGAAGATGAGGACTCTGGAGAGATTGGAGGCGTGGGGAGAAGCGTGCGGAGGAGTTATGGGAGAAGTGATGGGCGCCGACCGCGCACCCAGGCTTTATTGACTGGCTCCTGAGTCGTGGCGGGCCCCGCCACGTCCCCGTTGGAGCTAGACCTGGCCATGGGCCGGGCCGGGCCGGGCTTGGGGCCGGGCCTGGAAAAGCCCACAGCAGAAAACCTAGGCCCAGGCCCACCCAGGCCCTGTCGGTGGGCCTAGAATCCAGGCCCAAGCCGGCCCATTGGTGGAAAATAGAGGCGGGCCTAGGGCCGTGGGCCGGGCCTCTTCCTTAAATCGCCCATATGTGAAGCCCAAGCCCGGCCCTACCAATCCTTTGGGCTTAAAACGTAGGCCCAAGCCACCCACGGGCCACAAAACACAGGCCCAAGCCCTGAAATTTCGGGCCGGGCCTGGGCGGGCCGACCGGGCCGGGCTTCCCATGGCCAGGACTAGTTGGAGCTGAGGAGGTCGTGGCCGCGGGTGCAACCCTGCGCGCGCCACATGTCGCGGCCCTGTCAGGCATCTTTGGCCCCTCGACGCTTCGCCTTCGTCCATGGGCCTCGGCGTGCCCGTCGTGGGCCCAGGGGCTACTGTCGGCACAGTGGAAACCAGGGTACCACGGGCCGGCCTGCCAGGGCCCACGAATTTCTTCGGACGATTTTCGCTAAGGACCAGGCTCTCCAAGCCTGGCGAGCCTCGCGAGGATTTTCCCTCGCGAGGGATCTGTTCTCCTCGCCGAGGGTTTTCTCCCTTGGCGAGGGACCGCTACTCGACAAGGCGTCTCCGACGCCACCCGCAATTCTGCTAAGGACCAAGCCGAAGGGCTCGGCGAGGACCTTTTTGCCTCGCCGAGCTCCTTCCTCGCGAAGCCATCTCTGCCTCCGCGGCAGAGCGCACATGGGCTCTGCGCCATGTGCAGAGTGACGCGCGTGCCTACGCGCGATGACGACGATGCCGCAGTTGCCATTTCCATGTATAAAGCAGTCAACAAAGCGGAGCCAAGCAAAGCGGACAACGAGTATTGCCTCTTTGGTGATAAGGGAACCGTCTGCAGCTACGCTCCAAGGGCGACGTCACCGTGGGTCACATCCCACCTCAGCAAGCGCCAGCCCACCGTCCGGCTGGTCGGTGGCCTTTTTCAGCTTTGGTGACGCCGCTCCCCTGCCGTGGACCGCGTCCACGAGTTCTACCTTTATGGTGGACTCCACCTTTATCGTGCACCGCGCCTCCTCCATTGTCGCCGTGTGGTAACCCTTCCCGCCCAAATGTTTGGGCAGAAGAGGTCCAGGACGCCTATAAAAGGAGGGGAGGCACGCCCGTGCAAAGGGTCGATCTTGTAGGTCGATCTTTGGTAAGGGTTCGATCTTTGGTAAGGTTCGGGATCTGGAAGCTTAGACAAAACCCTAGATCTGAGGACCAGCAAGTAGCCATTGTTAGCCACCTCGAGCTCGACAAGCTCTCCTTGTACTGTAAACTCTCCAAGCAGTGCAATACACCAAAGCAGGACGTAGGGGTTTTACCTCCACAGGAGGGCCCTGAACCTGGGTAAGACCGAGTGTTCTATCTCTGCAGTGCTGTCCCGCAGCGAGTCCGACGAGCACCGTCGCCGGAGCACGTTGAGGATTGTTTGACTCCGTGTTCAGCCCCTTACACGATACCTTGGAGACACCCCCAGTTCCTGGGAACAATCTCCGACAGGTGGTAACTCCATCACTACTGAGTGGGTAACTTCATCAGTCTAGGGTGGGTAACTCCATCGGTTTAGAGAGCGTAACTCCACCGGTTTAGGGTGGGTAACTTCATCACTACTGGGTGGTAAGTCTATTATTCGATGATGGGTAACTCCATCATTTTAGTGTGGGTAACCAAATCAGTTTAGGGTTGGTAACTCTTTCAGTGGTAACTACATCACTACCCGGTGGATAACTCAATCAGTTTAGAGTGGATATTTCCATCACTACGAGGGCGGTAACTTCATCAGCTTAGGGTTGGTAACTACATCACTTCTGGATGGGTAACTCCATCAGTTTAGGGTGGATAACTCTATCACTATTGGGTGGTAACTTCAATAGTTTAGGGTGGGTAACTCCATCACTACTGGGCGGTAACTTCATCAGTTTACGGTTGATAACTCCATCACTACTGGGTGGTAACTCCATCACTACCGGGTGGTAACTTTATCAGTTTAGAGTTGGTAACTTCATCACTACGGGGCGGTAACTTCATCAGCTTAGGTCTAGGGTGGGTAACTTCATCACTACACGTCACGCTCTTCGCCGAGACCCTCGATGAGGGCACTAGTAGGAAAAACCTTATAGAGGGCTAAAAGAGTCGTGGCGCATGCTATTTTGGTGTGGCACGACTACATAGTGGCGCACGGAAACTGATGCGCCACGGGTAGCCTGTTAGCCGTGGCGCACTGAAATACACATGCGCCACGGGTAGCCTGTTAGCCGTCGCCAGCACCACTGCAGCCAATGGAGTCTCACGACTAACTGCCTCCTTAACCCCACAAAAAAGCTGAGAGCACAACGCTGCAGCCATACGCGAAGACCGCCGCCAGGACACGTCGAAGATCTCAGTCGACACTAATCATACATGCGAACCAGAATAATCATAGAAATAAGCATACAAATTTTTCTCATGAATATCATCTCAGAGATTCAAATGTCACCATGACCATGGTTGTATGATTTACAAATGTTTTTTGAGCTTGAAAAAAAATGATATTTACATGCATCATTATCCACTTACAAGACTGCTTTAAACGAAAGTTCAGTTAATGTTATGCATACAGAACTTACACAATAGATGTTCAACCTGCAAATATATGCACACTACTATCAACTAAAAAATCAACCTATGCATCGATGAGCTGAACTTGGAAGGAACAAACGCACAAGACAAAGCGGTTCAACATGTGATACAATCAAAAGGAAAAGAAATGGATGTACTGACGAGGTTCAACGAATCATGAGCGCTTTAGCTCTGATAGACACTGAAGCAGCCTTGGGATTCAGGAGACTATGCTCGAGCGCCTCTTGCTCCAGGCGGATTAGCAGCGCGGAGGCCGCCGCCGTCGACGGCATCTTCGGTACCAGATACACGCGACCTCGCCGACGAGGGCACATAGGAGAGGAGCAGCGGGCAGGCCACCGCCGCCATCGGCATCTCCGGTAGCGAATACTCGCGCAGCAAGAGGGATTCTGTGCCGGCGACGGGGCAGCTGAAGATGCTCGCGGTGATGGGCAGGGATGCGTTTCCAGCTCCATGTGATTCAGGAGATTTGGGGCATCAACGTTGGAGCAGCTGGCCAGGTACGGCGCGATGTGCCTGGACTCCATGGCCGGCTCGTCGGAAAGTCAACGAGCGGCGCATCCAGGATGTGTGGCTCCCTGCTAGGGAGATGCGGGTCGGCGGCTCGCCGGGAGGAGCAGGGGCGGCGCACAGGGCGGAACAGGGGCGGCTTGCCGGGAGCAGGGAGCGGCGCAGCGGCGGCTCGCCGGGGAGCAGCAGGAGCCGTGGCTCGTTCCGCATCAATCTCGTCTGTTCGTCTCCGATCGGACGGCTCGCTGTGTGCGTACGGTTATGCCAGCCAGAGGCTGCTTCTGATTAGATAAACCGTTCTTCTAAACACACGACAACACATCGTGTAAAGCTGCGTCTACGATCCCACGTGGACCCACCGCCTCCTCATCTTTCCACCAAAAAAAGTCTAAAAAAGCCCAACCACACGGCGAGGTTTCTCGGCGGCCCAGCAAGGATGGACCGGTTCCACGCGGAACCCATCCGCAACGGCTCCCTCCCACATCCACGTGGGCCCATGGCTAGGCCCGCCCGCATCCCCACGGACGGACGTCACCCTCGTGGTCCAGAAGCGTCCCCACGGTACTAGAAGCCGATTGATTAGCCCGGCCCGAACCCCGTAGATATCCAATTAATCAGGCTAAGTAATCCGAGGCGATTAAGGAAATGGTGGAGGAGGCACCGTCGTATCGGGCCTTTATAAGCGCACGCCACACACCCCGCCTCGCAACATCCATCATCGCCCTCCTCCTCGACGCGGAAGGAAAAAAAATAACTTCTCCGTGTTGGGAGAGAGAAAAGTCGCGTGCCGTCTCCTCGCCCACAGGTTAGTTGTTGGTGCCCGCCGCCCGTCTCCTTCCTCCTCCTCTCGCCGCTTCCAGATCCGATCGCCGGACGCCGATCTGCGACGGTCCCGGCGTACGCCTGCTCCTGATGCGCCTGTTTTTGGGTGTTTTTTGTTTTTGTTTCGGAAGATTTTTTTTATAAAAATGGGTTTAGGTAGTTATATTACGGGATGATGAATTCGGCGTGGCTGGATCTGCGCGGATTCGTTTCTGAATTTAGGTTCTTAGGATTGTTCGTCCATGCCTTGATTTACGTGTGCGTGTTAATCGTCGTAGTGGTGGGTGGGTGTAGTTTAGAGGAGGAGGTTGACTTTTTCGTTGAAATTCTCGATTTTTTTTTGCGGCGCGCGTGGATTTATATAGATTGGGGACCGGTTCCTTCCGATGCAGGGAAGGTGATTTGACTCTTGGATTCGAACAGCGCAGAGAGAAGAGGTGATTCAATGGATAAGGATCATGTAGTGCATGTGTGGCGGCCGTGACGACAGGGATGAGGGTTGATGTGGCTGGTTGGTTCCTTGCGGCCTATGCGTTGGCGGAGGATAAAACCAGCAAAGGGCTTGCTTGCCGCCGGACCTGTCGGATCAGCAAGTTAGCGGCGGCCAGGGTGGCTTGCAGATTGCGGCATGGGCTTTCTTCAAGATCCTGGAAAAAGGTCGGTTGCTTGTGCATGCTGTTGATGTTCCGGGCAAGAAATTAGATTGCGTGAATTGGGTGCATGCCTGGCGGAAGTGGAGGGATTTGGCGATGGATAAAACCAAAACCAATGGGGTTGCTTGCCCAACCTGACAGATTAGCAAAATAGCGGTGGGGAGGATAGCTTACAGATGGTAAGAAACTAGAATGCCTGAATTTTGTGCATGCCTGGCGGAAGGGAAGGGATTTGGGAAGTAGATTGTTTCATACGGTTGTGATCCTGCCTTGTACAGGCGTTGCAAGGCATCCTTTCTTACAAAACAAGGTGTAGAGTATTTATATGGACCAGGGAATTAAGGCTCCGTCAGGAACATATCAGCTCGTATAACAAACCAGCGGTACAGCCACAGAGCATTGGCTCGCAGAGAGTGTTGTTTGACTTTGCCCTAGTATGAATTTCTTTGAAGTCTAGTTTAGGTATATGGTAAAAGGGTGTAGTCGGATCAAGGAAAGTAAGGACAACTATCTTTTGGTGTTAGAATCGTCTGCCCTGAAAGATGACTCTTCAAATGGCAACTGTGCACCACGGATCCGAACAGATTGCTGATCTTAATAAGTAAGGCACCACGGATCCGACAGATTGCTGATCTTCAGAAGTATGGAAGTCTTTGCTGATTCACTGATTTGAGGGCCTTATAATTGGATCAAAACTATGTTAGATTGGGGTGTCATATCATGCACTCATGCATTGCAGATACATGGCCGCAGTTAATTTGCAGCCTGAACCAGGAGTAGAGGATCCACGTCTTTGAATTACATGATGTGCCCGTCCAAGGTTCCATGTATCTTCATTATCTCTTACGTACAAAGCACTGACAATAGGTTTTACGGCTGAACCTAATAATGTGTCCCTTTTGTGCTTGCTGTTAAAGCTGTAGGTAATTCTGCATCACTATTTCCTGCTAACCTTTTGTCATACTTGTGTGCCTACAGCCCGTCCATAGCAATGGCACAAGAAAGCTGGAAGGAGTCTGAGGAGACTGTCCAAACACCTGAGGCGCCAATAATGTGCGTAAACAACTGCGGATTCTTTGGGAACAGCATGACGAACAACATGTGCTCGAAGTGCTACAGGGATTTCATTAAGGTCACTACACTGGCTGCCCCCGTGGTGGAGAAGAAAGTGTTCACAGCGGCATCATCTTCCACAGTACCATTGGAATCAGCGAAGCCAGATGAAGTACCTGCGGCCGCCACTCTAGTTGATAGCCAGGCAGCACAGGAACCTCCGAAGCCTCCCAGCAACCGATGCCTATCATGCCGCAAGAAGGTCGGGCTGACCGGTTTCCAGTGCCGCTGCGGTGGAACCTTCTGCTCCATGCACCGCTACGCTGACTCCCATGAATGCTCCTTCGACTACAAGAAGGCTGGTCGAGAACAGATAGCCAAGCAGAACCCTGTCGTGATGGCCGAGAAGATCAACAAGATCTGATCGATGGTTACACAGGGTTCATTTGCTTCCTATTCGTGGTGGTAACGGAGTCGTCAAGTTTACTTCAGTCAGTAGGTTTCCTTCGGGTCTGGGCTAGTGTGCTAGGGTCTCAATTGTGTCTATCCTTTCTCCTTAATCATGAGGTTTCATTCTCTCGATTATGAAATAATGTAAATATATATTCTATTATTCTTAACGGTATTCCATCCTATTGATTATTGTTCCTGGCTTATCGTTCCCGTGTGGCTTGGATGCCAACCTTATCGTTGATTCTCGTTGTCAAGTTGGTCCAAAATTGTGCCAACTTCTCTTTGCGATTTTACCTCCTTTCTCGTGAAAAAATGCAACCCTGCTATGCTATTCCTCTCCTGCAAGTTTCATGGCATAACTCTTTTGCCGTACTAAAAGAATGGCGGTTTGTGCTATTAACTACTCCTAAGGCCTCCTTTGATTCAAGGGATTTGCTCAGGATTTCTAAAGGATTCACTTCCTTTGGATTTTTCCCTGTCAAGCACGTTTGATTCATGGGATTGTACCCTGCAGGAACCAATCTCATAGGAACTCGGTAGTTGCTTTTTACAGGAAAAAAAAAATGAGGTCCGGCCTCATTTGAAAGTTCCTACGATGTTCCTTTGATACAATCAAACGTCAATTTGTCAGAGTTCCTGTGTACCTAGGATTCGATTGGGCAGGGCATTCCATTCCTTTGTAGTTCCTATTCCTTTGGTTTTCCTACCCTACAAATCAAAGGAGGCCTAGTCTGATGCTTGTGCCTTGTGTTGAAAGTTCCACTCAGGATTCTTTTAAGATGAAAAGATAAGATTGTGTGATCATGTCCCATGTTGTTATTGACATGATACTTCTGTGGTCATGTTTATCACTTTGCGCTGAGTGCTGCACTTGGAAAAATATAACCCACCTGCTATGTTTTTCTTAAGACCAACTCATGCTCATGATAAACACTGAACCATGGAAATGTTAGGCTGTTGCTTGGCATGTCAGTTGGACTGCGATGTGCCCCGTGAAAAAAATAAAAAGTGGCTGTGATGGTCCTTGGTACGACTATACATGTTGTCCAGTTGCAGTTGCCTTGGTCATATCATACTTGTGTTGATCAGGATATGGGCATGATCAGTGTTCAGAAGCTATTGCTGCCGAAAGAAGTCGCGAGTTAATTGATGGGCGATCGACCCTCGGCCAGACAGGTCGATTCTTCCCTCGGTGTTCAGCTCTCACTCTAGGCGATAGGCTGAATCGGAATATTCTGTCAGAGATATTTTTTCCTCTCTTGAAGCAGACACATGGAAAAGTTGATTGACGGTGACCTGTTCTTGACCTGATCTCCTCTCTTGTTCGGCATCTCCTTCACCCCTCCAATTCTTGACGAAATACAGCTGAAGTTGCTTTTCATTGCATTAGTAGAAGGTTTAGGGTTTAGGGTTTAGGGTCACAGAAGAAGCTAGGGATTCATACTATGTAATCGTCGTCCATTCAGCTCCTTTGATCCTTGCGGCCCTCCATAAATAAACTCTGACCATAGCAGAAAATGGTGACAACGATTCCGATCGATCTTGAAGATGCCCGTCGGCCACTAGAGGGAATGTCCGGAACGGGGCGTTGGTGATCCCAACTCGGGAGGCTCCGCAAGCAAAAGTATTGTAGGGCACGAAAAGTGGGAAATTCACTTGGCGCACGGAGCATATGCTCTTGCCATTCGAAAAAAATGTTTTGATATATCAAAAAATTAGAAAAAACAATTGTCATGTATATTTTGACCCATGACAAATTTCGCGAAAAACCGATATTTTTTTGTCCTGTGTAAAAAGAGAAAAAAGTCTCATGAACAACCTTTTTTAACATCAAATTTTGTCTTTCTACATACGACACAAAAATGTGGTTTACTATGAAACGACTTTGTAAGCATATAGAGTTGTACGCGTGAAACATTTTTCAATTTTTTTGCATTTTGAAATTTTCTTAAAATGCATTTTAAATAAGTTTTTTCATGTATCCTAAAACTACGTAATAGGAGATAATATACGCAGGTATATACTCTCTCTGTATCATAATATAAGATGTTTTAGGTATTTCCATACTGACTGCATATCGAGCAAAATGAGTGAATCTAAACACTAAATACAGCTATATACATTTGCATGTAGTCTGCATGACAATATCTAAAAAACATCTTATATTATGATACGGACGGAGTACATGTCAAGTTTGATTTACATATTGTCATTTATCATATGTTCAGTATACCACAAAATATTTTAGACTTCATACTAAGTTCCAAATGTTGTAACTAAATCGTTACGGCTGCTTGAGAGAGGAGGCGAGCAAAAACCGATCTAGACTTTCCATTTCCCTCGCGGGCGGTCCGTTCCGCCTACGATGGCCCTTGGGTACTTGGAGGTGCGACGGACCATGGCCCCACGCCATTAGGAGGGTTTTTGTTCTAGTTTTATTTGGAGTTACAATGTCTTTTTTAGGGATGGTGAGGCAACATCACTGAGAAGGTTCTTCCTGACTTGTCTTTGCTCTAGCATTGACGAAGGGTGTGTGAAGTTGTGCGTCTGGCGGATATCTTGAGACCGTTCGGTTTTCGTGTTCGTTAGTGTGGTTGCAGATCAGACTCTACCGTTCTATAGTTCTCAAAATTGATGATGATTGTTGTTTTGGTGTGTTGGTCTTTTGGGTTCTTAGCATGACGACATCTTGTATGTATACGAAACAAGCTGAACTAAGACAAGCTTTGCCCGGCTTCGGTGATATAGGAACAAGGACGGCGACGCGCTTTCGACTCGTTACAGTGCTTTTATTTGTCGCAAGGTGGTCCAAAAACTTATTTGTAATTTTTGTTACTTTTGAAGTTCTATATACAATTATTAATGATTATTAATATATTAGTGGAAATTTTCGTAAAGAAATTCCAAATGTAGTAACTTACCTACAAAAAGGATCTCGAAGCAAAATTGTATGAGCCTTGCTGGTAGAGTTGGCTGCGTTGGGAAACCACAAGAGAAAGGTTGATGTAACACAACATCACATTTCACTCAGTTAAGAACCAACGTTTATCGAACCAGTAGGAATAGAAACGCCACAGAGTTTGATGTAGGATCTACACACAACACACAAAACACCTTGTCCCCAACGTTCGAAGAAGTTTGTCAAACTCCCCATCTCGTAAAAACAATGAATTAAACGTATAGTGTGGAAAGAAGAGCAAAACACAAATTGTAGCAAAAGGGACATCGGAGAATGATGTTGTAATCAATATAAAAGGAAGTACCGGGAGCTATAGTTTCACTAGTGGTATCTCTCCATAAGTAATAAGACACGTAATAAAACACTGTTGGGCAAACAAATTACAGCTAGACAACTGCAGAATTATGATATATTCATGTATACATCACGTCAAACATGTATAAATCTCACACTGGTGCCGCATCTATAACTAATACTCCACTTCGAGTACGTTTTTATGCTTGCCACTCTTAGTATTAAGTTGAAAACAACAAAGCATTGCATTAAGCATTATACATGATATAAACAACATTTGTTATCAATAAGTAGAAATAAAAATCATTCTTTTACCCTTATTATCAACAACACGTCCTTACCCTTAGTCGTTTCTTTCAACGCGAGCCCATGGATGAAGCAGACATGAACCCACTATCAAACATATACTCCTTGGAGATTAAACAACTACTAATTAGCCAAAGTAACATATAAATCGGAGAGCATGCAAGAACGTAAATAAAACAATCTCATAATATAGATAACATGCACAATCTGATCATAATATCACAATTCATCGTACCCCAGCAAACACAACAGCTAGCAACAATTACATCATATGGATCTCGATCATGTTAGGTAGCTCACGAGACCTTGGTATTGAAGAACATGGAGGAGAGATAACCATCTAGCTATTGCTAGGTTATTTTCACGTCGGAGAGAATATATAGGCGAAGGGGCGTCGAGATGCGGTGGCTAAGAGGACCACGCCCCAGGCCTTGGCCGTGTGAGGTCAGGGTAGCCCCCTGGTCGTCTCCTTTGGCTCCTCAGGTCCTCCTGTTGTCTGTGGTATTTTTATCCGATTTTCCTCAAGAATTTTCTGACGATTTCCTACGATGCCAAAGACATGCAAAAAACAAAAACTAACACTTGACACTAGATTAATAGGTTAGTTTTAGAAATTTGTAAAATAATATAAATCATGATATAAATATGTAACAATGATATTAAAGTAGCTTGGAACAATAAAAAAATTATAGATACGTTTTGGACATATTAGGCCTAATGTTAGAAACCGTAGCCGTTGCACTAAGTTGATAATTCTCGCATCAGCCACCACTCCTGGATACTTATAGAATGAGTGTTTGGTGTTCCAAAATTTTTTTCCACGAGTCTAGTCGAAGGCCGTGGAGAGAGATCATAGTCGAAGTAGTCTTACACGCAGAAATCAACTACATATGTAGAAAGTAAACAGTAAACTGACACATGGAAATATGTGAGACTACTCTTTGTTATGAATTATGTGTCTCCATACAATATATGGGTATATGTAGGGGGAGAAGGGTAGGTGGATGAGTACAAACTTGAGGGTAACTTGCCACCGATGAAAGGTGTGACCTCGCGATCCGGGCGGGCCAGTATTTTCCCAACACTCCCCCTTAGTCCGACATATCGATTGTGTTTGTCTAAAAAACTCTGAAAAATCTAGTGGAAAAAATATAGAGAAAGAGAACATATCATACGTCTCCTTCATGTTGCTCAAATTGCCTCGTAAAAAATCTTAATGTGAGAAACACCAGAAAAACTCACATAAGAGAAAAATGTACAATCCACTCAACATTAGGTTGAGTACTTGATCATCCGGATCGAGATTAACATATGGGGATGTGAAGAATCTATCCATGAATCTGGCATATATCTCAGTCTCATCATATTGATTACACAAAGATATAGATAACGGTGGGGGTATGTACGGTGTTTAGCCCACACGTCTACTTAATATTGTGGTGGATCATCCGTCGAAGCCATGCACAATCTCGTGATTCTTCATACATTGCTATGATTTCTGAGTGGTTCGTCTAAATCGATACAAGAATTTGTTTAGACATTTTTTTAGGAAATTGTTGTTCCACCAGAAAGGAAAACGTATCTAGTTTTGTGAGTTAGAACGAGTTCGACAGGTCTTGCTTCTTATAAAACATCACAATATCTTTGGTCCATTATAGATATCAGAAGAGTCTTTGATGCCTTTCCAATGACTATTGGTAGGCACAGAAATGTATCTAGCAAGAAAATTGACGGCGAATGCAATGTCTAGCAGTGTACAATTAACAAGGTACATAAGTGCTCCAACATCGCTCATTTAGCGAAATTCTGATCCCATAATCCCCTCTATTTAGGCCTGAACGGGTACTTATCTCGCTATAAAGACCTCCCAATCATTAGTGTTTTAAAAGGATATCTATCAAATCCAAATCTCTACAACACTTTCTATGTGTAGACCGACTGGTGCACTAGAATCCAAGCATGAGAATGTTCAACTTGTGGACTCACACCTTGTTGCTCGTGTAGCCCTTTTGACGAAGAAAACTGTTTAAATGATTATACCACATCCCACCAAACTATTTCAGTCCGTACAATGACTTGTTGAGAAGAACATTGTGGAGATCCTGATTTGCCTCTATCTTGGCTCGGGAGTGTACTTTCCTAATATCCAAATCAAGGTTATAATGTAGGTAAGCAGTGAAAACATTTATGTGTTTCATTCTTTAAGCCCAGATTGACTACCATTGAGATAAATTGTCTAAAGGTTATTGATGTCTACTACACGCTTCTATTCTTGTAGACTTGTTGGGCCTCCAAGCGCAGAGGTTTGTAGGACAGCGGCAATTTTCCCTTAAGTGAGTAACCCAAGGTTTATCGAACTCAGGGAGGTAGAGGTCAAAGATATCCCTCTCAAGCAACCCTGCAATTAAGATACAAGAAGTCTCTTGTGTCCCCAACACACCTAATACAATTGTCAGTTGTATAGGTGCACTAGTTCGGCGAAGAGATGGTAAACTGCAAGTGATATGGATGGTAAAAGCTGATTTTGTAATTCTGGAATAAAAATGGCAGCAAGCAAACAAGTGACAAAAGTGACTAAAAACGGTGTATCAATGCTTGGAAACAAGGCCCAGGCTTCATACTTTCACTAGTGACTACTCTCAACATCATTAACATAATTAAACAGATGATAGTTCTCACAAAAACACATGCATGGTAGACGTTACTCGGAGATCATTCTTTTGTGGGTCAAATAGGATGAGAATTGCGTAGGGCTACGAGAAGCACACCTTAAAGTTCGTATTCCACATCTATGGACACTTCATGCTGTCACTATCCGCATCCAAAGATAGTACTAACAAACACCAGAACCTATTTCTTGAATAGTCTCTTTCTTCAATAACACAAGCATCAAGAAACCTCATGATCTATTCAATCCAACAATAATAAAGAACAAACTCATGATGAAGATCCCTCTAATCTTAATGCATAGAGTCACACACGGCACCCACACTGTCACCGAGGTATCGTGATCACAACGGCGACTCTGCAAATTATACTAGATAATACCACTTGAGCAACATCATATCCATTACACATAGGGAAACATCATGTATTCAACTATACTAACAAAGCTCATGATCACAACGAAGATCACATCATGGGAGAGAGAGATAATGATACGTCGCAAACGTATCTACTTTTCCAAACACTTTGCTATAGTTTTACCTCTGATTTTTAATAAATTGTTTGTAACTAACTCGACCTGGCGCTGTTTTCATCAGAATTGCATTAGGTGTCTTTCTTTTGTGCAGGGTTCAAAAGTTCACGGAAAATTCCAGAAAAATCAGAAAATGGGTTTTTATGTGAAAAGAGCCACGGAGCCAGAAGACCACGAGGGGGCCACCCCAGGAGCAGGGGCGGGTCCCACCCGCGGGTGGGACCTAGGCCGCGACCGAGGGCCGCCCCTGCCCCTGGGACCTCGCCTCTCGACCCCCCTTCGCTTATAAACTCCGTTTTGACCTAAAACGTGGAGCACCCGATCACTTTTTCTAAAAACCTTACGGAGCTCCGCCACCATCCCGAAACCTAAATTCGGTGTCCAGGATCGCTGTTACGGCACCCTGCCGGAGTGGAGATCGCCGCCATTGTCACCGCCAACGCCTCTCCATCAACCATCCATGACATCTCCATCCATGTGTGAGTAGTTCCCTGTTGTAGGCAAGGGGATGGAAGGGATTGAATAAGATTGCTCATGTAATTCGATGCCAAATTGTTAGGGCTTGATGCCTAGTATCCTCTATTTGTGTTAATCATCGTTGGTACAACTAGTTGTGCTTAATGCTTGTCACTTTGGGCCCGGGTGCCATGATTTCAGATCTGAACACTTTTATGTTTTCATGAATATAATTGATGTTTTGGGTCCTATCTACTAATTGTATGCACTTGTTGTTAACCGGAACCGGAGACCCCGAGTGACAGAAACAGGGACATCGATGGGAATGGTTGGTAACTCGAGGGTTACATGTATTCATTGTGTGTTAATTCTTTGCTCCGGTGTTCTATTAAAAGGAACACCTTAATTGCCATTTGTTCCTTAATTGGTCCGGCTGAAACCGGATGGCAGGACAAAAGATGTCGTGCAAGTTCTTATTGCAAGCACATACGGCTAAATTAGGAATACATGCCTATGATTGTTTAATACTTGGATGCTATATTTATTTATTTTGCTTCGTGCCTAGTTATGTTTATTTCATGAGCTATCTTATTCATACAGCGCCCGTCTATCTGTCCCTATGCCTACGGTGTTTTTAAATCCTGCTGTTTACAATTAATATTTCTGCTGTCACCATTGCTACCTTTATTTTATTACTGCTGTTACTGATCTACTGCTGCCATTAAATTACTGTTACTACTGATAAATTGCTTCGAGAGAAATCCTTTTCAGGTGTGGTTGAATTGACAACTCAACTGCTAAGGCTTATAAATATTCTTTGTCTCCTCTTGTGTCGAATCAATAAATTAGGGTTATACTACCCGCGAAGACTGTTGCGATCCCCTACACTTGTGGGTCATCAAGACTATTTTCTGGCGCCGTTGCCGGGGAGCATAGCTCTATTTATAAGTTCACCTGGGAGTTTTTTTGTCTGCTATAATTTATTCTTCATTATGAAGGGTAAGCGTGATCCCAAGTTTCCGATACTACCGTCCACAACAAGGAAATGTACTGCTCTGAACTCTAAAGCTACTCTTGATTCACCTACTGTTTTAAATCGACTTGTTACACCACCTACAAACATTGGTCCTACTGTTGATGCATCACTTTTAAGTCTGCTACTGTTTCTGATGAATTTGATGATGCTTCTATTATGCTTGATGATTCTGGTTCTTTAGGTCCTTTTCTGGATACTCTTATTTCTAATCATGAGAAAGTTACAAATCTTGATGAAAGACTTATTACACCTGCTAGCTCTCCTGAATTATATAATTATGAGAGTAGGTATCTTGATGATTCTTATATTGATGTTAATGATGAATTTATTAGACAATATATGAATTGTGAAGCCTCAAGAGATCCTGATGCTTTAAAGAAATTGCTTGAAAAACATGCTATTAAAAATCATTTCACACCTGATCCTGAATTTGCTACTTCTCCTATATGCATTAAAGATGATGATTTTGATTTCTATGTTGATCTCTCACTTATATCAAATGTTGAATCTGATCCTTTTTGTGGAACTGAGAATGATGATGCTATAGAACACATGAATAAATTAGCTTCGCTTAGCTTACTATTTTCTGATGACAAGAAGATACAGCGTTAATATTTAGTAAAGTTGTTTCCTTTTTCGTTAAAAGGTGATGCTAAAGCGTGGTATAATGCCTTACCTTATGGTTCCATTAAAACTCCTCATGAATTGCTTGATGTTTTCTTTGCAAAATATTTTCCCGCTCACATGCAGCATGAGGCTTTGCAGAGAATTTTCAATTTCAGACAACTGGAGGGTGAGCATCTCCCTAAAGCTTGGGGGAGATTTGGCGCATTACTCAGGGCTTGGCCGGGGCACGATATACCGAAGATTGAACTTCTCGATATATTCTATAATGGACTAACTGATGAATCTAGGACCTACCTAGATAGCTGTGCTGGTTGTGTTTTCAGGAAAAGGACTGTAGCTGAAGCTGATGAATTAATGGCTAAGATAGCCCAAAATCATGATGAATGGAGTGATCCTAAGCCTCCTCCCTTACCAACCCCGAAGAAAAGGGGAGTGCTTTTCTTAAACCTAGAAGATATGCAAGAAGCCAAGAAATCTATCAAGGAGAAAGGTATTAGAGCTGAAGATGTGAAGAATTTACCTCCAATTGAAACTTTATGTGAGCCTACCACTCACCCACCTATGGTAGAGGTACATTCTCTTTATGATTTTACTGTCAATGATATTCCCTATAGCAAGCCTCCTAGTCAGTGTTTGGATGAATTTGATAACTTTATTGTTAAACAAACTCATTTTAATATGCAAATTCAAGAATAATTAAATGATAACACTCTAGTTATTAAAAATTTGTATTCTGTCTTGGAGAAAACTGCTAATGATGTCAAAGGTCTTGTTAAGCATTTTCACATGGTTCAAACTCAACTTGAACAAATAACTAAAGTACAAAAAGATTTGCTTGCTGGTGTTCCCATACAAAGTAATAAACAAGCTTGTGGTGTTTCAACTAGAGGTGGTATTACTACTCAAGACCCTTTTTATCCTGAAGGGCATCCTAAAAGATTTGAACAAGAATCTCAATTGGCTGAAAATAATATTACTAGGTCCCCTAAAAAGGAAAAGAAAAAGAAGAAACATAAAGAATTAGGACAAACTAGTAATATGGAAGTTGATAAAGAACCAGTAGTCAATAATCCTAATGGTGTTTCTATTTCTGATGCTGAAACTGAAAGTGGTAATGAGCATGAGAGTGATATCAATAAACCTGAAGAACAGGAGGAAGAGACTGCACCTCCTGTTGCTAAGAAGCATGGTAGGGAAAGAGAGCCATGGGTGAAAAAGCCTATGCCTTTTCCATCAAAATCCCATAAAACCAAAGAGGAGGAGCACTATAATAAATTTTGTGAATGGATGAAGCCTCTCCTTTCGCAAACTTTGACTGATGCTATTAAATTACCTCCTTATTCAAAATATATGAAAGATATTGTTTCAAATAAGAGAAAAATTCCTAATGAAGAGATTTCTACTATGCTTGCTAATTACTCTTTCAATGGCAAGATTCCTAAAAAGCTTGGTGATCCAGGTATACCCACTATTCCTTGCTCCATTAAAAATAATTACGTTAGAACTGCTTTATGTGATCTTGGTGCAGGAGTTAGTGTTATGCCTTTCTCTCTTTATAAGAGACTTTTATTAGACAAGCTTATTCCTACTGATATTTCCCTACAAATGGCTGATAAATCTACTGATGTGCCTATTGGTATCTATGAGAATGTTCCCGTTAAAGTTCCTAATTGTTTAATCTTAACTGATTTTGTGGTGTTGGAAATGCCTGAAGATGATAATATGTCTATTATCCTTGAAAGACCTTTTCTTAATACTGCAGGGGCTATTATTGATTGCAATAAAGGAAAAGTTACTTTTAATGTTGATGATAAAGAGCACACGGTATATTTCCCAAAGAAGATTAATACTAAGATTGGTTTGAATTCCATTGAAAATATTGAAGCCATCAAGGTTGGAGCTATTGATTATCCTATTCTTATGCATCATAGAAAATATGAAACTCTTATGATTGGGACAATTGCTATACAATATGAGGTAACATAATTGTCATTTGGAAATTGAATTCTTCATGTCAGATAAATTTGGTGTGGTAGCAAGACTTGATCAACCTTGCTAACAAATCAATTTTAGCAACATAAAGACTTTAATAACCATTAGTTTTTCCTCTGATAATTATCTTTTACTTTTCTGCAATTTTTATTCCTTGCTTAGTTTATCTCTTTTGAATATCAATATCCTATTTTATTAGCTTATTTTAATCTCATTTAAGTTTTTCGGGAAAAGTTTTTGAAAAATTCCAGAAAAATTCCACATTTTTTATTTTTTTCAAAAGAACCACAGAAGTGGCTGAGCCTGACCTAGGGGACCCCCCAGGGCTAGAGGCGGGTCCCACCCGCGGGTGAGGGCCAGGCCGCGGCCAAGGGCCGCCTCTGCCCTCTGGAGGGCCCCACCAGGTGAGCTGCCTCCCACTATCTTTCTCTCTCTCGAAAAATCACTCCACCATTGTTCAAACCCGAGTTCTTGCTCTTGAAGTGCTGGGATTTTCGATCTCTTTGTTCAGCCCATCAATCTTGCTGAAATTTGGTGCAAATCTTCTCCGGTATGTGACTCCTTCACCCCTCTAATTAGAATTTTGAATGGTTTTGTGTAAGTTGAGTATTTTGCTACTGTATACGACATTTGATATAAACTTGCATGCTTGATTTGTAATTTTTTAAATGGTTTTGATGCATGTATTAGTTGGAATTAAGTTATGAGAGTAGTTGAATGCACTTCCTAAATTTTATTTTCAAGTTTTATGAGGTTTGTTGAAAAATTTCAGAAAAAGAAGATTATGCCTAAGTTCAATTTAGGTGGGATCTTTAAGAAGAAGGAGCCCTCTTCTCGTCGAGAAACGAGAGGTTCAAGTTCTAATACACCAATGAGGCCCTCATACAATGAAGATTTAGAGCCACTTGGTGTTATTGTGCTTGCCCGATAGTCGGACGTGCGTTCATCGGTATACCCATGTTATGAATTTTTACAAGCTGCAGGTAGACGCGATGAATTCACTAGTCTTGTTACTAATGCATTTTTCACAAATATTGTATTAGTGGAGAGGCCTCAATATCTTAAGCTCACTAACACCTTTGTGCAAAGATTTAATTTTATTGATGATCAATATCACCCAAGTGTGGAGTTCATGTTATATGAACAACCTTGGAGAATGCCTTTGTCTGAGTTTTGCAGTGCTTTGGGTGTGAGGAATATGGGGCTCACAGGGAAGATGAACGCGCAGCCCCAATACCTCAAGGAGCTCTATGCCGGCATCTGTCAGGATGATTGGAGGGACTCTACCCGTGCAAAATTTGGGAGCATTCAGTTTCCAGCTGTGAGGTATTTGGGCTATGTCATTGCTCGTTGTATCCTTCCCCGGGATAACACGAGCAACATGTCTAGTACTGATCTTGCTATTCTTGCCGCCACAATTAATCATGATGAAACTTAACATTGGCGCTCTTATTGCTCGTCGTCTTAGCATTAATAAAGTTAGAGGAACTATTTATGGAGGTATTATTGCCTCAATCATGCTTTCTACTGCCATGCTTCCTCCTAGAGAGGATGATTTAGAGTTGAACTTTATCAGGCTTGATCTTGCTGCAATGAAATCTCATCACTTTGTCACTCATGATTCCACTTTAGAGAACCTATAGTATAGATTATTATTTGGTTTTGATTTGGATAACCCTCGCTTTGTGAGATTACCTGCTCCTGTTTTGTTTAACACTGTTGATAGGGACGGACACTCATTTCCTGAGGAGGTGCTGGAACTTCTTCTGAACTGAGCAGAATTCATGATGCAAAAACATTGTTGATTTAGGTTGTTTTTAGTTAAGAAAGACACGGCTCCACACTCTACTAACACATCTCCACTAAGCAGCTCTAACACCATTAACCAACACATTGTAACCATTACTTATTTTAATGCCTCAAAACAATTGAAGAGTATCAAATTATCCACATAGTGATCTACAAGACTATGCAGGTTTTTTCTATTTCATACCAGTACCACATGCATAGCATTTTATCGCTCTAACAAATCAACAAAGCAACCAAAACAACTCTCTAACAAATATAAGTGAAGATCAAGAGAGTCTAACAACAATAACTAGCATCTCTAAACAAGATAAAAGCTAAAAGCGAGAGCTTACTAGCAAACAAACAGTAGCTAAGAATACTAAACAAGATATAAGCGAAGCAAAGGAGTATTCAAACGAAAAAGCGGAGCGTGTCTCTCTCCCACACAAGATGGATAGGATCCAACATGAATATGATCAGAAAACAAACAAAACTAAAATAAAATAAAACTAAAATGGCGCTCCAAGAATAGCACATAATATGTAAAGTGATAAAAACGTAGTTTCAACGAAATGACCTGATGGTTGTTGGTGAAGAGTGGGGATGCCTTGGGCATCCCCAAGCTTAGATGCTTGAATATTCTTAAATATTCCAGGGGGATTCCATGGGGGCATCCCCAAGCTTGAGCTTTTCTCCATTCTCACATCACCGTGTCGTTCAAAACTTAAAAACTCGCTTCACACAAAACTTCTCATAGACTGATTAGAGGGTTAGTGCTCAAAATTAAAATGCACATGTGTTCTACTCAAGACAAATTGCAAACAACTTTATCAGGCATTAGCTACTGTTTACTAAGCCTCAATGTGGTACTCCTCCTCTAGAGTATCACATTTGACGATAGTAAAGAGACGAATACAAAATAAAAGCAGAATCTGTCAAAAACTGAATAGTCTGTAAAGATCGAATTTTTTGAAGCACTTCTGTAGCCCAAATCAGAAAACGCAAAACTAACTAAAGATAGATAAAAGTATCAGGCTTGCTGTCTAAAAATATCACAAAAAGATAAAATTCAGTGAATTTCTGGATTTTCGAACAGTGAAAGACAGAAATCTGTTTCTGGACAGCAAAACAATACCTCACACTTTCAATGCATTAGAGGCTAAACTTGGCACAAATAAACAAAACAAAAAGATACAATGAAGTTGCTACGGGCAACAACTTCACGACTTCAAGAAAAGCAGAAACAAACTGAAAGTAAAAGATGGGTTGTCTCCCAACAAGCGCTTTTCTTTATAGCCTTTTAGCTAGGCTTAGTGGTTTTAATGATGCTCTCATAAGAATAAGAGTTGAAACATAAAAGAGAGCATCAAGAAGCAATATCAAACACATTTAAGTCTAACCCACTTCCTATGCATTGGAATCTTATAAGAAAATAAATCATTGGAGCATAAAGCTACTAGCATAGGAAGGCAAAGCAAGTGCAACATTAAAACCTTCAACATAAAGAGGGGAAACTTCATAAGATGAAAATTTATATAACCACGCTTCCCTCTCTCATAATAACTTTCAGTAGAATCATAAGAAAACTCAATAACATAACCATCACATAAAGCATTTTTCTCATGATTCACATGCATAAAAGTATTATTATTACTCTCCACATAAGTAAAATCTTTATTATTAGTAGCATTGAGAGTAGGACTATCATATAGAACTTGGACATGATAGACTAATTGTATATTAGAAAGATGATGTTCAGTAGGAGAGTAATAATTATGACAAGTCTCATACGGATGATTAACATTATTCTTTATGGCATAGTTATCATCACAATAATCATCAAAAACTGGAGGCATAATATCATCATAAGCAAAGGGATAGTCATCTTTCCAAGCATATATTTTCATAAACAAATCATCATGACTTTCAATACCAAAAGGATTTTCAAACCCATCATCCCCAAGCTTGGGGTTTTCCACATTATGATTAGAAGAAACATGAATATTCCCAATAGTATAACAATTATCAATATCATCATTTTCAAAATTGGTGCCAAAAAGATTTTCAAGATCATAAGTAGTATTATTTTCCCAATCATGATCATCACAATAAGTAATAGGCATAATATAATCTCCTCAATAGTGCCTATAGACTTAACATCAAGATAATAATGAATACAATCAAGCGGATCATCTTCAATAATTTTTGATTCATACTCATTAGGAACAACCATGATGGGAGAAATATGCTTAGGGGATGATACCGTTTCCTCTTTCTTTTTACTCCTCCCTCTCTTCTTCTTCTTCTTCTTCTTCTTCTTCTTCTTCACCACCACCTTAGGAGGGAGTGGTTGGAAAGGAAGCTTCTCCACATAATCTGATTCATTATTAGAAAAGGCAGGAGAAACTTGGGAGAATCTCTCCCTTTCATTATTGGCAACATAAGAAACATTTTTCCTTTTATACTTTGGTGAAGTGCTATCTTTTCTAATTTTTGCAATGTAAGCATTGTCACGGCAATTCACAACACAATAATGTTAAGCTCCCTGAAGAATGCTATTCGTCCCAAAAGTACTCCTATCTAACCAAGAAGTTATTTCTGATAACTCTTCACACCCCAAAAATAAATTAAGTTCATCATAAAGACTAGAGGTGATCATGTTATCACAAAACTGGCTAATAGTTCTATCATTAAAGTATGAGCATTGGAAATTAAAATGACCTTATTCTTTGCAAAGTTCATACATAAAAGGATAGAGGTCATTTAATTCTCTAGCAAATTTATATAAATCCTTAAGCCATTTGCTAGTTATTTCATGCTTATGTTGCTTACAATATTTATCTTCTTCAACCTGAGTGCTTTCACAAGGTCTATGCACTCCACAAAAATTAACATGCTTATATAGAACATTATTTGTAGAGATTGGATCATGTCTATTGCAATCATCATTAACAATTTCATTTTGTTTGCAAATGTCTTTGAAAGGTTCATGATGCTTAGACCATTTCTCTTTAGGAATATTAATATGAGAAGCAAAAGATTTATAGATATCAACAACTATATGAGAGTCAAGTCCAAACTTAGCACTAAGCTTATTAAAACTATCAGTTTCAACAAAAGACTTAATGCAATCATACTCATAATTTATACCTGACTCTTTACCTTTGTCGATCTCCCAATCTTCAATGTTGTGTTGAATCTTTTCAATAAGATCCCATCTAGCATCAATCTTCTTACTTGTAAAAGAACCCATAGAAGAAGCATCAAGTATTTCCTTGTCATGACGAGATAGCCTTGCATAAAAATTATTAACAATAATATCGTTGGAAAGATCATGGTTAGGACATTTAAGCATTAATGATTTCAATCTCCCCCAAGATTGAGCAATGCTCTATCCGTCACGTGGCCAAAAATTGTAGATATAATTTCTATCTTGATGAATTTCATGAAGAGGATAAAATTTAGAATAAAAGAGAGACATAAGCTCCTTCCAGTCCAATAAGTGAGAATTGTCTAGCAGCCTATACCACTCCAATGCTTTCTCCTTAAGTGATAAGGAAAATAATTTCCTCATGATTACCTCTCTTGATACACCTGCAATCTCAAACAACTCACATAATTCTTTAATATAAAGCAGATGGTAACTAGGATGTATAGCTCCATCTCCTGCATAGCAATTACTCATAACACGATCAATTATCCCCATCGGTATTTTGAAAGGAATACATTCAGTATGTGAAGTAACCTTATCCACCATGGGAGTGGTGGAGAGGTCACTCTCAAAAAGCAAATTTAAAGGACAACGTTCCATAAGCCAAACTAGTAAAAATAAAAACAAGAAACAAAAAGATTTAATCACAAGATCTAAAGAAGATACCTTCAAGCGCTCACATCCCCGGCAACAATGCTAGAAATTAGCTTCGTCGTCGGAGTGTGAGTACCGCTTACCTTTCCTTCCCAGCAACGGCGCCAGAAAAGAGCTTCGTTGACGGGAGAGGAATTGTAGTGCGCCCTCTTACTCCCCGGCAACGGCGCCAGAAAAGAGCTTGATGTCTACTACACGCTTCTATTCTTGTAGACTTGTTGGGCCTCCAAGCGCAGAGGTTTGTAGGACAGCGACAATTTTCCCTTAAGTGAGTAACCTAAGGTTTATCAAACTCAGGGAGGTAGAGGTCAAAGATATCCCTCTCAAGCAACCCTGCAATTAAGATACAAGAAGTCTCTTGTGTCCACAACACACCTAATACAATTGTCAGTTGTATAGGTGCACTAGTTCGGCGAAGAGATGGTAAAATGCAAGTGATATGGATAGTAAAAGGTGATTTTGTAATTCTGTAATAAAAATGGCAGCAAGCAAACAAGTGACAAAAGTGACTAAAAACGGTGTATCAATGCTTGGAAACAAGGCCCAGGCTTCATACTTTCACTAGTGACTACTCTCAACATCATTAACATAATTAAACACATGATAGTTCCCATAAAAACACATGCATGGTAGACGTTACTCGGAGATCATTCTTTTGTGGATCAAATAGGATGAGAATTGCGTAGGGCTACGAGAAGCACACCTTAAAGTTCGTATTCCACATCTATGGACACTTCATGCTATCACTATCCGCATCCAAAGATAGTACTACTACTAACAACACCACAACCTATTTCTTGAATAGTCTCTTTCTTCAATAACATAAGCATCAAGAAACCTCATGATCTATTCAATCCAACAATAATAAAGAACAAACTCATGATGAAGATCCCTCTAATCTTGATGCATAGAGTCACACACGGCACCCACACTGTCACCGAGGTACCGTGATCACAACGGTAACTCCGCAAATTATACTAGATAACACCACTTGAGCAACATCATATCCATTACACATAGGGAAACATCATGTATTCAACTATACTAATAAAGCTCATGATCACAACGAAGATCACATCATGGGAGAAAGAGATAACCACATAGCTACTTGTATAAGCCTCAGTCTCGGTGAGGGACTACTCCCTCCTCATCGCGGGAAGTAGCGGCGTTGATGGAGATGGCCCCGACAGTTGATCCCCGTCCCGGCAGGGTGCCGGAACAGGACCTTCTGAACCCCCGAAACTTGTCGGCGATGGCGGCGGAGCTCTGTATCGTATTTGGGAAAATCCTTCGGGGGTTAGGGTTTTTTCGTCGGGGGTGATTTATAGGCCAAAGGGCGTCGCGAGGGGGTCTCCGAGGGGCACAGGCGGGCGGCGGCCGCGACCCCCCTCTCACCCGTGGGTGGGACCCGGGATGTGGGTCCCTCCCGGGGTCGCCCTTCTGGCTCCGGTCCTTATTTCTTCAATAAAAAATCGTCGTAAATTTTCGTCCAATTCCGAAATATTTCTAGAAGTAACTTTCTGCAACACTGGCACTAGGCATCTTGTCAATAGGTTAGTCCGAAAAAATGCATAAAAATGATGTAATATGGTAGTAAAAACATGTGACAACATCAAAAAATTAGCATGGATCAATCAAAAATTAGTGACGAGTATGTTTGCTCATTGCGTGAATCCTTAGTGACGACTCTTGATTTGTACCGAACCACCTCATTTGTGAGGTAATTACCTAATGCCAGTCTTTCCAGTCCGACCTTTTTTCTCGAGGGTATGCAATTGCATACCATATTTTTATAGAGGATAGAAAGTTGATTAAGGAAGTAAAAAATCAGAGCTGCAAACAACTCTATTGTCCCCACACCTCCACGCACCCACTAAGTGACTACTCTAGGAAGAGGCCTCCAGCTCCAGCTCCTGTACCCACAGCTTGAGGTCCTCGACCCTCTCGCCGAAAGAACATCCTCATTGAAGATTTCACTCGTGTTTCCAAAAACTCTCGCGTTGCGTTGCTTCCAGATACTCCAGCATGTCAATGTAACCAGCGAGTCCATCGCTTTCCTCTGCTTATCTCTGATCCTCTCTCTCGTGTTGGTCCACCAATTCTCTAGTGTGTCTTCCATGGTAGGTATAAAAATCCCCACCCGTAATTTGTTTGAGCAACTCCACCAAAGCTCTCTTGTATAGACTCAATGCAGGAGTAGGTGGTCTATGGTTTCAGTTTCCTGAAGACATAGCTTGCACGCCTCGGGGTGATCTTGAAGGCCATGTCTTGCACGCCTATTAGAGGTCCAAATTCTGTACTGGAGTGCCAACCAAATAAACACTTTGCAATTGGGTGGTGCCCAACATCTCCAAACTCTTTTTATCAGTGGGAAACTAATCTGACCTTGCATCAGGGCTCTATAGACTGAGCTTGTTGTGTATGCGCCAGACAGAGGCAGACAGTGGCCATCCAAACTCATCATTCTCCAATGGCTCCCGCGGAAATCTCCATGATGGTCAGCTAAAGTCTCACACATTGTCTTTCCCCTTGCAATGGCACGACCACCTTGATATCCAACATCCAATGACCTCTACTGTTCTCTTGTTTGCAATTTATGGGGCTGACCAAATTGGTAGAAGATATATTGCGGAATATTATTGATTGATATTGAGTGACTACAATGAGCCACGATGGGCTGTTTATATAGGTGTATACAAGACTTGAGGGCTAAGAAATCTAGTAGAGATAGACTTGGACTACAAACCTGAACTACCAAATATAGGAAACGTAATATACTCCAACCCCCCCCTCCCGCAGTCGGATCGGTAGTGACGTGAATAGCAGGAGCGTTGCTGACGGTCTGACTGGAGCATAATCCGAAGTCGTGAATTGGAGAGAGAGCCGAGGTGATACCCCTTGATGCCGATGTCGATGTAGACGACGGTGTGGGCGCTGTAGTCGTGGTCGATGGTGTCATGTGTGATGTAGTCGCCGTTGAGGAAGTCGTTGATGTTTTGGTGTTGTGGTCGATGCCGTCATTGAGCCTTGGAAAAGTTATCGTTGTTGTTGTTGTTGAAGTAGACGTAATTGAGGAAGACGAGGTAGGCGGCACGTCGTGCTGAGCTTGCCAAACTCGGGAGAGTGTCAGGGACGAAGGCACGCGCCGGTGTTGCCAGTACCGGTCATGCGAAGACAGGGACCATCACAAACCATGCGAGTCAGAGTCGGTTGGAGGAGCAAAGAAGATTCTTCGTTTGACGGTCGGTGTCTGTCGTTGGTTTCGGAGTAGACGAATTGGTTGCAAGAAGAACAAAATAAAAAGGATATTCCGACTCTGGTGGCGAGGTCGTGATGGACGAAGACGACGTTTGTTGAAGTAGATCGAGTTGTAGAAGTAGTAGATGTCGGGGATTTAACCCGGATTCGGCGAAGAAGAACCCGTTTGGCGATGTTCGTTGACCACGATTGGTGGTGGCGGCGACGATGCGGTGATCTTCGTCTAGATGGTTGTCGGCGATGATGACCACGCTGATGTTGGTGCAACCCGATATTGACGGCGAGGCGCGTAATTGGGGACATGCTTGATGTCCAGGTTGACGTTGTCGAAAAAGAGCCGGCGTGGTGGCGATGCGTAGATGATGTAGTCAGCGAGGGATCGTGGAGTCTTGCCGGTGCTGAGTCGACGACTTGGTCGGAGTAGAGGCGCGCGAAGACGACATGCGTCGGTGGGCAACCCAATCCGATCTATGATCGACGAAAGAGGAAGAAACGTCGGTCAAGCGACCGGCGAGAAAATTGAGACTAACTAGTTGAGCAAGATCTAATCTATGAGTTGCGCTGCCCCCGGCGGAGAAAATCTCCCCGGGGGCGACGCAGCGGAAACGGTGGCTAAACCCTAGGCTCAGGGACGAAACTACTCTGATACCATGATAGAAGATATATTGCGGAATATTATTGATTGATATTGAGTGATTACAATGAGCCACGTTGGGCTGTTTATATAGGTGGATACAAGACTTGAGGGCTAAGAAACCTAGTAGAGTTAGACTTGGACTACAAACCTAAACTAGCAAATATAGAAAACGTAATATACCCCAACACAAATCAACAAACAGAGGCGCAATTTCTCCCGCCGCTGCTCCTGCAATCCATCTGTCTTTTCAGAACAATGTTCGCTTTCCGTTGCCCACCTTGATCCTTCCAAGACTGTGAAAAACCGCAACGGCCATGGTGTCCTTCAACATAGGCATGCTGTGCCATGGTGTCCTTCTCAACCACTCCCAACGGAGAGAAGTCCTTGTACCCTAGGTTCTCGATTCCCAGCCCTCCGAGCTCATACAGTTTACATTTTTACACACATTTTCCGACTTTTTATTACAATCAGCGAGATTGTTAGTCTCAGCGTCCAGATCTATGATCTAGTAAATTTTGTTAGCAAAGTTAATATCGACAATCGCTATGGCTCAGTTCCTTGACGAACCCTTACTTATATTGAAAAACGAAAAAAAACTAATTTCGTAATTTATGTTCAAATATAACCTTTTAAAACTCAACTAATTCGACGAAAAATCATGCATCAATAGTTCTCAACTTCTCACCAGCTTCCCCCCCATCGGCGTTCAAAAGTTCAAATTCGTCGGCCCGGAAATCCCGAGCCCACAGATGAACAAACCGGTATGTCTAGACACTCCTAATTTTCCGCCAATTACCCCAAAACTGCCACCACAGTCGACGCGACCGACATTCCTCCCGTCCTCTTTCCCCCTCGAGAAAAGGGCGACGCGGCTAGGGTTCCCCGCCGCCTTCTCCATCCATCCCCGCATCCCGCCGGTCGAATCCCGCCTCCCGCCCGCCCCCGAGTTCCCATCGCCTGGAGGTACCGCTTCGCCTCCGACCTCCGCCGGCCCTAGGGATCGCTGCTGAAGCCCGTCCCGCCTCCGACCTCCGGCACAACATGACCTCGCCAGAGGCAGAGAAGGTTTGTGATGCTTCGGTTCTTGGTTGTGGCTTCGTGCTCATCCTGCTCACGTCGTTGAGCTTCTTTGGAAAGTACTAGCAGTTATTACGCATTACTCAATTTGATTTAACTCATCAGTCAATTTTGATAATCTCATTAGTCAATTTGATTAACTTTGCCGATAGATTATGGTCGCCTCTGTAGTTTGTGGCTTAGTTCTCGTCCTGCTCGCATGGCACTGCACACACATTTTTCAGTCCTATCCAAAGTTCTGAAAACTGCTCGTTGTGCTGAAAATTGCCTGATGGAAGCTGCTAATTTTGTACTGAGAATTGGTTCTGAATTTGTGTATCCATCCAATTGAAGCGAGCTTAAGTAGTGTCATTTTATTGTCATATATGTTGTGAGAATCATATCTGTTTTTTTCTCTCTTGAACAACACAAACAGAATGCATACTTTTTTTGTTGTTGAGAAAAACAGAATGCATACTTGAAACATAACAATGTAGAAGTTCCGTTTTGGCAGTTGACAAGGCCAGATTCATGTTGGCATGTTGAGCATGAACTCTCAGGTTAAAGGTCGCGGCATGTTGCATGAAATCCGTTCTTGTTAGCACATTGCTTGGGCATGCAAAGATCTGTTCATGTTACCAATTGCATATGCTGTTTTGTTGTTGATCGCTGATAATGTGAACCGGAGTTGCATCTTCCATCTCGTCTGGTCCATTGCTTGATTGTTCTTACTGCTGGTTGCATTGAGCTAATCAAGAATAATTGTCAAGATCATTTGAATTTAGGTGTCAACCTGATTTTTTTGTTCTACTTCAGACTCGGAGCATGTACATGTTGCTAATTAGTTCAAGCCTTAGAACTATATATTTCCATGGAGTCAATTTGTAAGTTTGTAAGGTGTTTCCTGACAGTGGTGAAATATCTGTTGTAATTGTATCCTCAAGCTACTTGGTGTAGATATTGTGAAATGTATATGTATTTCGATGGCAAAGTAAACTTCTGAAATGAAGCAAAGAGTATGTGTATAAGAATGGATTAGAACTTGAGAAGTATATTTCCATTCTCAGTTGTACTCAACTATAGATTGACAATGTGTTTTATTGTATTTTTCTCTTTGTGTTCTAGATTTTTTTTGTCTCACTGTTGTGGTGGAACGGTATAATATATAATAACGATATTATCCATTATAAACAGCGCACAACTGAAGTTTAGCGGTACTACAGACTTTGCGCAACTCTACACAGAAAATAAGCCCATACTTTTTAAGCCGAAAAGAAGGGGAACAATAGTTTCTAGGAGCTTCTCCCCACTGGAATCTGTAAGCCAGATTCTCCATAAGCTTAAACCCAAAAGAAGTGGCCCTTAAGTATACTCGGAGAGAACTCCCTGATATTACAAAAAAAAAAAGTATTCTCGGCCTCTTGGTGAATGCATCGATCAGATTGGTGGTTATATATGTAGTATGTAAGTACTCCGTGACTTCAGGATACATCTATTTTTTTCTGGAACGTAGAGGAGCCAAAAAAAGAAACCTTCTTTTCTTCGATTCTCTCTCCCCCTTGCAAGATTTCAGTTTTGATTCAGTGCAGGTAAATTGAGGAGATAATGATTATTGCGATATGTACATGATTTACCTAATTGTTTGCCATTAGAGATTAGGAATGATGCGCTTTCTTGTAACAACTGAACAAGCGTTCCTATCCTATCAATTGCCTAAAGATCGTTATCTTCTCGTGACTTTGGAATTTTTTTGTGTTGTACTGAGAAAATGTAACTAAACCATTTTAACTCGTGAAATGCTTCGTTCAGATTGGTGGTTTATACATATGCCATCTGTCCATTCTCTTGTGCTTGGAAAATTGCCTTACACTTTCCATAGAGTGTTAGCCATTTTGGTCCTAGTAAATGGTCTGATCGTTGTTTAGGCTGGGCTTTGCTTGACTAATTTCTGTTTTGCGAATAGGATGGTGGGGCAACTGTGAATAATCAAGTTCTTCAGCCTCTGAACTAACCCAAGTACAAAAATGCTTTAGACTATGCAGAGTGTTCGCCATTTTGGTCCTAGTAAATGTTCTGATCTTCGGTTATGATGAGCTTTGCTTGACTAATTTTCTGTTCGGTGAATAGGATGGTGAGGAAACTGTGAATAGTCGAGTCCTTCAGCCTCTGAACAAACCCAAGGGAATTGATGCCGGGAATGAGAGGGGGTCCGGAAATAAGAAATCAGAGCAAGATGACAGCAAGGCCCAATTCCCAAACGGCAAAAACCATGACGGAACCAATAAGGTGAATTACTTCACGCCTGTTGCAAATGTTGATTCTGGAAGGTTCTGTGGACAATTATCTGACCATAGTTGTTGACAGAATTAGATCTTTCTTATTCTCCTATCAAATGTCAGAACACCTTGTCATAAGTTCTATACCATGTTCTAAGTAGAGCAAAATATGTGCAGCCTTTAATTGTCTTTTATTTTGTTTTGCAGACTAACGATGATGATGTTTTGGAGCCTGCAAAGAAAAAGGGAAGAAGAGATGCAGGGAAGGCTTCCACCATACAAATATTAAAGGACGAGGAAGAAGAAAATAAAGTCACATCCTCCAAGAATAAAAAGTCTGGTGAAAGATATAAGGCAAGCTACTAATTTTGGAATAAGTTGTTTATGGAATGGTTTTTAAGTATCTATTTTAGCGAGTCTAATGATCTCTGTGTTGTTTTAATTATCTAGAATGGAAAGAGGATGTTGACTGGGGAAAATGCTCGGATGTGCCATCAGTGCCAGAGAAATGACAAAGAGAGGGTGGTCTGGTGTAAGTCATGCAATAACAAGCGCTTCTGTGTGCCATGCATCACACAATGGTGCGTCAAACCGTCTCCATTTTGTTTTCTATTAAATCAAGCACCTATCGTTTACTGTTTTCTCATAAACTTCCAACTAATATACAACTTCTGCTTATCAACCAGTTTTTTTTTTTGTTTTTTTTTTGGTTGACAAATATGTATATCGGTCTCTCTGACTGATGTTCTTAATTAATGCTGATTTTTTTCTATCATGGCAACGTTCTTGATCTGATGTATTTCATAAAGCTACTGTTTTCGGGTTTGTAGGTATCCTGATTTGCCAGAAGATGAATTTGCTGCAAAATGCCCATATTGTCGCAAGAATTGTAATTGCAAGGGATGCTTACGAATGAGAGGAGTTGAAGAGGTTTGCACTTGGCACTTTGCTCCTCTTCACAGTATTTCTGTTTCATGTTGATTTTGCTTGTGTTCAAATGATTCTCTCCTACTATTTCCCCTTAGTAATGCATTATGCCATTCTTCATGATCCAGCCTCCAAAAAAGGAAATTTCTGAAGAAAATCAAATTCGTTATGCTTGCCATATTGTGCGCTTGTTGCTTCCTTGGCTTAGAGAACTTCAACAGGAGCAGATGGAGGAGAGGAAATTAGAGTCTAATATACAAGGTACGGTATTATATGACACAAGAGGGAATTGATGTTCGTGTAAATGTTCATTTGGTTTTATTTACAGGAGTTTCGGTGGACGAAATGAAGCTGGAACAGATTAGTTGTGATCCTGGTGAACGTGTCTACTGGTTAGGATCTTTCCATATTTACTTTATTTGCATATGTAACCAATCTGTATGTAACTGTGGCAAACATCTGATCCTGTTTCATTCCTCTACTGCAGTAGCAAGTGTAAAACTTCTATATTTGATTTTCATAGAAGCTGTAAGCATTGTCTCTATGACTTGTGCCTTATCTGCTGCCGGGAGCTTCGCAAAGGTGAGATCCCTGGAGGAGAAGAAGTGGAGAGTATGCAATATGAGGATAGAGGGAAGAACTATATTTTTGGCAAGAATATTCAGTCAAAGGGTGAGAACAGAAGGGCTTCTTCAAGGAGGCAGATGGACTCCCCAAATGATGGTAGCATACCTTGCCCTCAGATACCGTGGAAAGCAAATAGTGATGGTAGCATACCTTGCCCACCAAAGGAAATGGGAGGCTGTGGTTGTTCTGTTCTGGATCTCAAGTGTATGCTTCCAGAGAAGATGTATGCGGAGCTAGAAGATAGAGCTGATAAAGTTATGAGGAGTGAAATATTTGCAAAAGCAGAAGTTAGCAGAAGTGATCAGTGCCCTTGCTTTGATCATTCAGGCAAGATAAGAACTGATGTCAGGACATTACGGGGGTCTGCAAATAGGGAGGACTCAAGTGATAACTACCTATATTGTCCAGTCGCCACGGATCTTCAGGAGGATGACCTACTGCACTTTCAGATGCATTGGGCAAAGGGTGAGCCAGTTGTTGTTTCTGACGTCCTTCATTTAACATCTGGTTTGAGTTGGGAGCCTATGGTAATGTGGCGAGCATTGCGTGAAAGAGCCCAAGGCAGGGTAGAAGATGAGCAGTTAGCTGTGAGGGCAGTAGACTGCCTTGATTGGTGTGAGGTGCCAAGCTTTTACTCTACATTTTTTACTTAATGTTTTAGTTGGTAATTTTCATGATTTATTTTTACTAGTAAGCAGTAATGTTTGCCTTTTCTAAACTGACCACTTTTGAGCTGATGCTTTTGGCAATCACTTTTGAGCTGATGTTGGCAATCATTTATGTACCAGGCTTGCCTGTCAGAAATTCTGGCACAAATACTTGCGATGACATTTAATAATTACTTGAAATAATAATGAGCAATTATGTGCACGTGCTTGGCTGTGTGCCGGAAATTGGAGGTCCTGTGCCAAATGAAAATTTAGGCCTACGTATATAAAGTCAATCAAAATATGGTGATTTTCTCCAAGGTTGACTTCTTACCAAGAAGAAAATCCTAGTAGGCTAGTACCCCTAACTATTAATGTACTGTCTAGCCAAAATGTGCCTTCTTGGTATGAATTTTTATTAGAAGTTAGAACATAATCAAGCAACTCTCTCTCTCTCTCACTAAAACTTTTCTTCTCAAGTGCTATAATGGCCAACATATATTTTGTGTTTCATTGTCAAGCACATAGGTAGGGCTATGGCTTCAATTTAGAATTACCTAAATTGTGACGAGGTGTTTCTAATTAAAAAATAATCAATAGGAGCCAGAGAGTTAATTTGCAACATATTTGATCTTGTCGAGCAAAGAATGGATGAAGAGGAGCATGTGGATAATTTAATGGATAAGTGAGTTTTCCAACTAACGTGAGATAGAGAATAGGGGAAGGAGGGTTTCAGAAAAAGGAAATGGGAAGAAAGAGGCGTGAGATAGGCGCTAAGCGCTGAGCAAGCGTATTGCCTCCGCTTTTGCACTTTTCTGAAGGATTAAATCATTAAGCGCAAGCTTAAGTGCTAGGCGTTTTGCCTCCGTTCAGCGCCTAGGCGTGCTTAAGCGTGCTCTTAGGAGCACATAATTTAACCATGATTAGTACTAATAGCATTAATTAGGATGTTCTGGGGCCCCTCGATTTTTGGGGCCCTGTACAGCTGCTCGGGTTGCACCTGCCTTATGGGCCTGTGTATTTGTTAACTTTCTAGAAGATGAGCTCCTACCATTTAATTTTGTAAGGCTCATTTTGATATAGGTGGAGAATCGTATGCCATTAATACTAGAGAAATGACCATGGTTGCCATAGAAATATTTGTCATAGGAACAAGAGACTGAATAGTTGAGAACTGATCATTCTACATGCATCTCTTATTTGTTTTGAAAGAAGATTGCAAAAAATTGTATGCCTTATATTTGAGATGCAAGTACTACTTTTAGGGAACTTCATTTATTCGACAGTAAACTGAATTACCCAATTTATAGAATGATGTCTATGTGATTCTGTTTGAATTTAGAGAATTGTAGTTTAATAGACAGGTGCTTACCCTGCTCGTCTGATGTTGCAGGTAGAAATTAACATTCACATGTTCTTTACGGGATATAATAAAGGCAGAGCTCATCCTACTTGCTGGCCTGAGATGCTTAAGCTGAAGGATTGGCCTCCTTCTAGTACGTTTGATAAGCGGTTGCCTCGCCATGGTGTTGAATTTATCAGCGCGTTGCCATTTCCTGAGTATACCGATCCACGATATGGTCCACTAAATCTTTCTGTCAAGCTTCCTGATGGTGTCCTGAAGCCAGATCTTGGGCCGAAAAGTTACATTGCTTATGGATTTTCCAAAGAGTTAGGTCGGGGTGACTCAGTGACCAAACTTCATTGTGATGTTTCTGATGCGGTATGTTGCTTTATTTTATTTTGTAATGGTTGTTTCTTATTTGTAAATTTCTCATGGATGCTGGATAAAATTGATGGAAAATCCAGTTTTGTACCTTGCTAATCTGCATCTCACTTTTGTTATCTTGATCTCCTAGCATGTTTTCTGCCTGATGACCAGCTGACCTTTTCATAGTTCACATTTTCTTATTTATCTGTTGCTCTGGTTTAACTGACAGATGTCTAACTGACCAGGTAAATATCCTAACACACACAGCTGAAGTGGCCAGTGAGATATATGATTATCCTCGGATTGAAAAAGTCCAGAAAGACATGAGAGAGCAAGACCTCCAGGAACTATTTGGGGATTTAACTACACACACTGAGGTCAGGCCACAGCCATCTGTTGGATCTTGTAAGAAATCTGCTGATGAGCTGATGAGCTCATGTCGTATGGAAAGTGATAAAGGTAGTTGTAAATGGGGAGCATCACTTTCCTTTATAAGGAAATTAATTTTTCTTGCTTAACCTCAAGTTCTTCAGGCATTTCATGTTTCCGTCTTGCAGGTTTGCACACAAGTGCTCCACCTGATGATGCTGGAGGTGATGTTCAGGATAAATCACAATCTCATGAATCTGTGATACAGAGTGAAATAGAGCCATGTTCAGACCAAGTTGATGATGTTAAGAAATCTGATGAGATTCATAATAGAGGTAGTTGCAATTTGTACTATCAGCGTCGTGCTAAGAGAAGGGTGGATCAAAATAAAGCTAATGATCCTCCCAAGCCAGTTCCTGACAATTCAGAGCAACAGAAAACTGGAGGTGCTTTGTGGGACATATTCCGAAGGGAGGATTCCGAGAAATTACAAGATTATCTAAGGAAGCATTCGTCAGAGTTCCGCCACATCCATTGCAATCCTGTGAAACAGGTACTTAAATTTTTTGTTTCATCTGTAGGAGTTAATTCTTAAGTTTCTTACCCTAGACCATCAATTTTTATTGCGCAGGTTATTCACCCAATTCATGATCAGACATTCTAT
This sequence comes from Puccinellia tenuiflora, assembly GCA_012064385.1. Taxonomy (NCBI): domain Eukaryota; kingdom Viridiplantae; phylum Streptophyta; class Magnoliopsida; order Poales; family Poaceae; genus Puccinellia; species Puccinellia tenuiflora. Next base: position 961,179 of record QRDG01001831.1, read on the forward strand.
TTAACAGCAGAACACAAGAGGAAGCTCAAGGAAGAATATGGTTAGTAAACACGAGGTGTTCAGATCATCGCAAAACAGTGTGCCATGTGAACTGTTATGTCAATCTCAGTTCCTTACCTGTTGGCTTGTCTGCTTTAGGTATTGAGCCCTGGACGTTTGAGCAGAAGCTTGGGGATGCCGTTCTCATTCCTGCTGGGTGTCCTCACCAAGTTAGGAATCTGAAGGTATAAAGGAACTAGAGCAGTATGACACTGCAGCTAAATTCTCGCTTGTTTGTTTTGAATATAGCACCAAACTATCTGGGTGCTCAAAACTAAACCCATTTGCGTTTGTGCAGTCTTGCATCAAGGTTGCGATGGACTTTGTTTCCCCTGAAAATGTTGGTGAGTTTGTTAAGCTGACCGGCGAGTTCAGGCGACTTCCATCTACCCACAAGGCTAAAGAAGATAAACTAGAGGTTGGCAGCATGTTTTTTGCAATCACGGTTGCTATGTGCCCTGAGAAGTGATGACTGACCTGAAGTTGGTTCTGGGTTTTGCAGATCAAGAAAATGGCTCTCTATGCGCTTGACAACGTTCTAGAACGCTTGGCCTCTTACCTGGACGGGTAACAGCCACTAGCATGCACAGTCAACCTCAATATTTTCTTTGTCACTAAGCTGTTACATTTCTATCACTATTTTTGTCATGTGATTCATCGATTAGGTCGAAGAGCTGGGACGTCCAGCCCAACGATGAAGCAGGCACGTGGGGAAAGAAGGGCAAACGGCGCCAAAGAGGCAACATGAACAGTGAAGACGAACAGTCCAGCGAAGAAGCGGAGGCAAAGCCTAAAAGGAGGGGTCGTGTCGCAAGAGGCCGTGGCTCTCGCCGTGGCTCTCGAACACGGAGGTGATTGCATGGGAGCTGCTCTTCTGACGTTGTGACTGAAACCATTATTTTAGAAGGAAGCTCCTAGCTCAGGCTGCGCAGGCATCCTCCTTAGTCAGGGTGTCTACTTCATTAGGTGATTGTTCCACGGGAGACTCGTAGTTTGAGGAGATAGTGTTATTACGCTGGAGTATGTGGACAGAGCATCTATGTGTATGCTACTGGTATTTTGGGAATGAACTTGCGCACGTGCGGATCACAGATCTGCAGCTTTTGGTACTTCTGAGAATGAAATTGGCTAACATGTTTAGTGCACCTGTCCTTGGAGTTTGTTGCACTTGTATGTGTATTCCAGGTTCCTGATACTGGATGATCACCCATCCTCAAAATTTATTGAATTAGCATAACAAACAACCTTGAAGCTTGTGCATGTGCAATGTGTTCAAATACTGGTACCAAGCTAAGTTACTGCTGGCACTAGCTTTGTGTAATCATTGCATGGTGGTGTCCAAGCTGAAATAGAGAATCTATTAGAGAGAATTCCTTATTTGGCCCTGCCTGAAGTTTGCCATCCTTTTTTGGCCTTCCTTTCATGACCCACAAAGTTTGGTTGGTTCCTTATTTGGCCCTCTAGTACAATTTAAGTACTAAGATGACCATTTTACTTCTGCTGCAATATGTGACGAAATTGCACTAAAAAAAACTGTGATAATCATTGCATGGTGGTGTCCAAGCTGAAATAGAGAATCTATTATTGGCACCACGTCAGGTACCAAGACCAAGCAAAATCGATGATTACTTGGATGTGGCAAGCCCTGGTATAGGCGACAGAGTCTTTACATGGTTCATGCATAACAATTTACATTATGAGACCGGAACAATATACCAAAGCAAAACCTTGCTAGCTGCATCGGCCAGGACTAGGTGGAAGGGGTGGACACTACCGATACATTCAGTCGCCTATGCCGTGTCAACCGACGCCCGAGTCCTAATCTTTATGCCGTGTCAACCGACGCCCGACAGAGTTCGACCGCCGCCACCGCGGAAATGGCCGTCACCAAGAGGCTTGTCGACTGTCGCGCTGAGGACTCGGATTTTCGCCGAAGCTACGACCAGCCAAGGGAGATAAGCTGCGTCCAGGAGCCACCGTCCATGGAGCATGTCATCGGGGTATGTTTTGGTACCGCACCTAGTCGGTTCTCCTCGGAGGTGTCTGATTCGACCGCGCTCGCGTTGTACTGCGCTTCTCCCCCAGGCTACAATTGGGTGGCCATCCATTGACATCGGCATTCTGAACAACGCGTATGTGCCGGTGCTCCGACAACAGTCACGAGAGTTCCCATCCGGCTGTGGCCCAGACGCCCAAAACTTGTTCGGCGAAATGCTCGGCCAAAACGAGGTGTGTTTGTATTTTTCTCTTTGATACATTTGTTTGATGAATTGCATTATGGATGTGTTTACATTTGCTTGATGACACTTTGTGTATGTCTTTGATGAATTTTACATATTCGCCAAAATAAATCATGGCGTCGATGTTGTGTTGTTTGATGCATGCATATGTTGGTATTGCCAATTTTGCAATGTGTACATATGACTTGCCTGATGGGTGCAATTGTGCAGAAGCTCATTAAAATCTGAGGCATGTCTGGTGCCAATACCACTCCTAGCCATCATCATCACTACGGTGATGGTTGTCACCATGGTCTTTGCAAACTGCAAAATTGACAATTCTGTTACCTATAACACATGGGATGTTCGTCAACATACTTTACGTTTAACAATGGATTAACTAAAGGAAACACTGATGAGCCAAGAGAGAGAGATGATATAGTGACCAAACCATCTAAACATGGCATGTACTCGGAACATGAGGATCCAAGTCAGTTCCATTTCCCCCAATATCTCTGACGAACTTTGATCTTGGATTCATGTTATGCCTGTCAACGCCATTAGTATATGACCATTGCAGTATTTCCAGTAAGACTAATTTCTACATGATGTTCCTGAACTCGAGGAACTTCCAAAACATTCCTCGCCAGTGCAGCTTGAGGCATCGCTTCGCTGTCACCTGAGCAACTAGGCGAAACTCTTCTTTTTTTGCTCCTTTCACAGCACTGGGAGACAGGATCAATGGCATCCATATATTCAGGACATTGTCCAGAAAATACTATACTTATATGACCCCTTTATACCTCCCAGATGCATGGAAAAAGAAAGTTATAAAGAACAGTACATGAAAATAAGATACTGGAAATCCGGGACATAAACTAGGGTGTCTGGCGAGTCAGTACATACAGCAAGATGCTGGTACATAAACAAGTCGTCTGGAACTAATATGACCCATGCGGAAATTGAGAGCTAATGCTATTACAATCAGCATGATATTTATCAAACTGATGCCCGTGCTGGATCTGAGTTTTGCTCAGTTGCTGCAGACTTGCGTGATCTTGGTAATTTGCTTGCTGCCTGGTGCAAATGGGAGCATAGAGGCCTTGGCGCCCTTGTTTCCATGTCGAATCCTCGCACACAGATAAATCCTGCATTGAATTTACTATGTCAAGGAAACTCCAGATAAATTATGGAAAGACCATGTGCAGTACATCCTTTTCTACCTAAATAAGTTGGGAAGCAACTACAGCACCTCTTTGAAAAATGCAAACACTCCTTTGGAGCCAAATATACTAACATCCTAATAGTGTTGTTTAACTCAGGAATAAGAGCAGCTTTGTTAGTGGCAGTGTTTTTGGCAAAATCGAGGCATAAGGATATGATGTGTAGAATTGCATAGAAATGCTAACATACTCCAGCAGTTCTGGCAAGAGTAAGGGATGTCATTACAACGTAGAAGCAATAGTTTGGGTTTAGTCTCAGTGTATTGAAACGGGTAGGACAGAGTCAAGCCCCAACAGGCAGAGTGCAACACAACATGAAAATAAAAGAAAAGAAAACTAGTGCACATCTCAATCCTCGGGGATTACAACACCAGCCCAAGACCTCGAACTAAACTTAGCGCAAAACCAGGAGATGCTTCGCAGAACATGCAATTCGGCATGTGGTATTACCTGGTAGGATTTGGTCACCCTGGTATTGCCTGGTAACGCATTTAATGTGTAATATCTTGACACTGTCCACACTTCCTTGGATTGAGACTGCGACGTTCCTCTGAGGGTACAACTCTCCCAGAAATCATGTCCTTGGTCTGTTTGCACACACAAAAGTGCTCATGTGCCGCCTAGTCTTCCTACTAGACCTTAACCAGTTTTTTTTTGGGGGTCAAATATGGCCCTTTTGGCTAATTAATGCCACCTCTGACCCCCTAGGAAAACTATTTCCAGACCTAGCCCTGGGTCGGCGCCAACCTGGCTGGCACTGAATGTGTGCATGTTGGCGTCAGCGCCGTTCGGCGCCGAACGACTGGCTTGGGAAACCCTAGAATCCGACGTGGCAAAGTCGGCGCCGGGCAGTACTTTCAATTTTGGTCGACAGATTCTCCCTCCCTCCCTCCCTCCCTCCCTCCCTCAAAACTCTTAGATTTCTTCAATTTAGACCATGGGAAGTCTTCTTCGACATAAATCTCTCTCAAATCCCTTTGTTTTCACCGATTTTAATAGGAATTACTATCTCATTTCTTCTCAAATTTGTTGAACCCTAGAAATTAGGTGTATTATTTTGTGCAAGTAATGTTGAATTCGAATTGCAGTACTAAATGTATGTGTGCATTGAGTTTGTGCTTGGCTTAGGGATCGGTAAGTCTTTGGTTGGAAAAAATGCAAACCCTAGAATATGGTGCTTTGTAGAAATGTCTGTAATGTATGTGGTAGCTAATTTTTTAGGGGCACTAGATTCATTATCTATGTATCTGGAGCCTTGGGTGTGGTTTGTTCAGGTATTAGATGCCTTGTATGTGGAGTCTTCCAAATATATGGTACTTTGGAGAATTGTACACTTAACACGGAGTAATAAATATTGTATAGTCTTATTATGCTTCATTTTTGTTTGCTAGATGCCGAAGAAATGTACGATTGCACGTAAGATGAAGTTTGTAGAAACAACAACGGGCAAGTATCCCAATGTATCATCCAAATATGCTCCGGTGCCGGTACCGAATTATCCTTGTGGCAAGCCTTGCGACATCATGCAATCTACGCACCCCTCTATGGCGGGTCTGTTGCAGCGATTCTCGCGTGAGTTTTCCTAGTTGTCATATAGTTCAATTCAAACTTTATTCCTAATTGATGCCTTGTTTGGTTGCAAATTAACATCAATATTGTGCATGCCACTTTTTCCAATGGATTGATGGGCCTCAGCAAGTGAATGAACCAGCTCCGGTTGGAGTTGTCCTCCAACTCACCAAAGCAAATGCAAGCTCAACCAAACGGTTGCCCGAGTCGCAAGAGATTGCAACGAGAAGGGTGCTCCTAAACTTCCATGTAAAAAAGGTGCCATTGACGGAAAGAGTTGGACGACAATGCTTGAATACTTCGACACAAGGGCAGAAGCACCAAAAAGCTCATCCAAACACTGGATATTTGACACCTTTAACCATGCGACTATAGGTGGGATGCGGTTGAACAACATGCGTCATTCCATGGTTGCGGTGGGCCATCGCTGCCAACATCCTAGGTACCCTTCCACAGGCTTCCTCCCAATCACCATGGGCCATCTTCATAGCCATCTGCTTAGCCCTCCACGCCTTGTCATACTGACATGATAGTCAATATCATATGTACGAACTCTTCATCGATCACCTCCAAGTTCGCAACATTTAATTTCTTCTCAATGATCACTTCTCTATCAGTCAAAGCGGACAATACAACAAGGTTCATGTCATGTTGTAGCTTTTGTTTGAATGGTCCTTACCTCTCCATTCTGCGGTGTTGCATCCGCTAATTTCTCCTTCATAATCAACTCAACGTTCATGTGAACATCCTTTGTCTCCAACACGAGAGGCTGGCTTGGACCCGCATCATACACATCCTCATAACGGTCATCATTGTATCTTTCAATAACCGAAGGATGCTCATTCAAGTTAAGGAGAAGCTGAGTTCTAGATCGACCAGTGACCTTGATACAAGCTCTTTGTATAAATCCCACTCATCGTTGTCTGGGATAGGTATCATCTAAGTGAAAAAAAACCTTGAGCCACCAGCATCATATCTTCCTTCCAAAACAACGTCATCACCCATGTCAGACCAACCCAGCGTGCTCTGACCTTCAAAACAACCTTGCTAAGACTTTGAGTATGAGGAAAGAACACCACTTGACTCGTCATGTCCATAAACTCAACACCACAGCTCGAGGACACAACATGGCCTCTATGATGGACACTAAGCCATCTATATTCGGAACCAAAAGATGAATCACTACCCATAAGGGAATGACTTATCCGACATAAAGGTCTCAATAACCAATTAAACCTACCACTACCATCATATGGTACCAAAAGCCATAACCAAATAAACTAAAATTGATGTCGCGTCATAATACAAGCACTTGATGAACTTATCAATTTGAAACTATATATACACATTTCAAACAAATAATCTATAGCATACTAAGCATACACATTTCAAATCAGTTGCATACCATCAATTGCCAACACAAAGTTTAAACTACACATACATCAATTTCAAGCTACTACATTCGGCATACACATTTCAAACAAAGGTGGGGTGGGTAGGAGGGGAAAGTGGTATACCTCGCAGGTGGTGAACGAGGCCGCCGGCGAGCACTAGGCCGGTGCCGGCGACAGGGAAGGAGTGTGGCGTGGCGGCCGAACGGACGAGATGGGTGGCAATGAGTACAGGCAGACGCAGTGGGTGAGGGGCGGCGAAGGGGACGGGCGCGGTGGAGTGTTTTGTGCGTGTGAAAAGGCAATGTAAATCTAGATCGAGGAGACCCCCTGGTAATAACCCTAAGATTTGGCGCCACCACGACTTTAACCCGTCGACTGATTCAGTTTAGTTGCTAGGTTCGGTGCCAGCCTACTTGGCGCTGACATTTACCACGTCGGATTCTAGTTTTCCCCGAACGACTCTGACGCTGACATGCATAGCTGGCGCCAACTAGAGGGGCCATAGCTGGAAATAGTTTTCCCAGGGGGTGCAGATCTTCTGTCCTAACGTTCCTCCGAGATGTTCTTAGCGTGCGTACGTATGTGGGTGCTTGGGGTATGTATTTCTGTGCGTGTGCGCACTCAGTCAACCATTAATTTACCCTTCACTTATAAAGCAACGGTTATATTATGTGATGTGCATTCTGCAGATTATTCGAAGAAGAGACAGAAAGATCTTTCCCCAATGTAAGATGCGTTGACTCTAAATGAAATCTATTGTTTCTCACCTCTCCAGAAGCACTGTTGTACTTCTTCAGTTGTTAGACCTACAAAAGGAAAATAAGAGCTGTTGGTACTATTACAAATGGATTTCTCTGAATTGGTGATGTATATGTTGGTCATAACCTTTGAATATGCTAGGCACCGAAGTCCCAAAGTAAACCATTCGTCTTTCCAATTTCCATAATTGCTCCCTTTCAACATATATGGGATCATGGCTAGATTTGTGGTCAGCAAATACCTGCATGAGTAATTCAGAAAATCCTGAAGTCAAGTCTGTAGAGAGGAGGCCCATGGGCAGCAGCTTTTCTCTACCCTATTCTTGAGAAAAAAAGAAAGATGACGCGTACCTCATTAACTTGAAAATAAGTGCCATTAAGTGGGAAACTACCCTTCATAGCTGTTCGACATGGAACCTGTCCATGTTCAGTAACTTGTCATTAGTGGAGATTGGAGAAGCACATTCGATTTTCAGACCAACAATAAAATATTAATAGTATTATTGCACCGTTTACTAGCTCACTAACAATATTCTTTTGCATGGATATGCTACTCTTCTTCAAAGCTAAGATTGTAGATTATTATCATGCAATAAATACAGGTTACATGAAGAACAGAAGTTTTGATCGACCAGCAATGTGTTATTCATATTTCTTAAACTGTCGGTATGCATTATGTAGCTGAACAATAAATATTTTGAGTACACTTAGATTGCCCCAGAGGCAAAAATATACACTGATCTTCTTTTGAGCGAAACTTACAGATTATGTTAATGCAACAAACACAAGGTACATACAGCACAGATGTGTGTTTGATATACAATTTATATGCACTATATTTATATGTTAACCTTCAATTTTTCCTTGAATTCAGAATGCTTCAGGAGTTAAGATTTAACTAACAATTCTGCTAAAATTATTTTCTTTACTACATTAATTCAGTGATTTAGATGTAGCCTTAAGCAACTGGTAAGTCTATGAAACTATGTACTGTATTCACCTAACTAGCATCTATACTCTAATCAGTATCCAAATTTGCCAGATAATTTATTGCTTTACCAGAATCGTGCCTCTGACATATTTCAATTGGTTTTGTTGCTCGAGCACACAATACTGACAATTCTGATTATTACAAAATCCATCCTCCATGTGAGAGTCACAGCATGGTTTTGGTGCCTTGCTCATTTCCTTTATGTCATCTGCATAGAGCTACAATATTCAGTTAATATCAACTTACAAGTGCAGTCATGTATTCTAAAATAAAATAAGCTTGCCTTGCATCCATATGGTCAATAGGTAAGGACTTGGATCGTCAGGTTCCCGTTGGTCAAGTCCAACCTGTTAATCATTTTCTGAATCAGGAACAATGCTTTGAAATGCTTAAACGAAGATGGCAGTATCTAACCTGTTGCACGAGGGAATGTGAATCTGGAAGTTCGTAACTGCAAGCAGAATCTAACTTCAGTAATTGCAATTAAGGACTTTTACACTTTCTGGATGAATAACATTATATACATGGGAAAGCAATAGCCACACAGTAAGTGTACAGTCATGCATGTTTAAGCTAAAGCAAAGTTACTTCGCTGCTTACACATAGTGTTCTGTCCGAAGCCTGCGTACGTTCTTTAGTTTAGGGACTGGAATTGAAGCTGCTTCAGTGCTAATAGCAACAAGTGCTTTTTCAATATCATCAGATCGGAGGTCCCTATTGCTTTCCTTAATGCAATGCTCCAAGTTCTGAGCAAAAGCCAATAAATTAAGCTTTATTATTGGGATTTCACCAGTATCTGCATCATAATCTTCGAGGTCGTTTTCCAAAGTTTCCGGACGTTCTTCCTCTCTTGGACTTGCTGGCTCCTCAATTATTGGCTCCGAGTTGTTCGTGAGAAAATCCCTTCCACGGGAACTTCCCTCAAGCTGAGGCAGCACAGTTGAATTCGGAGTGGCCACGCGACCATTCTGGAAGTTGAATTGATTGCTCGAGTACACCAAGCTTTTCTCTTCAGGTGCAGGAAGCGCAAGCCGTGCACTTCATTAAAAAGAATCAGGAAAATAAAAGAGGATTCAGAAGGACAAAATAAATTTCAGTAAGTACACAAGTAAACTCCCAGGTAATACAAAGTAAAGTGCAACTGATGTCTGTCGCAGAACTAACAGAACCATCTGATTAGCAGCAGGTTATTGTGAATGGAATTAATACATGTCTCAAGTCTCAAGCAACAGAAGGACAATCGGTGCAAGAATCGATTATGCAAGTCGAATCGATGCTAATTGTTTTCAAGTCTCCTGATTGCTGCATAATACTCTCGTTTTCTGTTCATCGAACATAAGCTACTACATTTCCCATTTCCTAAAGAGTAAAAAAGAAAAAAGTGATAATACCTTGCGAAAGCACTTGCAAAATGCCTACATTCACTTCTCATTGGACATGCATTACAATTCGGCTTGCTTTTTGTACAGAAAACCTGCATAGATTGTGGAAAGGGATGCATTAACTATTATTTATTTACTGGTTCCAAAAGAAAACAAATCAATCTGTAGATCCTAATATAAGTACCTTTCCAAAAGTAATCATGTGGTAGTGTAGCTCATACCTGCGAAAATTGTGACAATTCTGTTAACTATTTTACTTCTTAATTGTACAGGATCTATAGAGATTGCAGTTTGCTTGGAAATAATAACCTGTAATTTGCCAATATAAAACAAGTGAAAAAAAATCAGGGTAAGACACCGGGGTAAACATTTACTAGTTTCTTAACCGGTAAACACCCTCTAAGAGAAAGCACTCTCACCGCGTGAAATTAACGCGCTCCGACATGGGAACACAAGATTAAGTAGAAACAACGTGGTCAAAACTCGTGATGCAGGTATGTGGAAAGCAATGCAGTTGAAAACTTCTTACTCCAATCTTAATGGGGTAAAAGTGCACTCGCTAGCAAAATGCAAAATTTAAGCTGATATTGTTATAACTCACAGTGTATGTTGATCAAGTTTACACAGACGAGGCCAGAGGTACTTTTGTATAGTCTCCAAGACAGGATATCTTTGACAGGCAAAAAAAATCGATATAAGAAAATTTGAACTGAAAATACAAGATGAAAAAAATGTTTAGATAATGCAGGACGCTTACAGCTCTAGGAGATGTAATTGTAGAGATTCAGGAAGAGGTTGAATGGGCACCCATCCCAGTCTTACACATATCCGGCCAACATTGGTGTCAACCTGAGTGGCCAAAGCATTGTTTCGTCATTATGAAAATGACTACAGGTGAATCAAAACTACTCCAACAGCAACTTACAGGGAAGGCAAGATGATGTAATGTCAGTAGACGAACACATTCAACACTTTTGAGCCCCAGTCCACGTATGCTAAGCAAGTAGTCCCTGAAAAATAAATCAAATCAATTTCAATAGAAAAACTTCTCTTTTCTGAACTGCATGGGCTCCCAGATATTCCTAAAACTAATCAAGTCACTGCTTTAGTCAACTGCATCACATATTACAACCTTTTGTTGATATGCTTGTCCCACTCATACAACTTCTACATTAGTACATAGTACTCAATTTTGGATATTAAATGCAACATCAAAATATTGTACCTCTTTCACCATTTCATTCGTTCACACGCGATGGCTATAGTTTACTTTTCATATCAAACACTAGAAAATTTCACCAACAAAGGTTAAGAGATATAGCGAGGCATCTTACTTTGCTGAATCAGGGGGGATATCTCTTAACCATTCAAGATCAATGCTCCCATGATCGCTGACCAGGCGATTCAGGAAACCCTGTGAAAACAGCAATTAATGTGAGCATAACTGGGGCCATGAGATATATTAGTGCTACAGATGAATTTAATCCTGAGATTGCTGAGGAAAAGATATGTTTATTTTACTTTTTGCCATGGAATTACAAATGCATATATCTCAACAAAACATAAAACAGTGCATATAAACCTAGTATATCCTTGCCTCCTAGTGACAATTAAACCGTAAGCTTAATACAACTTCCTCAAAAGAAAATAGTCTTAACTTTCAACAAAATATCAGGCAGATGAAACAAACCCTATTAAACCCCACGACTCAGTTGGTACCTGGATTCGTTCTGCCAAAACATTATTCATTCCTCGTTCCCGGATGGCATCAGAAATTCTATGTACATCTGCACACCGTACTGCTTCCCAATCAACAGAGTCTCTTCTTTCAAAATTTATTTCCTTCATGTAGCCGTTGTCACAGGCCTGCCTTCGAAATTTATCCCAGTCAAAATTTTCTTTATCTTTTTTATTTTTCGTTCTTATTTTTTTTGGTTTTGATGCTTGTGCTGCTTTATCCATCGCTCCATTGTAGGAACTATAACCAGATTTTAAAGTAAACACATCCACCACGTTTGCTGTTTCTGCTATGATTCCACCAGTGGCAGACAGTGATTCGTGCTCCTGCAAGTCTGGTGCTTCAAACCAACTAATATAGTCACAGTGCAACTCGACTGCATGGGTATAAACCTTCTGTCAAACAACTAAGAAAATTTCATGTCAATTAAAGTGATAGGAAAGATGCTTGCTAACCTGGAAGATCCGTGCTTGTTTTTGGAGAATTTTGTGTGGAGACAACGGTCTTGCTGCAATTCTTTTGTGCTGTATGATCATCAGATGGCATGAAAAGAGGAAGTTTCTTCCCGGTTGTGCCATTTTCCAGAAGTGATGATGCAGAGCCTGAGGAACTATTAGGAGATGTAGACGACACATATGGTTCATTTGTCACATCTGGTTGTTGACAATCAACTGAGACAAATGGATAATACATCATGGAAGTAGAGGGAATCTCACGTTCACCTACACCATCATCATATACTGATGCTGCTAATGAATTGATCCTTTGACATTCAAGTTCCTTGGCTGTGGCATCATTTCCTGCCAATAAAATTTCACCATCAATATTGCTTCCCAGCTGCTGAGAAGCTGCACCAACGACGCCTCCGACACAATTTCTGGGTGGATAATTTTTTCCAGAACTCAAAGATAATCGTGATTGAAGAATACTTTCTGAAACCATAACACTCTGAGAAGATGACATATCCTTCTGGAACTGTATATCTGGTGGGCTTCTCATTGATTCTGTTAATTCTATTGTGAAACCTGGACATTTTTGTGTGTTGTGTTCTATTATCGTCTCTTGGTGGTTGCAAAAGGAATAACTTTCACCTTTAGTAAACTCATAAGCCCTAGTATTGTTCTGTGTTTCCACAAGTATCTTTTCATGGTTAATTGACAGCTCCTCAAAATTCTCTTCTCGGTCTTGTCTTGGACTATTATAAGAAAATTCAGACATGCTTATCCCTCCTACCGCACTTGTGCTATTTATTTCTTCATTATATTGACTGGCGATATCATCCTTACAACTGCTGTTGACTGACCCTGTAGGAAAACTCGCAGCAAGGGCCATATAGGCAGAGCTGTATTTTGGAAAAAGAGCAATCACAAAAGAGTTTGTAAACAAGATCAATTCATCATGTATTTTCAAGAGTATGAATTATAAGAGAATTATTAAAACACTCTGATTGTGACCATCATACCTCGAAAGATGGTCAGATACATTCTGAGTGAGGAAAACTCCTACTACGGAGTCAACTACTGATCCTTTCCAAGGAGAGAAGTGCCTGTCGCCTGATATACATGCGATTCGAAATAAGCTAGAAATTCCATAGAAGTTCGAAATTTAAACAACATATATAAGCAATATTTCACACTTATCTTTCCTGTATTCTGCAATGGTCATATTTAGAACATGATACACGAGCTATCATATTCTTACACCGTTGTTAATGGAACATTAAAGGTTTGTACATTGTACCATTTATGAAAGACAAATCCAGGTTTGCAACGAAGAGGTCAGCTTCTCAAATGCAAACTTCAAACCTTACCTATTAAGTTGGTACAATAGAGACCTAAAGATTTAATCACTTGCTACAGATGATCTCCAAAGTTCTCATAACTGCATTATCCACCACATTTGAGCAGTGGGATCACTTAAGCATTAGAGATGCAAGGTAATTTTTTCTTCATCAAGCTCTCAAATAAGTAGCACGTGTAGAATTTTTATAAAAAAACTAGGATGTCCGATAATGGGCAATGCGAATATTTTTACAAATCTATCGACAAACTCTCTTTGGTTGGTAAGATAGGTGTCAGCAGTAGAAAAGGGTAACAAGAATGTTAAAAGGAAAATCGAATTCAGCATGGAATGGACGTTAAAATTGTTTTGAGATCAGAATGAATTTACACCTCCATCAAATTACCTTGAACTAGTCGCATGCGTGCAATAAATGAATTAGCACGTCCTTGAAAAACTTCTCTTTCTTGTTGCCACCATCTTTCTTTGTCAACATCAGCCCCATCTAAAGGCTCAGTTGCTTTCCCCATCAATAGGTTCCAAACTCTTGTTGTCTCAGAATCCAAGTTAACTTTAGCTCGGAGGGGCTGTTTCTTGACAAAATGCAATGGCCTCTCATACGGAAAGATCATCTGACCACCAAATGGTACAAGAGAATTTGAAAACAAGTTTTCCTTGTCCATATTTGGTTGAATGGAACAGCAGGAATGAAAGCGTCCCTTTTGTGAACGTTTCCTGGTCACAAATTTAATGCCGGGAATTTCATACAGGGCCTCCATGCATGATTGAGGTAATCTTTTCAATGTTTGTACATATTTCTTCTCAATATCCATAAAAGGAACAAACGAATACCTGCGGACTCGGACCGATCGCTTCTTTGTTACCCCACCAGCTGGATAAAATGCTGGCATCCAAGAAGCAGTCCTCAAGATGATGGAGTCCTGTGAGCCAGTCAGGGAGGACTCACTTTCTCTATGTTGTCGATGTTCCCTTTTCTCCACTTTCGACACCTTAGTCACCTGACTTTCTGTGGATGTTATTTCAGGTATAGTAGCAGGGTGATGCATATCAAAACCATCTTTGATGAAGTGGTTCACCTCCAAGTCCTTGTTGTTCCCTTCCGTTATGTTCACCCCCATACTTGTGGCATCAAGATCATGAGTGCTTCCTACATTGTCTTCTTGTCTTGTTGGTTCTCTGCTACAACATCCAGAAGTTGCAGGTGAAATTTCTTGTATAGGTTTTGTTGCGATCTCTGGCAAATGTATGTACTCATCTAACTGTTTGCGCAGTTCACAACTCATGCCAAAAGCTAATACTCCCGCTGAATTTTCCATGTCTACATGCAGTCCATGTCCACTCTGCGCAGTTGATAATATAGTGGTGGCTGAACACGAAGAACTTTTAGCAGGAAAGAGTTTCTCCTTGACATGGTGATATGAGTTGCCAGTTGATGATTGGTCTCCCTGCACTCCTTGTTCACCAAGTTCGAACCGCAGCCTTCTGCGAACTGATGCTGTTCTGCTTCTAGCAGCAATTTCTGCTCCTCCAGATATTGATTGGTCGCTAAGAGGTCCTGAGCAGTTCTCCAGAGAGCTCACATTTCTTTTCTTCCGGACATAACTTCTCTTGCCTTTTTGATTTGGCGACTTTACTTCCGGCGTTGTAACAGTAGGCTTTTGCTTCTTCCCTTGATTGTCTTCACGTATTACCTTTGCTCTATGTTTCTTCCTCCGAGGCTTCGCTTTTCGTGCAGGGGTTTCCTCATTTTGGAATGTTTCAAGTTTTTCTGAACCTGAAATCTGCAAATCTATTTGAGTGAGTGTCATTTCCTTAAATGCAGCTGGTGTTGACAAAACTGTGTGATCATTCAGTTGGCTTCGAGTCTTCAGTCTTTTTGGCCTCAGCTGGTACTCATGCATGTTGTTATCAGTTACACCTTCGGCAAGCACTGATGTCGATTCTTTAGTGAGCTGACCTTGTGATTCATCAGTGTTTGCAGGTAAAACTGATTCTACTTTACTGTGGCTATCACAGACAAATCCTGCTGCTGCTGCTGCTGCTGCTGATGATGATGATCGTTGGCTATCATCTTCTTGAATACCAGTTTGGGGTGCTTCGGCAACCAAACCATTTGGTTGGAAATGCAATGGTGGATGTTCTGAATTGCAATTAACTGGAATGGCTAGTGCTGAAGGATTCATCGACATATCACCCGCACCAACATTAGACGCCCTTCCAAGTGACAGAAAATCACTTGGGGCAAGCTGAATAGAAGCTGCATCTTCAGAATCTATAGAGGAAAAACAGAAACATGCGGTCAGCTATCATATAATCCCTCCGTCCCTATTTAGGTGGCGTCTTAGTTTTACGTCCATCAACTTTGCCCATTTATTCACCAACGAAACATGTGCTATTTGGTACAAAAAAAGAACCATATCATCGGATTTGTATTCAAATTTTTTTTTTAACGGTATCATTTTTATGAAACATATCATATTTTTTATTGGTGAAATTTATGGTCAAAATTGCCGCACGCAAAACAAAGATGACACCTAAATAGGGACGGAGGGAGTACATACCAAAGCTTCAACAAAGCTAACATAAAACCTTGGCAATAGATATTAGCAAAAAAAGAAAATGCGCACCTTCTGAAACACCGGGCATGGCAGGAACTGGTATGGATGTCTGAGATAACGGCGGCCGGGGCATCAATCCCCTTCCGGTCTTCCGCCTATGGAACACCAAGATACTAATCGGCACCTGTGTGCATCCTGCATCTTGTTCAGCAGCGCCGCTCATCAAACCCGGCAGAGCAGCTCGTTGAGTGGAATCTTCATGCATAGCAAAGTTGGCCATCACCGTGGAGCATCCTGAGAGCAAAGTTGGCCGATCGTTTGGGCTGATCTCGGCTGCTATGGCTGTGTCAGGACGATTTCGGCAGTCTATGCTGGGCGCCCCATCGCCCTGCAGGAACAGGGGCATGCCCACCGACACTGACATGCTCGGGGTCAGAATTTCTTGGTTCACGGCAGGATTTGCCTGCGGGTTGAGCCCCGCCGAGGGCTCCATCCTTGATTCTTCCACAACCTGCGCAAATAGGAAATCGTATCAGAGAAAAAGGAAGAAGTAGCACCAAGAAAGCAAGGCAAGGGGATGAATAAACCTCCACAAACCCCTAGCCGCGCCGTCCAGGCTGCCGCACAAGAGATTGATTTAGCCGAGAGATAGGAGCGAAGAGCAGGAGGCAAGGGAGAGGCAGGGAGATTTAGGGGCAGAGCGGCGAGACAATGCGGCGAGCTTGTCGACAAGCGAGAGAAGCGGCGATGTAGATTAAACGGAAAAGAGGTACTCCTCCCATCATATTCACGAAGCGGTTAGACCCGTATCTTCAGCGGACTTCTCCCGCGCGCGGACCTCTCCCGTGCGCGGACCTGCTCGAACAATTTATAACTAACCATCTATTTTAAATTATACTCTCTCCGTTCCATATTAGATGATTGTTACATAGATGTATCTAGACATAAAATGCATCTAGATACAATCTATTTGAAAATCATTTAAAATGGAACGGAGGGAGTATAAGATAAGATATATGTAGGGACGTATCGGCCCAGTTGTTTTGTCAGATTAGAAAATATAAGTTGTCCCTCCCTAGTTTATCCTATAAGTCAGCCGACTTATTATTTGGAGTTTTTAAACTAGTCATCTTATAACTAAACTAGAAGCTCCAAATAATAGTCAGTTGCCTTATAGAAAAAGTTAGAGAGGGGATAACTTATTTTTTAAGCTGTCAAAAGAATTAAGATCGAAAATCAACATGCCACGTGAAAATGGGCACGTAACACGATAATCACCTTATTAGGAATCATACGGTTTATACAACGTACCGAACACCAAATTTCCGATGCAACAAATACACCAGAGGTACGGGTTAATCCATAGCATAGCTCAAAATCGTTAATTTTCACGATGAAACCCACAACTGAATCCTGATCTTGGAATCAGTACGTGTAAACATGACAGAAAGAATGTCACCCGAACGAGCCAGCAGTTACTTTTGGCAAGGGACATGTGCTTTCCGACCGAATCATTTTAGTCTACTTCATTCATTTAATCCGTATGAAGTTTACATTAAATTATCTAAAACGCAAAAAATCCCCTTTGACCCCCAACTCCTGTTTAGAAATACAAAAGAAATCTGAAAAAAAAGACAACAAACGTACTAATGGTTTTGTAGTATGTGCATAATTTTGCGGTGAAATGGTATTTGTGTGCTCGTTGTGTTGTGCGAAGAGAACAAAACAGATGCTCATTTGACGCAATAAACATAAACATATCATAAAATATAAAATGAGCACTGTTTTTATTTTTTGCGTAGAGGATCACACATGTCATTTCACCACGAAATTTTGCACATACTTAGAACACTTAGCATATGTTTGTTGCCCCTTTTTATAGTTTTTTTCAAGTGTTTTTATTTTATTTTTTTAATTTCGAAAATAGGCACGAGCAGGTGAACTCTGATCGCGAGTCAAAACGATGCTCCAATAAAATATTTTATAATTTGGACAGAGGGAGCAGTGTATACTTCACTCTTGAAAGTGCATGGTTGCCTCCATATGTGGTTTGGTAATTAATGACAATCTCTATGGAGTAATGTTTGTATTGAGCTACTTGTAGGTGTGTCCATATGCGTTGCTTGATCTCTATTTGTTGGAGTCAAGGCTAAGGGAAGAAGATTATGTGTTGATCAAGGATAAGTGCGGGTTGATCAACACTTGAGTCCAAGTGAAGATATGTCAAAGAGTGCTTCTCCCATATTGGTGTATGGGGGGAGCAACATGTGAGTCTTCACCAAGCAAAGCGCAATCAAGAAAGGTGGTTCGTCTTGAGGAGATGAAGATTGTCTTCATCGACCTCAAGTGGATTATGCGCAAGGCAAAGATTTGATATTGATAGGCTTTCTATTTTACCGGTCTCATGATGTTAGTTGAGAGACCGGGCTATAGCATAGATAGCCGTACTATCAAGAGGGGCTCTCGACCGAGTATCTTGATTGTATCGTTCGTGGAGAGCTCAAACCTTTGCATCCTTGCAATCATCTTTATTGGTTCTTATTTGGCTCTTATCGTGGTACGGTCTTGGTGCTTGTCGTGCTTGTCATGACAAGGCCAAGTTCACCGAAAACGGTTCTCATATGCGTCTCCTATTGCGTTTTCGGTATTGGAGATTTGTCGGTTCATCCTCGTGGTAGGTCTCACTCTTCCAATTCTTTGGAAAATCTCCTTTACTTGTTTTTAATATTTCCAAGGGTATCTCTTGTCGTCCTCTTTCCAACAAAGTTGGTTTCACTTCATTCGGACTTCATTTGCAAAAGATATAGCATTTCCGGTTTGCGAGAGAGAGTTTTTAAATTTCCCCATTTTTTTATTAATATCTTGTTCGACTATGATGTTTCTCTGCATAATCTTGTAGTGCTCGTTGTGACGATTCCAACGAGTCCAAGATTATCGAAAACGGAGTTCGTGGGTGAAAGTCATAGTGTTTCTCTCTTGGAACATTTTTAGAGAGAAATTTAAAAGGAAAAAAAAGAGAAAAAAGGCAGCCTGGCCGGCCTGGCCGGTCCTAGGCCGGGACGAGGCCGGCTCGTTCGGGCAGCCTCCTGGCCCACTCGCGCTGGGTGACCGGCTCAGGCCGGGACCAGGCCGGCTGGCTCGGGTGGCCTCCTGGCCCAGCCTCGCGCACGCCGGCCTAGGCCGGGTAGCAGGCCGGCTCCCCTGCACCTTCAGCTCGCTACGCCAGATTCCCGGCCGGCCTGGCCGGGCTGCTGGCCGGCCCCAGGCTGGGCTGTCGGCTGTGCATTTTTTCCCTCCAACGGCCACATTTTGTGGCCCCTATAAAAAGGGGCCTTCTTCCCCATTTTTCCTGTACAGTTTTTTGCTCTCTCTCTCCTCCATTGTTGCAATTTTGAGAGCTTGATTCCTACTCTTTCCTCCAATGTTTCTGGCCCATTTTTGGGAAACAAGAGAGGAGATCTGGATCTACCATTCCATCAATCCATTCCTCCTCTAAGTGAGAGGAACCTAGTAGATCTTGATTTTGAAGTTCTTGGTGATTCTCCTATTTGTTCTTCCTCTTAATCTCTCCATAGCATTACTTGCTTTGGTTGGATTTCGGAGAGAAGGATTGACCACTTAGTGTGCTCTTGCCATTGCATTAGTTGCATCGGGTTGTGCTCTCCATAAAGATTCGTGGGATTGAAGTTCGAGAAGCTTGTTACTCTTTGGTGCATTGTGTTTCCAAGAGCTTGTGCCTCTTGGGTGCATTATGTACCCTAGACGGTTGGTGGTGTGATACGTGTCAAACGTATTTATAATTTTTGATGTTCCATGCTTGTTTTATATCAAATGCCACATGTGTTTATTATGTTTATATCATTTTATGGATTTATTGGACTAACATATTAATACTGGAAAAAGTGCACAATGTTCTTATTTTACACTTTGATGTGTAGAAATTATTTGGAAATTGACAAGAGTGCAAAAAGGAACCTTGTTGGAGTCGAATTGAACTTTACTGAAATCTGTCTGAGAACTATTTTAGAAGATGGCCCCGTACCGACCCGAAGACGACGTCAAATCAAAAAAGCCTGGTCGCGAAAGTTGTGGGGAATTTTCCGCCAAGACATAAAATTTGGCCCAATCCGAGTCCAGACGGCCGAGATATCCCCGTTTTACTGAAGCCCAAAAATTGAACTTAGGTCATCAAGCACCACGAATTTTCCTCCTCCAAGGCAGCCGCCGTGAGGTGGAGACACTCCTCCATACCAGCACCATCTCCAAGGAAGAAGGGCGGCCAAGGGCCGCTGCCCCAAGGGCCGCCGCCGCCTCCAAGGCTGCCGCCGCCGGCCGCCATCTCCCCTCCGGGCTGCACCTCTCCATCAAGCTCCTACTCACCATGGCCATGCGTGAGTAGTCTCCCTCGGGGCTGAGGCTTANACATAGTTTTTATTTTTTCAGACTAAGCTAATATCTGTAATGAACTTTCAAGCAAATGAAATACAAGATAATCCGTTCAATACAAGATAATGAACTTTCAAGCACATGGTTGCTGCTGCTGCAGGAAACTGGAGGTTCAATACAAGATAATCCGTTCACACACTTACACATGGCAAGAACACGGGGAAGTTATCAAGCTCTTGCTGACAAAAGCCAACAACACTATGAGAGAACAAGCACCATTTCACCAAACCCACTACTAAACAGTGACATAATTCATCATACAATCCCTGACGCCTCCAAGTAGGACATCATTCTTGTTGACGAGAGTGCCTCCTGCCCTTAAGCAAATTTTAATCATGCGTTGTCAATGCGCCACATCAGATCACAGGGGGCGCTCTCTCTGCAAACATAGATTTTCCAGTGTGATCC
Organism: Puccinellia tenuiflora; assembly: GCA_012064385.1. Lineage (NCBI taxonomy): Eukaryota > Viridiplantae > Streptophyta > Magnoliopsida > Poales > Poaceae > Puccinellia > Puccinellia tenuiflora. The sequence goes on from QRDG01001831.1 coordinate 981,704, forward strand.
CAAAAGGAGATGACATGATAAATTGCCAATTAAGTAGGCAAGTATAACTAGGTGTCACATTTGAGCATTGCATAGCGCTGAAATTTTGCACGAGCACATATATATAAGAACAAACATAACTTTCTATGTGATCATCGTTAATCTGATTAGATATCGAATATTGTGCTTGTTTCGCTAACTGATATATTATTGTTTAAGAGTTGTTCCCAAACCACAAACGAAAGAACATATAGGTACCTGGTTGTAGAAACTCATGTATGGCATCAAAGTAAGAAAGGTATCTCTCTTCCATATCTTCTTCCACCTTAGTGACTTGAGACTAATCTCATAGATGCCAAGGTCTGTGGTCACAAAAATGATATCTCTGCCCTCCACAGCTCCAATCAGTCCAACTCTTTCCTTGAGATTTTGAATTGGAAGAAGGTTCTTGAGATCCACGACTCTAGGCAGAGTCCATGCTAGGACTCCATCGGACCCATCTGTCTTGACCATAGGTAGAGGGCTAACCCATCCAAGCTTGCACACCCCAAAGCACCATCCTCCATCGCCATGAGGATAGTACCACCAGGCTGGGTTAGTCTCCACCGGCGGTGCATCAATCAGTGTTAGGCAATGAGATCCCAAGTCATACTTGAGAACAAATATGTCGTCAGGGTTGTCATCATCATATAATCCATAGGTAAGCAGGAAATAGAGTGCGTCTTGGATGTAGACGGGTTGCTTGTAGAGGGTGAATGCATCCTCTGTCCCGAGATCAAGAGCCAAACACGGTTTGCTCCACTCACCCACCTCTGTCAAGGAGGACACATGGGCGTATGCAACAGTACCATCGTTGACAAGTTCCATGGCAAGCAAGACCACCGAACTGGGGCTGTCATGACACGCATGGTGATCACAGCCAGGAACGTTGCAGAGCACCGCGGCCACATAGCCGTCGACGTAGTCTTCGGGCAGCGGAAGCTCCCTCTGGCGGCCCGTCATGGGGTCCCAAGCTACGAGGACGGGTGACATATGCCTATCGCAAAGGAGGACGCGACCATGGCGGCAGTCCCACACGTCGTAGCCCTTCTGCAAGGAAATGCGGTCGTCGACGTGAGGAAAGCCCGCGGCACCGAATTTCGCGGTGGAGACGAAGGGGCGGCCAGAGTCGGAGGAACCGGAATGAAAGAACCCCAGCATGGGGGGGTCGGCGTGGAACTCGTGGTAGCGACCACGGAAAGCGGGGCCGGTGAGGAGGCCGAGCCAGAGCTTGCTGGCGAGGGATGCGCGCACGAGCCACGCGGGCTCGGCCGGAGGGAGGCGGAGGAAGATCTCCTCGATGAGCTCGTCCGGCAGCGTCGGTACCGGTGCCTCCGGCGGCGGCATGGTGGGCGGAGTTGGCGGCTAGGTTTTGGGGTGGGGAAATTTTTTGAGAAAATTCCTTATTTGACACTGGCTTAAAATGAGGTTCCTTATTTAGCCCCGAAGAAAATTTTCTTCCCTATTTGACATCTGCTAAAAATTTGTTTCCCCATATAACACGCTCGTACATTTTGTTCACCAACAGTGTTAAAGAGAAACATGAAAAGACCTTATTACCCCTGGTGCCTAATATGACCAAAAATCTGTACAGTACAATAGCTAGCTGCAGTTATGTTACCGTGCGTGGGGGAGCCGGAGCGAAGACGAGCGGGGGCCGGGCTGGGCCACCTCGGAGGCAGACGGAGCGTTGGCCTGATGATGCTGTTCATGGCGCGACCCGCTACGGTGCCGGGGGGAACGCTGGCGTTCACGCACGCCACGGTGGTCACCCGAGCGATTTTTTGCTGGTGGCGCTCGGGACGCGTGTCGTGCTTCGCCGGGAGCGCACGCCGCGCTCATCGTGGCGGTCGTCCTCCTCCTCCTCGCGCCGCTGGTAGCGAGCAAGCTCGCGGTCGTCGCAGCGGTCTCCATGCCGGGAGCGGCTGCGTCGGCCCTCGTCGCGACACTCCCTGCTCTAATGACGACGCGGTCACAGCCGTCGCGGCGCTCCGAGCTCTGCCGACGTTGCGAGTCGGCGCGCAGCTTCCCCGTCGATTGTGCCCAAATGCCAGGGCGGCAGAGCTTCCACTACTTCACCTTCGCGTCCGTGCTCGGGGTCACCGTGCCGTACGCGTCGGTCGGGAACAGCGGCTCGCAGTGCCCAAGCCACATCCACGCCCAACCTTGCAAACCGCAGCCGCGCATGGCCTGCGCCCGTAGCTGAGCTCGCCGGCGACATGGCCTCCGACCCCCGCAGCCACACCTTGTCCATGGCCCCTCCGGCCGCCGCAACGAGCCAGCAATCAAGCCGCGCCTCTAGGGATCGGGTTGGGTGGGGGCAAGACAGGGACGAGCGGTTTGGTCAGGATTTATTTTTTTTTGACTGAAAAGCCAGTCGGAGCTGCTTTTCAATTCCGAATAGAAGAAAGCCTGATAGCCAAATGACTCGGTTTATGAGGGAAACCAGGCCGGAAAACCGTACAACTCCTAGCAGCGCTAGGTCGGCGGCACACACAGAAGCATGGCACAACAGCAACAGCAACAAACTCAGCAAACACCACAGCAACAACACTACACTCTACACCAACAGCAACACCATCAACACTGACGACACAAAGGTCTGCACGGTACAACCAACACGTAGGAGGACCTCGACTTCCATCTTCATCTGACCAAGCAAGCTAGGCGCTATGAACTTGGCTGTCTGGTTGCCATCCGCCGACACCCCGAAAGGAGGGAGGGGTGACAAACGGAAACTATAACAGCCCTAATTTGGTACCCTAAAATATGGGCCAAATTTTCACTTTTTGTTTTGCATTGCATCATGGCATCCATTTAAATTGCTAATGGTAAATAAAGCAACAATTGAAAATTAAAGACAAAGGGAGCAAACCCTTCCCAGTTTTTCCAAACTAAAGGCATTGCCCAGAATGATCAAATCAAATTAACTTGAACTTCCAAATTGTCCAGGAAGTTTCAATCACCCAATTTTAATTATTTGGTAAGGGCAAATTCTTAACAAGCAAATAAATAATATTGAGAAATCAATTTGGTTCTTTTTAATTTCTGTTGTTGGAACCAAGTTAGGCATTCCAAAAATTCAAACTAAATTCATGGGGAGCTTCATCAACATGTTGGGATCCTCCAAGAATATTTTCAATATTTTTGGAGTTGTATAAATGCTCCAATTAAATACCTTTTGGAAATTGCTCAAATCTACCCTAATTAAAGGCTGTGAACAAAGTTGGCCCAAAACATTTTATTTTGCCAAACCAAATTTTGGGGAGCAACTAGAGGACAAATGGAGTCTATGGGAATTTTTGTAGATTTTATAAGTTGGCACAAAAGCCCCTTTTTAACTTGCCAAGGTTGCTTGAGGGCCTTGTTGCAAATTTCAGAAATATTGCTAGGGGGTTTTCAGCAACTTGGTCTCCTTCTTCCTGTAGCGACCGAAGAGTGGTCGACCGGCCGACGCCGTCGCCACCGCACCCGAGCTGGTGCCATGCCGCCCAGCTCTATACTGGTGGGCGAGGAGGACCCTGAGACCACGCCCCCCCCTGTTCTGCCTCTCACCTGCTCCTCTCCTTTCCTCTCCCCGAGCCCTAGCTCCCCCGCACGGACCGGAGGCCGAGCCGTAGTCGCCACCGTAGTGCATTCGACTGGTGCCTCCCCGTTCAAATCAAAGTCGCGGACGAGCATCGCCGTGTCGCCAGCTACCTCCTAGACCACGGAATCGAGTCGGGGTGCCTCGAGTCGCCCGTGTCGCCCATTTCTTCGCCCGCGCCGGCCGGGCTCCGCCGATCTCCTCGCCGCGGCCTCCCCTCGTCAATCGCCGACGTCTCCGACCTCCGCCAGCTCCGTCGAGCACGCACTCGTCTCCGCATCGGCGCGCTCTACCTCCACACCGCGTGAATCGACAAGGGGCGGCCGAAGTCGCCGACGCCGTCCGTTTTCCCCTCGCCTCCGTCCGCCGACGCCGAGCACCCTTGCGTCGCCGTCGGCCCCTCTCTGCCGTCGCCGGCCACACCATTCATCAAAGGGTGAGTCTTTGCCCCTGTTCAGCCCCCCCCCCCCCGCGTCCTCTCTCCCCCGCTCGCTCTCGCCGTTGCCGCAGACGCCGCCGGTCGTCGCCGTCCCGCACGCCAGCGTGCCCGGCCTGGGCGTCGGCCTGAGCCGGCCAGCAGGCCGACTCGTTCTGTTAGAAGCCCGGCCTCCACCCCGGTCTGGGCCGGCCGCTAGGCCGGCAGTCTCGGGTTTGGGCCCGGCCTCACACCCGGTTTGGGCCGGCTCTGAGGCCGGCCTCCTCTGGCTCTGTCCCGGCCTGCCATCCGGCCTGGGCCGACTCACGGGCCGGCCCGCAACAGTAATTTCTGCAAATTGGGGAAATATTTTGGAAGTTTAAATAATTAATATCTATTTGAATAATACTTCAAATTGGGCAAATCAAATACCAAAGTGTTTGGAAAAACATTTGCTATCTTTTGGAAACATTGTTTTGCCCTTTTGATTAAATAATTTTGCTGTTATTTAAGAATTTCTAAAAGGGGTTAAATAATACCGAATTTGAGAATTTCTTAACTTATTAAATATTGACCCGAAAATTATGAATTAAATATCAATGTGATCCACACTTCAAATGCTATCAACTTATGCCCTTATCACATCATGATCACAAATTCTTCTTTGATGTTATTCATAATTTGAATAAATGAATTAAATTCAATTATTTATTTAAATTGCTATTTATTCATCGGTGCTCCGAAAATTACAAATAAAGTACCAAAATGATCGGAATGACAAACCCTACCCATTCATGTCATGTTCATGCATATTGAGCCACTTCTCTAATAATTTATAAAGAGTTGTGGTCACTAAGATAAATATGGGGTTGTTTCCATATAATTGCACTAATTATTTTGGCTCCCCATTTAATGTTGCTATCTAAATTTATATAATAATATCTTTGCATCAATTTGACATGCCATCATGTGATTGAGCATTGCACCTTGTGTTCTTGTGATTTATGTGTTCCTTATCTTTCCTTTTTGGGTATCGATAGACTCCGAAGTCGAGGGTCTCTCTACTTACCCCGACGAGCAGTACTTCACGCCCGGGCAGCAAGGCAAGAGATAACCTAACCTTCTTGGCATTCTAGCATCCTATGTTTTTATCAACTTATTTTATCCACCATAATATTGCATGCAATTCTAATGTTCTTTGTTCTAATATAGAAATCCCTATGATTGCATGTTTCCCCGAGCCAATCACGTGTATCCCTACCTATGAACCCTAGTGATGATGTGTTGGCCGGATACAAATATAATTATTGGAGATATGCTTAGCCATGCTTAGAAATGCTTAGTTGAAATACTAGTTATGTCCATGTTGAATTCCATATTTATTGGTGTTGATGGAATGATTCAGGCATGGTGGATAAATGTGATGCTTAATCAAATTGCTAAAGGCTTGGATGAGTTGCCCTCGGGGAGGGTTGTTTGCCTCATTCTTGCCGCCTAGGTTGAGAGTGCTTTTAGCTAGAACCAAGAACCGAGCGTGCTTCCATTGGTGGGTGTATGGGCGCCTCGCTGACCGAATTATCTGTGAGGGGCTTGTCAAGGGTCCTCTAGTTCGATTTTTCCATTTGCGCGTGTGTGGTGTGAGTGGAAAAGGAACAAGGATGGTGATGTTTAGGACGTGACGGTGGGGCAGGGCGCTGGGAGCGCTGAACCTGTCCTTCCGCCACTGATGGTCCTTGAGTAAGCCTCATGCATTGTAAAGGTCTAACTGCGCCCGCTCGCCGGTCTTCCCCGGAAGAGGGCCAACTAGGTGAGCCGGACGGTACCAATGGGTAAATAGTACACCCCTGCAGGGTTAAATCTTTTCGAAAAGCCGTGTCCACGGTTATGGACAAACTCTTGGGAAAGGCGGATTAGCTCATAGATAACATTAACCTAATTGATATGGCAGCTAAAGGTTGCATAATCACATTGTGATAAAGGTTCATTTCCTCGAGGGTGATTCGAGGGAGTGCCTTTGGTGGAGATGAGTGGTTTGGTTACAAGTAGGTTCGCCGAGAACCGAAGAGGAAAGTGTTGCTCTCTTATCCCCTTTTATGAAAACTATTCTGATTAGACGGTGCCATGTGTCATTTATGTTTCGGTTTATGAAAATCAGCTTTATGCAAAAGGAAATACATATAGAGCTTTAGAGCCGCCGTCAGTCATTGGGCCTATATCGCCCTACTAAACTTGCGAGTACATCGTACTCAGTCTCTCTTTGCTGCCCCTATGATTTTTGTATTTCAGAGGAGGACGACACCGAGCAGCTAGGTGGGTTCTTCGTTGACGTCGACTACTAGTCTGGGGTTCCCAGGTGGCAGCTTGGGACCGTGTGACGAGCTTGTGGCTCGGCAAATCCCTGGGTCGAGTACCCCGGGTTGATTGAGGGAGAAAGAGAGAGATCAGGCTGGTGAACACGACGGCTAACAGGGGGGGATTTACCCAGGTTCGGCCCCTCGAGTTGAGGTAAAGACCTACTCCTGCTTGTCTGGAATTATGGATTGGTGGCTACAATGCGATGCTCAATGATTCGATGCCCTAGACGGCGCACCCTCCCGGCCTTTATACTACAGGCCGGGTCTCGGGTGGACGGTGCGATTGCACGTACAAGATATGGAAACCTCCTCACCGACCTAATGTCGACTACTTGTTGCATACGGAATCCCTCTTGGGCTTCGCTGGGCCTTCCTTGGCGTGACCCAAGTACCATCACCGTGGGTGACCCGAAAGGTAGCCCCACGACACTGTGAAAAAAGTTGGCCCAAAACATTTTATTTTGCCAAACCAAATTTTGGGGAGAAACTAGAGGACAAATGGAGTCTATGGGAATTTTTGTAGATTTTATAAGTTGGCAGAAAAGCCCCTTTTTAACTTGCCAAGGTTGCTTGAGGGCCTTATTGCAAATTCCAGAAATATTGCTAGGGGGTTTTCAGCAACTTGGCCTCCTTCTTCCTGTAGCGACCGAAGAGTGGTCGACCGGACGACGCCATCGCCATCGCACCCGAGCTAGTGCCATGCCGCCCTGCTCTATACTGGTGGTCGAGGAGGACCCTGAGACCACGCCCCCCTGTTCTGCCTCTCACCTGCTCCTCTCCTTTCCTCTCCCCGAGCCCTAGCTCCCCCGCACGGACCGGAGGCCGAGCCGTAGTCGCCACCGTAGTACATTCGACTGGCGCCTCCCCGTTCAAATCAAAGTCGCGGACGAGCATCGCCGTGTCGCCAGCTACCTCCTAGACCACGGAATCGAGTCGGGGTGCCTCGAGTCGCCCGTGTCGCCCATTTCTTCGCCCGCGCCGGCCGGGCTCCGCCGATCTCCTCGCCGCGGCCTCCCCTCGTCAATCACCGACGTCTCCGACCTCCGCCAGCTCCGTTGAGCACGCATTCGTCTCCGCATCGGCGCGCTCTACCTCCACACCGCGTGAATCGACAAGGGGCGGCCGAAGTCGCCGATGCCGTCCGTTTTCCCCTCGCCTCCGTCCATCGACGCCGAGCACCCTTGCGTCACCGTCGGCCCCTCTCTGCCGTCGCCGGCCACACCATTCATCCAAGGGTGAGTCTTTGTGCGGTGACCCAGCACACCACTGCATGGTGTAGTGTGCAAGTCGTTGACATAATACTCACAGAAGGACCTATCCGTGAATATTACATCCCTCAGAGTGGTACAACAGAAACATAGCAGGTCCAAGGTAACACTATAGGAATACAACAATATTCAATACAAAATCTCGAGAACCTCCTCGATACATATAAGATAGCCTCGTGCAATGAAATCCAGAAAAGAGCTAGTTCGTAGCACTAAGCTGGAGATTAACTCTAGCTCTAACTCCTAATCCACTACTTCTATTGCCACCACCTTAATCTACTCTATTTGGAGTGTCTCTATTTCCTCTTGTACTTATCCTTTCCACAGACGTGGTCGCCTCCGTTGGCAGAGTGATCTCCTCAACATCGTTGACATTGCTCCTTCGTGGCCTTAGTTGTCATCGTGCTTCGGTTGGTGATGTAGTGGTTGACTCCTTGATGAAGATCTCGATATCGGGATGCACCACCATCAACTCCTTTGAGGGCTCCACAATTCTAAGCAGGGGGTCAAAAGGGCAAGGGTGAGTAACCAGCGTTACCCAGCAAGTTCATTATGTACGGTGGGAAGTTTGATGCACTAGCTACAGCTTTAGACTCCAGGGAGCCTTAAGCTTAATGCAAGGTTTTTGTAAACATTTCTTCAAGAGGTAGCTTTTATACTGAAAACTATGCCCGTCATCCTTCACAGGGCTAGAACTTTCATGGAGTTCCTTTCCTGCAGCGTTCGCAGCTCCTTCCCGGAACAGGGAGTAACATGTTACAATTTTTTACACTCTGCAGAGGTGCGTTACTTTACCCATAAGAGATCAAGACTTTGTTGCACAACCGGGTGATCTTTCCCGTCCACACTCTCTTTGGTGTGGGGCCCAGTTTTTGATCCAAGTCATTCACTGTGCCTCTCCGCACAACGCATGCCCACCCAATTCATGCATAGCGAGTTTACCCCTGATGCTCTACCCCTCACGGTAGACACCTAGGCTCTCCTTGCAGACCATCCTAGACCCCAGTCTCCGTGGGAATTAAGGGATCCCACCCATGTGCATGTAGTCCCGCAAGACCTACAGCCTACGGCACTGGCAGCCCGTTGACATGCATCCGGGAGAAGTATAGATGGCATTTCCCGTCCCATTCCAGGTCTTATGGTTAACGCGTCTTTACGGCGCAATCATTATGACGGCATTTGTTGTTAATCCTAGGTAATACTTTCCCGTGCAAATGGGACCTCCGGACCTATTCATCTTACCATGGTCCCATCTGCCATCCATAATAGGTTACCACCAAGCAGGTAGATAGCCAAATAGTCATATTATTAAAGAAATAGGTTTTTATGCTTCCTTTTGTATAAAGGTGATAGTATAATAGGATTTTGCAAATAGTTTTCTAACAAATATTTCAAGAGGTATGAGCAAGTGATGAACTTGCCTGTGATAGAGGTGGCAGTTCATGCCCTTCGGGGTTCTAGGGTTGCGTCAGAACCCGGAGATCTGAAAACAGCAAAGTAGTCCGGGTTAAGGACTACTGGAAACACTTGCAATATGCTATTATGCATAAATATGAGATGCATCGTATATAACCCAAAATACCCAAACTCACAAGTAAGCGCTTAGTGTTATTGATTACTTTGTTAAAGGTGAAATACTTTGAGTTGTTATCACATTCAGACTTAAGTGTTTGTTATGATTAACGAAGTAATGTTTTACATGATTAATAAACAACTACAGGTGCTTAGTTAAGGATTGCATTTATTTCATAATTTTATTTTATTTAACTACTTTCAAAAAGTAATAACATTAGAGTGATAGATTTTGAAATGAACTCCTTTTTGTGTGTTTTACCTAGGATGAGTAACAGGACAGTCATTTACATTATGGTATTTGAGTTCAAGTTTTATGTGTTGAACCTTTATTTCAAATTTATTTTCTTTTAGAAAATTAGGTGCTTTAAAAGCTAGCACAATTTAATTCTAGTTACTATCTTTTAATTAATTACATAAGAAAATTATTTTCAAATAATTTATTTTAAAATAATTGAAATTATATCCATTTATGGATCTTAGTATTTTTTATTCAATAAAACCTTTTCAATAAATTAAATAAAAATCAAATTTGAAATCCTTATAAAATTTGGAGTCGAAAACATATTTTTATTTAATTTTAGGAATTTATTTGGATTTCAAAATTTTAGGTGATGTTTAAGTGGCATTTTAGTAATTTTAGATAACCTGTATTTAAAGTTGATTAAATAATTATGCAAAAATTATAATCTGGTAGATTTTATTTTTCTGATCATCTTGATATTTTATTTGAATTTTTCTAAATTCAGAATCAAAAGTTATGGATTTTCAAAGTTTTGAATTAATTCTGAAATCAAGAAAAGGTTAAATTTCTGACAAAGGGTCCCACTGGTCAGGGTTTTAATAATTTCTAAAAAAGATAAACCTGAGCTGACGTCGGTTGACGTCATCAGCCCAGGCCGACGGCCATGAAGACCACGGACCGGTCGATTTTGACCTCCCCGGGCGACAAGGACAAGCGCATGAGGTGCGCGAGGCTGAGGCCGACCTAAAGGTGGCTGCGCCGCCCCTTTATAGTCGTCGGAGCTACCACGACGACGACATGCCGCGGCGGCGCACGACGGCCAATCTCGAATCCGAAGAGCTAGGATGCAATCGATGAAGCAGAAGGGTGCAACCGAGAGAGGGGCTCACCGCGAGAGCAGTGGACAAGGTTTGGGCGTCGGGGAAGCAACGGTGGCGACGAAATCGTGCTTGATGACGGCGGCGGCTTGCCCTGGACGCCGACGGCGTTCCACGGTTACAGTCGCTCCCAGCACGAACGCGTGGCACCGGCGTGTAGAGGACGATGAGGCGATGCGGTTGGACAACCTCTCCGAGCTTGAGGATCATCGGGTCGACGGCGATTGGAAAGGGCGTCGGTGGTAGTACGGCTAGGGTTAGGGTTTCTTGGTCGGTTTCTTGGGAGAGAAAGAGAGAGAAGAAGAGCAAGCGAGCGAGAGCGAGGAGGAGGGCGAGATGCAGACGCCTCCGGGGGTTCTTATCCCCGCAATCAAGGACACAGAGAGGAGGTGGCGCGGCGGCGGTCGCTGTCGTCCTTCTGGCGCAAGGAAGGAGAAGAAGAAAAGAAAAGAAAAGAAATTTGCAGAAAACCCCCTGGTCTTTTCCTTAATTAGACAACTCATTAAAACAGCAACTTAATACATTTATTTAGGGCTTTTAGGCAAGTCCAAAAATCATGGAAAAATTCATGGATGCTCCTAATATAGTAGAGAAGCTCCACATATTTTTATTTTGAATTTTTGAAATACCCTAGTCACATTTAAAAATAGAGATATGAATTAGTCATTTTAATGTATTCACCAATTATTTAAGATGCACCCAAGATCTTGTGTTCAAAAGCATACTTGCCATGAACATGATCAACTATTAATCATTTTATTATAAGGTTGGGATGCTCAAGTATCTTTGCAAGATTCATATTTGTGGTCTTTATCATTGGGTTATCTTCTCCCTTGAGATTTTATTCCATTGGAGAAATATTTTTATGTGGCTTTTCTTAAAAGGCAGTTGATTGGATAAAGAGGTTGATACATTGCCTTCTTGGTAAATGATTCAGTGTGCCTCTTGTCCCTTCTTCTTGTATTGATCAAATGCTGCTCCTCATCCTTGTTGACTGCTTGACTCCAAGTGTTATAGCTGATCCAAGTCTGATCCATAATCCCTTGTCGCCTTTGTAGTAAAGTTGATCCTTGTAGTCAATATTTGGATATTAGGGCAAGTTCCTAATATCCATTACTTAAGCTCCATAATTAAGTTGCCTCACCCTTATGGTGAGGGCAAACATTTAGATCACAAGGAACTTTGTTTTGAACCTTATTTATTTTATTTGACATTCAATTGCTTTTAGGTATACAAAAGAAATCTGTTAACAAGGTAGCTGATCTTGTTACCAAACTACTTCTATATAACACACAAAGCCTTTGAATCTCATCCCAAGTTTCTTTCTTATTTGATTTGTCTTGCAGGAATGTCTTTGGAAAGATTTGAAGATAAGAAGCTAAGATCAAATAAGAAGATCAAGTTTGAAGTAATATAGAATTACTTAAGCATTTGAATTAGCTTTTGAGGTTAAGGCAAAGCAAGGACAAAGTTTTAATGTACTCAACCAATTAAATTATTTACTTTGTTTTAATAACTCTTTGAGTTGTGATGGGTGTTAACACAATTATACCTTAGTATTTAATTGAGAGTTGTTTGATTAAAAGTATAAACATGTATAACTTCATTATTCAATTTTTAATAGGTTTACCAATTTAATATCATTTGTATTTTCCAATTTGGATCAGATTTCCCACAACCAGTAAAAATGTCTGGAGGTCATGTCAGAATTTAACCCACTCACCTCAGATGAGCTAAACTCCAATCATGAGGGTGAATGATCTCCAATCCCTCCAGGTTTTTATTCTTCGAAAAATTTATTCGGGTTTTTAGATGCATGCATGCAGATGCACAAAATCATACTTCTACCCTTCGTTGGTTGTTAGAAGCTGGGGTATTACAGTCTCCCCCCCCCTTAACAAAAACTTCGTCCCGAAGTTTCGGCTCTTCTCACGTAGAGATAAGTAGGAAGAATTTTTGCTGATGTGGATTCACTCAAATTCCCTTCTCATGCGGACACAAATATTGGTGATCCTTTGTCCCACATACCTCTCAGCATCTTCTCTTGACCATACAATCCATCTGTCAAATTTCATCTAATATTTGTTAAATTCAAGAGATTCTATTACTCCTTCATGTTTCTTGAATCATCTAATTCTGACTCCTCGCATTTCCATGGCTTTATAGCCCTCAATCGAAGATCTTCATCTACACCTTACACGACCTTTCGATTTGTTTGTTGGTTCACTTCCCTATAATCCCGAGACTAGCAGAACTTTAATTCTGATGGTAAACTATTAGCTTTCGTTTCAGAACCTCTGGGTTAACTGTTCTTTTCAGCTTTGTAGAACTTCATCCATCAAGACTTGGTACTACTTCGATCTTGTCTTCGTCATCGTATTCCCTTCTAACGACATGTCTTCTCCATCAGGTACTAATCAACGTAAATGATTCCCTTTTCTCCTTGAAGTTTCCTGAGCCTTCCTCTGTTCTGGGGTCCGGTTAAGCGAACTTCATTCCGTCAGCTCTAATCTATCGGGCTTTATTCAGTCCACTCTATTTAGTCAAGCTTCATAACTCACCTTTTGGCTCAGATCTTAGTATACCTACCTAATGTCCCACAAAGAACATAGGTATATATCCAAAATATTGCAAATTCCCAATGTCGTCTTCCGATAAAGAGATACGATTACTAGGTTTTTAATAATTTTTCGAAGAATACAAGATATATCTACCTTTTCAGGAGTGGAAACTAAGACACAAAACCTGCTAATAAAATCTATCTCTATAGAGGCTCTGGATAAAAGTTGTAACTATGGTACTTTGGCTTTACCAGTGTCAGATATCCTCGTCCAAATTGGTCAACTTTCTTGGCTTATCATCCATCCACGACTAACTAGACTCTTTTCCCTTGATTCTGATGTTCTTCGGAACAATGAACTCTGTGTTTGGCAATTAGTTTTGCTTCTTCCATCATTGATGTTGTCTACAATAGACGATCAACTCCCTATTTATTCTTGCAGAACTGGAAATATCCACGTTCTTCCTGTCTTCATCCTCCTTTGTCTTCAACCTTATCGTACACTTGGACACATAAATGTTGATAAACTTCTTCTCAAGTTTGATCCCAGTAGTATCAATATCTCTTCTTTGCTCCTACAACAATCTCTTTCACCAAGTTAAAACAATCTCGTTAACATGTATCTGCATTTTATTGCTTCTTCTTTCAATGTCTTTGAATTTCCCTTTTGTCTCTATCATTCCATGACCTCCGTCATCATGTTTGTCAACTATGGAACGACGTTGTGACCTGATAAGCAAAAACTTCACCACCTTCCTTCTTGGATATGTCTCCTAATTTAGCTTTCCTTGCATCATCTTTGGTAGATCTTTGTCTTCTTTTTGACTTCCTTCTCTTCGCGAGCTTCCATTGCTGCAACAATTCTGGTCACTCGGAACGCTCTCATACTAACCTATGTACCCTCTAGACCAGTAACATCAAGAAAGAACAAAATGTTGCAACATGCATTTGCACATCAAGTTCAAACTTCATGCTCGGATCTAGTCAATCAAAAATCCAATAAGAACCAATAAATCCCCAAATATAATTATATATCACTCAGGCACCATTAGCCATAATATAAGTAGTACTTTGAGTATAAACATCTCAAGTACCCAGGCTTAGATGCTATACACTGCAAGCTAGGTATATATATTACCTTATAGACATATTCTAAATAACAACTCGTGCCTCACTTGGCTTGTGGGACAGGTTTATCCTTCACTCAAAGTGTGACTTATACGAATATTTACCACAATTGACCATTTGCAATTGAGTAACTGAGACCTAGTGTCTATTAATACTTGTGTCCATCTTAACTCCAAAGGAGCTAATTCTTCTTGACCTTGAACTTCGTCTTCATGCCTTGACGTACTTCCATACTTCTTCATACCTTCAAGTGTAGTCTCACGTTCACTCGTGTAGGTACTATTGGTATACATGAATACCATAATACCTTACTGTTGGATAAGTGCACGGCTCCATGCCCTCCTTGCAATGGTATCTAATCATCCGACATCCTCTTCGGTCATAAAGGAAGTGGCATACTTACCATAACTTACATGGCTTAGTCTATCCATCTCACCATTGTTTTTCTCTTCTCGAGTCCTTCCATCACCAACTTTCAATAGGGTTCTACTTCATAGGATGACATCATCAATGATACCACATAGATATCACTGACTTAGATATACTACAGCTATTATAGAGAGCAACCTCTCACCTGGTATACCAGGTTTAGAAAGAATGAGATAGATAAGTATTATACTTATAGAAGAATAGATAAGAATACTTTATATAAGTATGATGTTATTATTCTCAAGTGAATAACCATCATAGGTCATAGATAGATGGATTTAGTTTAGATAAAATAACTTCCTATAGTCTTTACCAACCTACAAGTCTCCTAAAAGGTTTCAAACCTAAGATCGCTTTGCTCTGATACCAGCTGCGGTGACCCAGCACACCACTGCATGGTGTAGTGTGCAAGTCGTTGACATAATACTCACAGAAGGACCTATCCGTGAATATTACATCCCTCAGAGTGGTACAACAGAAACATAGCAGGTCCAAGGTAACACTATAGGATTACAACAAAATTCAATACAAAATCTCGAGGACCTCCTTGATACATAGAAGATAGCCTCGTGCAATGAAATCCAGAAAAGAGCTAGTTCGTAGCACTAAGCTGGAGATTAACTCTAGCTCTAACTCCTAATCCACTACTTCTATTGCCACCACCTTAATCTACTCTATTTGGAGTGTCTCTATTTCCTCTTGTACTTATCCTTTCCACAGACGTGGTCGCCTCCGTTGGCAGAGTGATCTCCTCAACATCGTTGACATTGCTCCTTCGTGGCCTTAGTTGTCATCGTGCTTCGGTTGGTGATGTAGTGGTTGACTCCTTGATGAAGATCTCGATATCGGGATGCACCACCATCAACTCCTTTGAGGGCTCCACAATTCTAAGCAGGGGGTCAAAAGGGCAAGGGTGAGTAACCAGCGTTACCCAGCAAGTTCATTATGTACGGTGGGAAGTTTGATGCACTAGCTACAGCTTTAGACTCCAGGGAGCCTTAAGCTTAATGCAAGGTTTTTGTAAACATTTCTTCAAGAGGTAGCTTTTATACTGAAAACTATGCCCGTCATCCTTCACAGGGCTAGAACTTTCATGGAGTTCCTTTCCTGCAGCGTTCGCAGCTCCTTCCCGGAACAGGGAGTAACATGTTACAATTTTTTACACTCTGCAGAGGTGCGTTACTTTACCCATAAGAGATCAAGACTTTGTTGCACAACCGGGTGATCTTTCCCGTCCACACTCTCTTTGGTGTGGGGCCCAGTTTTTGATCCAAGTCATTCACTGTGCCTCTCCGCACAACGCATGCCCACCCAATTCATGCATAGCGAGTTTACCCCTGATGCTCTACCCCTCACGGTAGACACCTAGGCTCTCCTTGCAGACCATCCTAGACCCCAGTCTCCGTGGGAATTAAGGGATCCCACCCATGTGCATGTAGTCCCGCAAGACCTACAGCCTACGGCACTGGCAGCCCGTTGACATGCATCCGGGAGAAGTACAGATGGCATTTCCCGTCCCATTCCAGGTCTTATGGTTAACGCGTCTTTACGGCGCAATCATTATGACGGCATTTGTTGTTAATCCTAGGTAATACTTTCCCGTGCAAATGGGACCTCCGGACCTATTCATCTTACCATGGTCCCATCTGCCATCCATAATAGGTTACCACCAAGCAGGTAGATAGCCAAATAGTCATATTATTAAAGAAATAGGTTTTTATGCTTCCTTTTGTATAAAGGTGATAGTATAATAGGATTTTGCAAATAGTTTTCTAACAAATATTTCAAGAGGTATGAGCAAGTGATGAACTTGCCTGTGATAGAGATGGCCGTTCATGCCCTTCGGGGTTCTAGGGTTGCGTCAGAACCCGGAGATCTGAAAACAGCAAAGTAGTCCGGGTAAGGACTACTGGAAACACTTGCAATATGCTATTATGCATAAATATGAGATGCATCGTATATAACCCAAAATACCCAAACTCACAAGTAAGCGCTTAGTGTTATTGATTACTTTGTTAAAGGTGAAATACTTTGAGTTGTTATCACATTCAGACTTAAGTGTTTGTTATGATTAACGAAGTAATGTTTTACATGATTAATAAACAACTACAGGTGCTCAGTTAAGGATTGCATTTATTTCATAATTTTATTTTATTTAACTACTTTCAAAAAGTTATAACATTAGAGTGATAGATTTTCAAATGAACTCCTTTTTGTGTGTTTTACCTAGGATGAGTAACAGGACAGTCATTTACATTATGGTATTTGAGTTCAAGTTTTATGTGTTGAACCTTTATTTCAAATTTATTTTCTTTTAGAAAATTAGGTGCTTTAAAAGCTAGCACAATTTAATTCTAGTTACTATCTTTTAATTAATTACATAAGAAAATTATTTTCAAATAATTTATTTTAAAATAATTGAAATTATATCCATTTATGGATCTTAGTATTTTTTATTCAATAAAACCTTTTCAATAAATTAAATAAAAATCATATTTGAAATCCTTATAAAATTTGGAGTCGAAAACATATTTTTATTTAATTTTAGGAATTTATTTGGATTTCAAAATTTTAGGTGATGTTTAAGTGGCATTTTAGTAATTTTAGATAACCTGTATTTAAAGTTGATTAAATAATTATGCAAAAATTATAATCTGGTAGATTTTATTTTTCTGATCATCTTGATATTTTATTTGAATTTTTCTGAATTCAGAATCAAAAGTTATGGATTTTCAAAGTTTTGAATTAATTCTGAAATCAAGAAAAGGTTAAATTTCTGACAAAGGGTCCCACTGGTCAGGGTTTTAATAATTTCTAAAAAAAATAAACCTGAGCTGACGTCGGCTGACGTCATCAGCCCAGGCGGCCATGAAGACCACGGACCGGTCGATTTCGACCTCCCCGGGCGACGAGGACAAGCGCATGAGGTGCGCGAGGCTGAGGCCGACCTAAAGGTGGTTGCGCCGCCCCTTTATAGTCGCCGGAGCTACCACGACGACGACATGCCGCGGCGGCGCACGACGGCCAAACTCGAATCCGAAGAGCTAGGATGCAATCGATGAAGCAGAAGGGTGCAACCGAGAGAGGGGCTCACCGCGAGAGCAGTGGACAAGGTTTGGGCGTCGGGGAAGCAACGGTGGCGACGAAATCGTGCTTGATGACGGCGGCGGCTGCCCTGGACGCCGACGGCGTTCCACGGTTACAGTCGCTCCCGGCACGAACGCGTGGCACCGGCGTGTAGAGGACGATGAGGCGATGCGGTTGGACAACCTCTCCGAGCTTGAGGATCATCGGGTCGACGGCGATTGGAAAGGGCGTCGGCGGCAGTACGGCTAGGGTTAGGGTTTCTTGGTCGGTTTCCTGGGAGAGAAAGAGAGAGAGGAAGAGCAAGCGAGCGAGAGCGAGGAGGAGGGCGAGATGCAGACGCCTCCGGGGGTTCTTATCCCCGCAATCAAGGACACAGAGAGGAGGTGGCGCGGCGGCGGTCGCTGTCGTCCTTCTGGCGCAAGGAAGGAGAAGAAGAAAAGAAAAGAAAAGAAATTTGCAGAAAACCCCCTGGTCTTTTCCTTAATTAGACAACTCATTAAAACAGCAACTTAATACATTTATTTAGGGCTTTTAGGCAAGTCCAAAAATCATGGAAAAATTCATGGATGCTCCTAATATAGTAGAGAAGCTCCACATATTTTTATTTTGAATTTTTGAAATACCCTAGTCACATTTAAAAATAGAGATATGAATTAGTCATTTTAATGTATTCACCAATTATTTAAGATGCACCCAAGATCTTGTGTTCAAAAGCATACTTGCCATGAACATGATCAACTATTAATCATTTTATTATAAGGTTGGGATGCTCAAGTATCTTTGCAAGATTCATATTTGTGGTCTTTATCATTGGGTTATCTTCTCCCTTGAGATTTTATTCCATTGGAGAAATATTTTTATGTGGCTTTTCTTAAAAGGCAGTTGATTGGATAAAGAGGTTGATACATTGCCTTCTTGGTAAATGATTCAGTGTGCCTCTTGTCCCTTCTTCTTGTATTGATCAAATGCTGCTCCTCATCCTTGTTGACTGCTTGACTCCAAGTGTTATAGCTGATCCAAGTCTGATCCATAATCCCTTGTCGCCTTTGTAGTAAAGTTGATCCTTGTAGTCAATATTTGGATATTAGGGCAAGTTCCTAATATCCATTACTTAAGCTCCATAATTAAGTTGCCTCACCCTTATGGTGAGGGCAAACATTTAGATCACAAGGAACTTTGTTTTGAACCTTATTTATTTTATTTGACATTCAATTGCTTTTAGGTATACAAAAGAAATCTGTTAACAAGGTAGCTGATCTTGTTACCAAACTACTTCTATATAACACACAAAGCCTTTGAATCTCATCCCAAGTTTCTTTCTTATTTGATTTGTCTTGCAGGAATGTCTTTGGAAAGATTTGAAGATAAGAAGCTAAGATCAAATAAGAAGATCAAGTTTGAAGTAATATAGAATTACTTAAGCATTTGAATTAGCTTTTGAGGTTAAGGCAAAGCAAGGACAAAGTTTTAATGTACTCAACCAATTAAATTATTTACTTTGTTTTAATAACTCTTTGAGTGTGATGGGTGTTAACACAATTATACCTTAGTATTTAATTGAGAGTTGTTTGATTAAAAGTATAAACATGTATAACTTCATTATTCAATTTTTAATAGGTTTACCAAATTAATATCATTTGTATTTTCCAATTTGGATCAGATTTCCCACAACCAGTAAAAATGTCTGGAGGTCATGTCAGAATTTAACCCACTCACCTCAGATGAGCTAAACTCCAATCATGAGGGTGAATGATCTCCAATCCCTCCAGGTTTTTATTCTTCGAAAAATTTATTCGGGTTATCAGATGCATGCATGCAGATGCACAAAATTCATACTTCTACCCTTCGTTGGTTGTTAGAAGCTGGGGTATTACACCCATGTGGCCCAGCCGGCCGGCCCTCCCTTATCTCTTTGGGGCGGTTTCCTAATGGACCCCTTAGGGCCCATTTAGGTGGGCTGCCCCTAAAATTCAACTAAAAATATTTATTTATTATTAATTAAATTAGTTAATATGAAATACATATTATTTAATTTCTCTTGCTCCGAAACACATTTTGTTGCCCTCCGATCTCCATCGGATATTTCTCCCTTATTCCGAAACACTTTCGGAACCTATCCGGTCACCATCGAATAATTCTCTCTCATTCCGAAACACTTCAGAACTCGTCCAATCATCATCGGATAATTCCCGGAACAATTCCGGATTTCGTTTCTCATTTCTCTTCGGTACCGAAACTATTCCTAAGTGTCGTTGTTCACCATTCCTTTTGTCACACGATATCAGGTTTGTCCGAGATCCCATCTCACTACCCGACAAACTCATTTACTCGTCTCCATGATATTACATCTCCGTGACCTAGTCGCATGCTTGCAAAACTTGATGTAATATCACCGAGTGGGCCCAGTGATATCTATGCGTCACGCGGATGGACAAATCCCGCTCTTGATGCATACGCCTCAACGTATTCCTTTAGGAAACCTGATAGACATCTTTATGATCACCCTGTTATGGTGTGATGGTTGATGTAGTCAAAGCTTCCCTCCGTACTAGTGATTAAATATGATCTCATGATCTAAGGATTGGTTACTACTACATTTCTTTTGTTATCGCAATGCCGATGTTCGTGACTGATCTTATTGCGTTAACTTACATTGGGTGGTGTCCATCATGTCATTCCCCAATGAGATGACTACCTTGTCAATTGATATAAATGTCAATGATCAGGAAACCTTGGTCATCGGTTGACCAATGGACTAGTCAAATAGAGGCTACTAGGGACCTGGTTGTTTATATACCACACGCGTATTAATGTTTCCGCTTAATACAGTTATAGCATGGTATAAAACTTATTATGAATATATATGAGTTATGATAATAACACTCCTTTATTATTTGCCTCTAGGGCATAACTCCTACACTACCGGCACCGCAACACCGTCAAGGAGGCCATGCTTACAACAGCGACCTCCATCATTGTTGGTTCCAAGAGGGCATCAACGACTCCACCGCCGCATCCTCCCCCGACATCGGGACTAGGGAGGGGGTTTGTCGCTTTCGCCTACCAGTGCAACGGGAAATATATGCATGATATGTGCTCTGTTTTTTCGTTGGATTTTTTCTTCCCGAATTTTCCTCATTTGTTAGGTTAATAGTAGGTTTTGCGGGCTTTCGGAAATTTGTTACAAATATCATATTAACATAATTCTTCTAGAGAACTAAGACTAAATCTACGTCAGTATAAAATGTTTAAATGCTGACAATGTCCTTCTTTATCCTCATGAAAAAGTCCTATTAACATAGCACGGGACATCACATAAGTTGTCCTATAAAATTCCATAGGAAGGCCATCCAAAAGTAATTTCAGTACGAACAATATGCTCTAGCATTGTAATTACTCTTTTCTTTTGATTTTTCTTTCCTTTGTTTACTTATTTTTTTCATCTACCCAATTAGTGTTTTCCAAATTTGACAATGCTTTTTGTTTCTTGTTTGGAAGTGCACTTCCTCTATTATGGTTGTTGTTTCTCTGCTAGACCAGGGCCGTCCTAAACCAGACATGTTGTGACTTAAGTATGCTTGAGTTGGTCAGATATATGGTTACATGAAGCTACTACAATTCAAGGGCTGAGAAAAGTAGTCCTCAGACAATCCTTGTGTGGTACATGATTATCTGCATTTTATACAAAGTGAAGATGAATTTGGAAGCCGATTCTTTGAATCAACAAATACACCTTGCATTATTCTTGTTTGGTACTTGATATTTTGTATGATCTCGTGCATCCGGTAAAAAGGTGTCAAGCTTAGGGAAGCTGCAGCTGTCGTTCAATTACTCATGTACACCACCTTGTAGAAATGATAAAGGCAAGGACAATTATTTGAAATGCTTCCATCTACATTTTTGTATGCTATTCCGTGATAACTTTGTAGCAGTACTTGATTTCTAGCCGCCGGGAGAGGAAAAGTGATCTAGTCTCTCCGCCCAATCTCCATCGGTCGAGCCGGTACCCTCTTTCTCCGCCTGCTGCTCCGGCGGCAGGAGGGAGGGGGGACCCCGTTCCTCCGTTCTGTAGTTAGGGTTTGGTTTTGTAGGTCGTGGTGTGCCGTTGGGGTGGTGGGAGCGGCGCCCAGACGAATAAATCTGCTTCAGCTCCACTCCCACACCGGCGGCGTCCTTCATGGCGGCGTCTCGGAATTGATAGCATCGTGTGTTTGCCGATCTGTCAGATTGGTGGCGTTAGGGTTCTTGGATGCTGTCGGCGAGGCGGCGGCGCCGACCCCATCAGGTGTGTCTCTCCTTCTGCTTTGTCCCCGTTGCTACGACGTTGGCTCCGACGTCATGGTGGAGCAGGGAGGTTGGTTCGTGCAGACGATTGTCTGCGCAGGTGACAACTGGAAGATGATGTATCCTATGCTGGGTTTATGGTTGGAGGCTGACAGTTCTGGTTCCCTCATTCGACGTTGTAGTCATGCGGGCGTGCCAGTTCTGAAGTTCGATGGCGTGTCCGGGGTCGTTCTGCCCCTGTCTGATTCTTTCAACGGCAATGGTTTGTTCTATGACAAACTACTTTGGAGGTCCAAAAAGATGCTGATCAGCGATGGAGCCGCGTCGAGCTTGAGTGAAGAGGTGATCTGTGATTTGTCTCGCTTCTCTTTGGTGGCTGCTACGATGGTGCCGAAGAAGAGGGATAGGCGTCGGTTTGTCACATAGGTTTATTCTATCTTTTCAGGTTTGTAAGGTCGGTTTGTACATGTCTTGTAACTTGATCTTTATTTATAAATGAGACACGTATTACCATGCAAAAAAAAGAGCAGTACTTGATTTATGTAGGTATTCATCATGCTTCAGCGTTACCAAGTATCCAAATTATAGTTAATAAAATTAGTCTGTATTGAGCTTACAGATGTGTATATGAAACTAAGGACAGTACTTCATAATTTTGTGTGCATAGAGACAAGTATCATTAATTTGAAAACCAACAATTAAATGATTTTTTGAATGAGTTGGATTCAAATACCGAAAAAGATTCTTATCGTAAGCAACTTTAAACGAACTGGATTTAGAGACCGGAAAAATTACTAGTTTCCTAACAATGGAGGAAAATTTGGAAGTTATTAATTACAAATCCCAGCAATTTAGTGATTTTAGTTTTGGAAAGTCAGCAAATTAAGACGCGGGTAGCTAGCGGCCGCACGCTGATCCAACGCTCGTGGAGCTCTAATCCAACGGCTCCCCGATGGAATCCAGCACGTCGCATAAACTTTACGTGCTGCCGGGGTATACGCCGGTCCAAATCTGCAGAGTATCTCGATCCTAAATCCCCACAATAGGAAATTTTGCGCCAGATCATTGTCAGGAAGGATAGGAGATCTCTTCTTTCCATTTCACTCGCGTAAATTACGCACTGATTTCCTTTTATGCATTCCAACCTCGGCAATATAAAACCCGCACCGGCGGTGCTTGAGCCATTGTGCATCTCCATCAGATCAGACTTGCGTGCCGGCCGATCGACAGCCCGACCTTCGTAAGTACGTACGTCCTCCTGCTCTGGCAATTCCCTGATCCCTCCTCCTGTTAAATCCTGTTGATTTCTCCTTCTTTCTGCCGTTCCAGATTGGTTTGCGCCTTGCTCTAGCTTTGCTGCATGCCCGTGGAGATGGATCAGGTGGAGAAGATAGATGGCGATCTCTACCCTGCCGCCGACCTCACCGACGACAGCCTCATCGTGGAGATCCTCTCGCGGCTGCCGTTGAAGTCCGTCTGCCGCTTCAAGTGTGTCTCCCGGCACTGGCTCCACGGCCTCATCACCAGCCCCGCCCACCGCGCCAAGCTCCCCCAGACCCTCACCGGCTTCTTCCACCACATCGGCAACCACGTCCCAAGAGAGCGCGACGACCATGGCGATGACGAATGGGTCTTGCACCACATGGACAACCACGGAACAAGCGACACCAACAGCGACGACTATGTCGATGTCGATGAGGATGACGCCGAGGACTTTGATAGCGACGACGACGTCGAGACATCAGTCGTTCCCGACTTCCTGAGCATAGTGAGAGAGGAAGGGAATCAGGTCGTCTCCCCCTCCTTGTCCTTCTTGCCCCGTGATTTGTACAGAAGCGTCGTGCCCAAACACTGCTCCAACGGCCTTCTCGTCTGCATCTGCTGGAAGGTTTCCAACAGAAACGAACCAGACTACGTGGTGTGCAATCCGGCCACCGAGAAGTGGGTCGTCTTGCCCCGATACGGCCACCGCGACAGGGCCTTCATGGCGCTGCATCTGGCCGTCGACCCCGCCTCCTCCGCCCCGGGCCACTTCCACCTCTTTGCCCTCCTCGAGAGCGACGACCATGGATACATTGCCGGAGTGGACATATACTCCTCGATAACAAGAGTGTGGAGCCACCACGAGAGCGGATGGACTTACGGCACCGCGGTGCATTATCAGGCGGGTCATCACACTGTGTTCCTCCATGGCATGCTTCATCTAGTCACCTGGGGCAGGGCGATCGTCGCCGTGGACACGGACGGGGCGGCGTGGAGGACCATCCAGTTGCTGGAAGCCATGGAGCCCACGCACTGGTATTCGAACGCCCCCTTCATCGGCGAATCTCGGGGGCGTCTGCATTACGTCAACAGCAGGAGCAGAGATCATTACGCGCTGGCGGTGTGGACGCTCGAATCCGGCGACGAATGGATCTACAGATATAACATCAGTACTCCCCGGCTGTTTGCGGCCATTTTTATGGACGTGTCTTGCTATTCTTTGGTTGCGATCCATCCGGAACGCAACATTATCTTCTTCACTTCGAGACGCGACCTCAGTTTTCAATCGTATGACTTTGATCGTGGGGAATTTCGTTTTCTCGGCACTCTCCGTTCTTTCATCCATGGGCGGTCGTCCAATCCGTATCTTCCATATGTTCCCTCCTGGAGACCCATTGCTTCGTAAGGAGAGAATTTAGGAGTACAAGTTCATAATTTCATATGGCCAGAGGGCGCGCGTAGTATGGTTGCAGCTGAATTGCTGATTGTATCTTTTGAGTGTGTTGCGTTTTTTTATTCAAGTGTGAGCAAGTTTATGTTTAGGCAACAACCCGAGCAGATCAGTCTTATTTTATTTTGTTCGTCTCATTTTGAAGCAAACTCACGGCGGCGTGGCACAACGATACCTTCTCGATCGGTGGCTGCATCATCTTCTTCAATATTGTTTCTCTCTATGTCTTATAACCTGCTCCCTCCGGTTCACAAAAGTAACGTTTTAACATGTCTTAAGCCAAGGTTTTAAAAAAATTAACCATTGTTAATGATTTTAATATATGGATAGCAAAGATGGAAATCATATGTACATATATATTTTTCAAGTGATAGAAAATACGAATAATTTTTAATTTAAATAATTAATACGAGACATAATTCACAATTACTATCTAATGATGCTAATAAGTAGGCAGTACAACCTAACATCACTAGGCAGTTCATGCAACTCTAAACAATATCTGTTGGTGTAGTCGAACAACAGTAGGAGTGACGGGTTAGTGTAGGCTGCGCGCAGGCTCGAGCGACTTTTCAATGCAGTGCAGCGCATGTATTGTTAGGTTGAGCAGCAAGCAGTTGCGCATATGATAAGTAAGAACAACCCTAATAACGCAAGACGAAACTCTTAGTGACAACGGAGATGTCACCTGTTAGATCCCTCTCGTAGCACAGGGGATTCACGCACGCGATGAGGATCTAGATCGAATTGCGGAGTTGGGATTAAGGATCAGACTACCACCCATCCACCCTCACGAGTCTGTTCCAATCTAGTTACAAGCCAACAACCCAACAGGTTCCGTCTTCCTTCCGGCCTATCCTCTCTCTCTCACTCCGCTAGCATTTATATAACAGATCAGACGAGCCAATCGTCTCCCGTCATCCAAGCGGGCTTCTTCTTCTCTCTCTTGGGCCGGCCTTCTGAATTGACTTGGGCCTCAACTCCTTCTTCAACTGGTGATTTCCCGCCTTGGCTGCTAACATTCCCCCGGTCTTCAAATCCAGCTTGCCCCCAAGCTGGGGCATGAGGAAACCTTTGCTGGAGCGCCGCCATGTCTTCCCATGTAGCATCAGCAACAGAGGAATGGCTCCACTTGATCAGCACTTGAGGCACCGTCTTGTTGTGTTTGCTCTTAAGACGGCGTTGAATGATCTTTTCTGGTATCTGCAGGTAAGATACAGTAGACGGCAACACAGGCTGTGCATGTGGATCAGGTTTCAGGAACTTTTTGAGGAGAGAAACGTGTACCACTGGGTGAAGTTTGGAGGATTCCGGTAAATCGATGCGGTAGGAGACTTCTCCCACTCATGCCAACACACGGAAAGGCCCATAATATTTGAACGACAATTTCTGATTCGCCCTATCAGCAACTGAAGCTTGAACGTATGGCTGCAATTTGAAGAACACCATGCGCAACTTTGCCCTATCCAAGTGTTGTTTGGCCCATGCCATGACCAAGGAACGATTCTGCAACCACTGATCAATGTTGTCCGAAGCAATAGCACTGTATGGCTGAACACCAAAAAACCTGGGCGGGTGACCATACACAATCTCGAAGGGAGATTTTCCTGTAGCAGAATGCCAATTTGTGTTATACCAAAATTCGCAGAGAGACAGCCAACGAGACCACTCCTTGGGGTGAGCACTGATAAAACACCGCAAATAACACTCCACTGTCTGATTGACACGTTCAGTCTGCCCATCTGATTACGGATGATAAGAAGAGCTCATGCACAAATCAGTGCCCAAACAAGAGAAAATGTTCTGCCAGAACAAATTGGTGAAAATGGGGTCCCTATCTGAAACCACTGCCCGCAGGAAGACCATGCAACTTGTAAATGTTGTCAGTAAACACGTCTGCTATCTTGGCAGCCGAGAAGGGGTGTTTGAGGGGTAGAAAGTGCCCATACATGGAAAAGGAATCAATTATCACAAGGATGCAGTTATATTTACTAGAAGGCGGCAAACCGTGAATGAAGTCCAGGCTGATAGTATGCCAGGCAGAAGGAGGAACTCTAAGAGGTGTCAATTTACCTGGGTACAAGACTCTTTCAGGTTTAGCTTGCTGACAAATCTGACATGTAGCCACAAAATGTTGGACTTGAGCCTTCATGCATGCCCATCTAAACATAGACAGCAATCTTTTGTAAGTGACAGGGAATCCGGAATGTCCTCCTACTGGTGTAGCATGAACTTTAATTATTTTGGTCTGGAGTTCAATGTCAGTGATACGTCGCAAGCGTATCTACTTTTCCAAATACTTTGCTATTGTTTTGCCTCTGATTTTTAATGAATTATTTGGAACTAACCCGAACTGACGATGTTTTCAGCAGAATTGCATTTGGTGTCTTTCTTTTGTGCAGGGTTGAAAAGTTCGCGGAAAATTCCAGAAAAATTAGAAAAAGAGTTTTTGAGAAGAATCAGCCACGGAGCCAGAAGACCCCGAGGGGGGACACCCCAGGAGCAGGGGCGGGTCCCACCTGCGGGTGGGCCCTAGGCCGCGGCCGGGGGCCGCCTGTAACGCCCCAAGATCGGTACTATGTAGATTTTAGCGTTCCAGCCAAATCCGCATAATAACGATCCTAAAGGACGCCCACCAGGCATAACGTGCACGTCGCAACACACACGTTATGCGGGTGGAATTGTGATAGCATTACAACAGTTCTCGATGGAACCCACCAAAGAACATATATATAACAACGACTCACAGAGTCAAGAGCAAAAGATACAATACAAGATCCAAAATAACAACGGAAGCGGGTAGCGTCCGGCTACGGACAAGAAACGAATTGGAATAAGAGTCCTGAAGATAAACGAAGGCCCCATATCCCTGCCCAGGCCAAGCCGGAGGGATTCCCGAGCTAACGTTGTCAGACTTCAAACCTGTCGGCTGCATTGGAATAGTAGCCCCGAAGGGGTCAGTACTAGTAGAAGTACTGGCAAGTAATA
Organism: Puccinellia tenuiflora; assembly: GCA_012064385.1. Taxonomy (NCBI): domain Eukaryota; kingdom Viridiplantae; phylum Streptophyta; class Magnoliopsida; order Poales; family Poaceae; genus Puccinellia; species Puccinellia tenuiflora. The sequence goes on from QRDG01001831.1 coordinate 1,009,228, forward strand.
CTCACAAGATATCAAAGCTGGAATTCCGGGGAAAGGGGGTAGCGATGAAGTGGCGGCAAGCAACACTAACAACTTATAGAGACACGCTACAACATTCGTCTATCAGAGACAAGGTAAGAGAGCGCATAAGGAACCAACTATACTACTCACCACATCAAAAACCCGCCCAAGTATTACTCCCTCGATCACCCACCCACGAGGAAGCAATCAGGGCAATTCACACGGTAGACAAGTTTTATGGGTTATTATTCAAGTAATCTATCTTACTAGTCAAATTATAATCATCAGGTGCAAGTTGTCTATGATCTTTTTAGCCAGCGCATTTCACCAAGTCGTCCATAACCGCGGACACGGCTTTTCGAAAAGATTTCACCCTGCAGGGATGCACAAATGAACCCACACGCATCGAAACACTCGCTTAGAGGTGTACCGGTGGAGCGTTCGACGCAATACTTCCCTTCTCTACAAACAAGTCCAGGGAGCAACCTAGCTAGGTCTGATCCACCTTGAGAGTCCGGCCGAAGCTTCGAGGTGGGCCTAACCGTTGCGTGAACGGCTTCGGGAGGGAACACTCATACGATTGCCCCTCCTTCCACATGCGGTTAACGCACGGTCCGCAACAACTATCGAAACACCCGAACTACTTGTGGCATCCTGGACAAGTTTGAGGATCCGGTAATAGATTGCGGGGAGGCCCATAGAACTCCCACATGTGGTTAGTGCGCTCAGTCTTGGATCAGCGGAAAAGAACTCGGGTCCTAGGCGACACTAGCAGAACAAATCACCACGACTGGCCTTCCGCCGGTGCCTTATCTTTATTATATTATTCCCATCGCAACAGAAAATAAAGATTACCATTTTAGTTGAGCCTAGCTATCATATTATAAGCAAGACTAGATAAAGAGATAACATGACTCGCACTAGGACTCACAGGGCTAACAAGGTAAAAAACAACAGGTAATAGGATGTGGAGGTGTGGCTATATCATGGCTGCAAGGTAAACATGCATATAGGATCGAGACACAAGCATCGTGACATAAGGCTAGCTAGGAACAAAAGATAGGTGGAGTAAGAGATAGAAAACAAGCATAGATAGCAAGGGAGTATCACTTGCCTGCAATCCGGTAGAGGTAGCAGAACCTGTCGTTGCTCACATCAACTCAACGTTCTATTCCCGAAGAAGCAACGAACACTGGAAATGCAAAAGATGCATTTTACTACTACGGCAAAAGAATCGGCATGTTGATGACATGTATGCTTGACAAATTAAATGTGATTCAATTTTTATTACTAACACATGGTAAAACATTTTAAATGGGATCGGTGCATAATATAGATGCACCGGATAAATCCCATAATTAAATTGATTTAATTCGACTAAATGGATAAAGGTGCGATGTTAATTAATCATGCATGATTGTATAGGGTTTAGGGTTTGGGTTCACACGTTGGAACGAGGATCTTCGGATTTGGGACCGTCTTCAGATCGGGGAGGAAGTAGTTGAAGTAGTCGCCGTAGTCGAAGTAGCCGAAGTAGTCGTTCGTCTGGAGTCGAAGTAGTCGAGGTAGTCGTTCATCCGGAGTCAAAGTAGTCGACGTCGGGGAAGTAGTCGTACTCGGGTCGTCGTCGTGATGGACCTTGGCGTTCCGGGCTTCGGGGTCAACGGGGTCCAGGGCGTCGGGGTTCGGAGATCTTGTCGGGTTCCGGTCTTCGACTTCACGGACACGCACGAAGGCGGCCGGCACAAACGGACACGAAGATCTTGTCGACGGTCGGGGTACACGGCATCGGAGAACTCGGCGGGTTCCGGTCAGGGAAGAACTTGTCGTTTCACGTTTCACGGTCGTCGTGGAAGTCGTCCTTGTCGTATCCACACGGTCGGTTTTGCCGGCTTCACGATGGGATCGGAAACGGAAACTTGGCCGGGAACGGGATCCGAAAACGTCGAGGAACCGGCGGCTCAAGGACACGGAGGCGAACGGGGAAAGACTGCAGCAGCAGGACGAGCACGGCATGGCAAAGGGCACATCCGGGTCAGCAGCAGGAGGAGGCGACCATCTGCAGGGGGCACGCACGACACAACGGGGCAGAAGAGGAGGCCGCTGATGCCAGCACGAAGGGGAGCAGGGGAGGGGGACCGGGCCGGGGCAGGGAGCCGGATCGAAGGAGACGATGGGAAAAGGAAGGAGGAGGTCGGGGCGACGACGGGGACGCACGGGTGGAGGAGCTCGCAGGGAGCAGGCAAGCATGGCGGAGGCGGGCCGCGGCGCGGGGAGCTCCGGGGAGGATGCGTGCGTGCGGGGACGGCGCGGCCGATGGGGAGGAGGCAGGGCCGGCGAGGTGGAGAGGAGAGGAGCAGGGGCCGGCGGGGCTGGAGACGGCAGTGCGCGACCGCGGAGGGAGGTGAGCTCGGTAGAGGGAGGAGTAGGTGGTGCGCGGGGTGGGGATGAGACGTGCGTGCTGGTGCGGGGAAGGAGAAAACACGGGAGAGAGGAGAAAGGATAAGAAGAGAGAGGGAAAAAAGGGTCTAGGGACCTGAAAAGAAAAGGAAAAGGACCAGAAAGCAAGGTGGGAGGACCTAGATGCAAAAGGAGGGAAAGGGAGGAGGGTGGCTGCAAGGTGCAAGGGGGGTAGGAGGAAAAGAGCCAGGGCAGGAATTAGGGTTTTGGAGGCTAGGTGGGCTTGGGCCGGTTTGGGCTACTCTCTCGTTCGCTCAAATTTATTTTTCTTTTGCAAATTAAATTTGGCAACTGATTTTAGAAAACGGAGACGACTTTTCTCGGAAAAACTTTTGCGACACTTTTAGCAAATAAAATAGGGTTTAATAAAAATAGTTTTTGCTGTCAAAATATGCAATGCGATGATGCTGATGTCATGATGATGCCAAAAATAAAATAACAAGCAATTCTAATTTGGGGAAAACCCCCGGACATTACACCGCCCCTGCCCCTGGAGCGTCGCCTCTCGGCCCCCCTTTGCATATAAGAAGCTTTTGACCTAAAAACGTCGACCCCCCGATCACTTTTTCCAGAAACCTTACGGAGCTCCGCCACCATCGCGAAACCTAAATTCCGGGTCCAGGATCGCTGTTCCGGCACCCTGCCGGAGTGGAGATCGCCGCCATCGTCACCGCCAACGCCTCTCCATCAACCATCCATGCCATCCCCCTCTATGTGTGAGTAGTTCCCTGCTGTAGGCAAGGGGATGGAAGGGATTGAATAAGATTGCTCATGTAATTCGATGCCAAATTGTTAGGGCATGACGCCTAGTATCCCCTATTTGTGTTAACCATTGTTTGTATAATTAGTTATGATTAATGCTTTGTCACTTTGGGACCGGGTGCCATGATTCAAATCTGATCACTTTATGTTTCATGAATATAATTGATGTTTGGGTCCTATCTACTAGTTGTATGCACTTGTTGTCAACCGGAACCGGAGACCCCGAGTGACAGAAACGGGGACATCGATGGGAATGGTTGGTAACTTGAGGGTTACATGTATTCATTGTGTGTTAATGCTTTGCTCCGGTGTTCTATTAAAAGGAACACCTTAATTGCCATTTGTTCCTTAATTGGCCCGGCTGAAACCGGATGGCAGGACAAAAGATGCCATGCAAGTTCTTATTGTAAGCACGTACGGCTAAATTAGGAATACATGCATATGATTGTTTAATACTTGGATGCTATATTTATTTGCTTCGTGCATAGTTATGTTTATTTCATGAGCTATCTTATTCATGCAATGCTAGTCTATCCATCCCTATGCCTACGGTATTTTTAATCCTGCTGTTTACAATTAATATTTCTGTTGTCACCATTGCTGCCTTTATTTTGTTACTGCTGTTACTGTTCTACTGCTGCCATCAAATTACTGTTACTACTGATAAATTGCTTATAGAGAGATCCTTTTCAGGTGTGGTTGAATTGACAACTCAACTGCTAAGGCTTATAAATATTCTTTGCCTCCCCTTGTGTCAAATCAATAAATTAGGGTCATACTACCCACGAAGACTGTTGCGATCCCCTACACTTGTGGGTCATCAGTCAGCACCAACCCAAATACAGTTTTTGTAACACAAAAGACCCTCTTGCAACTAGAACACGGAATGAGACTGTGGCTGAACAGCGAGTTGTTGCAGTAGTACCTTAGTTTTGCTGTCATTCTCATAGCTAGACACAATATCAGTCAACCACATGGGCTGAACCAGAGAAACTTCCAACACTTCCAGTTGTTCAGGCGGCCTCCTAGATAAAGCATTTGCAACCTTATTGTCACTGCCCTTCTTATACACTATCTTGTATTGCAATCCCATCAATTTGGTCAAAGCTTTTTGCTGCCAATTTGTGTGCAATCTTTGATCAGTTAAGTTGCACAAACTTTTCTGGTCAGTGAGAATAATGAATTCCTTAATTTGCAAATAACACCTCCATTGTTGAATAGCCAATAAGATGGCCAAATACTCTTTTTCATAGACTGACAAGTCTGGTTCTTGGGGCCCAAAGCTGTACTCACATAGGCCAAAGGATGCCCTTCCTGCATAAGTACTGCACCAATCCCAACATCACAAGCATCTGTTTCAATTACAAAAACCTTAGAAAAATATGGCAAGGCCAGCACAGGGGTAGAGATTAAAGCTTGTTTCAGTGTCTGGAAGGCATTTTCAGTTTCAGATGTCCATATGAACAAGGCCCCCTTCTTGAGCAGATTGGTCAAGGGTCTACATATGATGCCATAATTCTGAATATGTTTTCTGTAATATCCAGTCATACCCAACCAGCTTCTCACTTGTTTGACTGTGGTGGGGCAGGCCAAGTGACTATAGTTGCAATTTTTGTTGCATCAGTAGAAACTCCTTTGCTGCTCACTGTGTATCCTAAATACTACCCTCCGTTCCTTGATGTAAGGTGTATAGTTTTTTGAGAAAAATTTCAAAATATAAGGTGTATTGCGATTTTTAGACAATTTTACCACTCCAAAGATGAATTAAATACCTCCACGGAGAGATTTGATAGATTGTTTTTAATTTGTGGCTGTTAGGAACACCTCTCTCCCTGATTTTTCCATGTGAAATGATTCCACCATGTGCAAAATTCTCATGTCTTAATATCCATGCCAGAAAACTATACACCCTACATTCAGGAACGGAGGGAGTAAGTAATTTCTTGCTAGGCAAAAGCACATTTCGATAACTTAACTTGCCACTGGTGCTGAGCCAAAATATTCAGAACTTGCCGCAGATGCAGCAAATGTTCCTCATAAGTTGGACTGTAGATTAAGATGTCATCGAAAAAGACAATGGCACACTTGCGAAGGACAGGCGCCAAAGTGTCGTTCATGGCCCTTTGAAAGGTTGCAGGGGCCCAGTTAATCCAAATGGCATCACTTTAAATTCAAAGTGACCGTGGTGTGTTTGAAAGGTTGTCTTACTTTCTTTTCCAGGAGCCAAACGAATCTGGTGGTACCATGCTCTTAAGTCCAACTTAGAAAACCAACAAGCTCCATGAAGTTCATCCAACAACTCATCAATGACAGGTAAAGGGTATTTGCCCTTCTTAGTCAAGGCATTCAGATATCTATAATCAATCACAGGACGCCATGTGGAATCCTTTTTGCGCACCAAAATGAGTGGGGAAGAAAAAGGACTGCTACTGTATTGTATGACACCTTGCTGTAACAATTCCTCAATCTGTTTCTCTATCTCTGACTTTAGTTCAGGTGCATACCTATATGGACGTACCGACACTGGTTGAGATCCTGGCAGCAATGGAATAGTGATCATATCTTCTACTTGGAGGCAGTCCTGTAGGTGCAACAAAAACTGAAGCAAATTGATCCAACAATTTCTGTATTTCTGAGGATACTGACAAAACCTCATCACTAACAACATGTACTTCTACAGCAAAACACCGTACACTATCACACTGAATTCCTAAGAAGGTAATGGAGTGACCTTGGTGATTGACAGTAAGCCACTGCTCCCCCCAGTCCACGCACATAGGGCCCAAAGATGCCAACCAATCCAGACCTAAAATACTATCATAGTGACCCAAAGAAAGCAACCTAAACCTGGTTGTAAATTATGCTGCCTCGTACTGCCACTTGCAATCAGGAACATGTAACTTGCTAGTCAGGACAGTGCCATCAGCTACCTTGACTGAAACTGTGTGGCCATTGGGCAAACTCCAGGTAATTGAGCAGCAAATTTAGCATTGAGGAAGGAGTGTGTACTTCCAGAGTCTATCAACATAGTGTAGCTAACACCTGAAATTTGAATTTCCACTTGCATAGCAGCTATTGGTTTCTCTGAACCAAGTGCAGCAGAAGAAATGCACATAAGTTCAGTATCTTCCTCCAGTTCAGAGCCATCTTCCCCTGAGTACTGTTGGAACATATCTATCATTTCTTGCACTACATGCAGCTGCACAGTTCCTTGGCATTTGTGTTCCTTTCCCCATCTCTCCCCGCATGTGTAACATAACCATTTTGCTCTTCCAAAATTCCTTAGTGCAATCCACTTGTCCTCATGTGCTGGTTTGCTGGTGTGTGTATTAGTCCTATCAACCAGAACTCTAGCAGCAGGGGTTGGACTCGGTGGTACAAATCGTTCGTAATTGGGGTTGAATTGAATGGTGTTGAGCCATCACCTAACTCTTCATGCAGACATGCTAGTTGATAAGCTGTATCAAGATCTTCAGGCAATTGAATAGCAACCATCAGACAAACAGGAGCCTACAAGCCATCCATGAACCTTGTGACATAGTACAACGGATCTGGATGGTGCCCATAAGCAGATAGCTTATCCATAAGCTGTGAAAATTCTTCAACATATGCCTTGACTGACGAACTCCGATGAATGTGAAACATCTTGCGCAGAAGAGTGGCATGCTGATTGCGACCAAAACGAGCTTGTAGTGCGATACATAAATCATCCCAAACTGCCTTTGGAAATTTCTGCCTATACGCCTCTAACCATTTTGCAGCTGGCCCTTCAAACTGTGCTGATGCATACGACACCCAGAGAGACGATGGAGTTCCCCATAAGTGGAAATATTCTTCACACCTAGATTGCCATAAGCGAGGTTGCACTCCCTCGAACCGTGGTAATTCCACACGCGGGCCAGGAGTAAAATGGTCAGGACACTCTAGAAACATTTCTTCACCAGATTTATCCAGGGAATAGGAGTTGTGGTGGTCACGTGTACCTCTCGCTGGAGGCGGAACATAGTATCCCGGCCTCCGGCCTTGATTTTCTCCACGGTGGCCCAACTGGCCCTCAACGTCCTCAGGCGACGTTCTCGCCGTTGCCCCGGGTGTCGCTGATGTCGAAGCACTTGAACCCAATTTGTCCAGCGTGCGTCGGATCTCGAACATTGCCTCGTCGACCATGGTGTTCAGATCGGCGAACTTGGTGTCGTTGTCCTTGATGAGCTGTGTCATGGCTTGCGTCGATGTCGATCGGAAGGCGTTCACCCGCTCCTCCACCACCTCCTTCGCTGAGACCTTCAAAATATCGTAGTTCTGCTTGACCTCTGGCGTGAGATTCTCCATTGCTTGGCGACGAAGTTGCTGCCGATGTTGCGTGTCGTGCTCGTGCTCCGGAAGCGCCAGGATCTGATGCTCTGATACCAATTGTTCGATCCCTCTCGTAGCACAGGGGATTCACGCACGCGATGAGGATCTAGATCGAATTGCGGAGTTGGAATTAGGGATCAGACTACCACCCATCCACCCTCACGTCTGTTCCAATCTAGTTACAAGCCAACAACCCAACAGGTTTCGTCTTCCTTCCGGCCTATCCTCTCTCTCTCTCTCACTCTGCTAGCGTTTATATAACAGATCAGACGAGCCAATCGTCTCCCATCATCCACGCGGGCTTCTTCTTCTCTCTCTTGGGCCGGCCTTCTGAATTGACTTGGGCCTCAACTCCTTCTTCAACCGTTGATTTCCCGCCTTGGCTGCTAACATCACCCCTCTCTTATATCACCGATGTGGAGGCACATCTGCAATAGAGTAAGGCCTATATATTGCCGATATGTGTTTCATCGACAAAGGAGTTCAAGCAATCTCTGTTGGCTATGTGAGGGTGCGTCAGTGGAGGTTTTTCAGTCTCGACCATGTCGCTTGAGGAGGCCACAACGCACGCAAAGTCTTCTTCGTGTGTACTGAGGTCATGTAGCGCATAGGGATTTTTATGTGTACTGAGGTGAAAGTGCATGGTTGCCCCCATGTGTGGTTTTGGTAATTAATGACAATCTCTGTGTACTAATGTTTGTATTGAGCTACTTGTCGGTTGTGTCCATTTGTGTTGCTTGATCTCCATTTTTTGGAATCAAGGCTAAGGGAAGAAGGGTATTTGTTGATCAAGGCTAAGGCCCAGTTCTTTTGGCAGCTTAAAAAATAAGCTGCCACCTCGCCATCTTCTCCTATAAGCCACCCGGCTTATTACTTGAAGCTTCGAGTTTGGTTATAGGATGACTAGTTTAGAAGCTCCAAGTAATAAGCCGGGTGGCTTATAGAAGAAGCTGGGGAGGGGGCAGCTTATTTTTTAAGCTGGCAAAAGAACTGGGCCTAAGTGCGAGTTGATCAACACTCAAGTCCATGTGAAGATATGCCGAAGAGTGCCTCTCCCATATTGGTGTAAGGGGGAGCAATATGCGAGTCTTCACTGAGCGAAGCGCAAGTGGATTATGCGCAAGGCAAAGGTATGATCTTGATAGACTTTCTATTTTGCCGGTCTCATGATGTTAGTTGAGAGACCGGGTTATAGGATAGATAGCCGTAATATCAAGAGGGGCTCTCGACCGACTATCTTGATTGTATCGTTCATGGAGATCTCAAACCTTTGCATCCTTGCAATCATCCTTATTGGTTCTTATTTGGCTCTTATCGTGGTGTGGTCTTAGTGAGGGGAACCTAGTAGATCTTGATTTTGGAGTTCTTGGTGATTCTCCTCTTTGTTCTTCCTCTTAAATCCCTCCATAGCATTAGTTGCTTTGGTTGGATTTCGGAGAGAAGGATTTGACCACTTAGTGTGTTCTTGCCATTGCATTAGTTGCATCGGGTTGTTCTCTCCACGAAGTTTCGTGAGATTGAAGTGCGAGAAGCTTGTTACTCTTGGGTGCAATGTGTTCCCAAGAGCTTGTGCCTCTTGGGTGCATTGTGTACCCTAGACGGTTGGTGGTGTCGCGAAGACTTCGAGTTGTGAAGCTTCGGGCAAGGTTTGGGAGCCCCCGATTGAGTTGTGGGTGTGTGCCCCAAGATCGTTGTAAAGGCTCCGGATTCCACCTTGAAGGATTCCGATAGTGGAAGGTGAACCTAACCCTTGGGGTGAGGTTCATCGGAGAATAGGGTGAGGCCTTTTGTGGCATCTTGAGTAGGCCTTTTGTGGCGAGCTCACACCCCTCCAATGAGACGTACTCCCTTAACAAAGAAGAACTCGGGAATACATCCTCATCTCCGTGTGCCTCGGTTATTTCTATACCCGAGCTCTTTACTTATGCAACTTACATTGTTATAGCCTTCATGCTTGAAGTTTTATATTTTGCTATCATCTTGTTGCTTGCCTTGCTTAGCATAAGTTGTTGGTGCACATAGGTGAGCCTAGTTTATTTAGGTTGTTGGCTTGTTAATTTAAACACCTAGTTTTATTCCGCAATTAGCAAGCCTTAAATTGAAAAAGTGTTAATCGCCTATTCACCCCCTCTAGGCGACATCGCGGCATCGTTTGTTCTTTCATGAAGGCAACGAGCTCATCTCCCTTTTACCTGGATAGGTGTATTGCTCATCTTCCTTTCTGATTTCACAACTGGACTTTCCTGCATGAGAACTGCACCTTTGAATCCACAGGCTTAGTGACCATCTTCCCAGTTGTTGCCACCTGCACCTCTATCTTTAGAGATGAAGGTTTCTGAATCATGCCTTCATGAAGAAGCCACTCGGTCTCAACCTCCGTTTGAGTAATTAGTTTCCCATGTATCATATTCTATCCACGGTTCCGGCGACGACAGGAAAAAACTCGTGTTTCCAGTACCAATTCGGGTTGGGCATCCCCGGGTCCGGCGACGAGAGGAAGAAGAACTCGTGTTTCTAGTACCAATTCAGGTTGGGCATCTATCTTCACTTTTAAACCAAGAAATATCAATCTTCACACGGTGCTCCCCACGGTGATTCGTGGGATTGAAGGTTGGGAGCTTGTTACTCTTGGGTCATTGGACCCTAGACGGTGTTGTGGTGATTCTTCGGAGCCTCCAATTCGGTTGTGGATGCGTGCCCCAAGCTTAGTGGTGTAAAGGCTCCAGATTCTTCTAGAAGGATTCCGATAGTGAAGGTGAACCAAACCCTTGGGTGAGGTTCATCGGAGAATAGGGTGTGGCCTTTGTGGCATCTTGAGTAGGCCTCTTGTGGCGAGCTCACACCCCTCCAACGAGACGTACTCCCTCAACAAGGAGGAACTCAGGAATACATCCTCATCTCCGCGTGCCTCGGTTATTTCTATACCCGAGTCTTTTTACTTATGCAATTTACATTGTGATAGCCTTCGTGCTTGAAGTTTATATCTTGCTATCACCTTGTTGCTTGCCTTGCTTAGCATAAGTTGTTGGTGCACATAGGCGAGCCTAGTTTATTTAGGTTGTTGGCTTGTTAATTTAAACACCTAGTTTTATTCCGCAATTATCAAGCCTTAAACCGGAAAATTTTTGTCGCCTATTCACCCCCCCCTAGGCGACATCGTTTGTTCTTTCATGAGGTCATGTCGCACATGTAAATACAAAACCATACCAATTATTGGGCTGGACCAAAGCCGGCCCAGGACCACTTCGGACGATTTCTCCGTAGTACAAGCTTCAAGCGTGCTAATTCTCAACAACAACAAAAAAGCTACAAGCGTGCTACAAGTGATGCATAACCAGAGTTTGTCTGGAGTCCGTTCGAGAAGGCGGTGTTGGGCCTCTATAAGGAGACAACACCTCCGCCTCGGACACCTACGAATCGAGAGCTAGGGTTCCAAATCAAGGAGCGAGGCTAGGTGCGGGAGATCGATCAAGCTAAGGCTGAAAAGATGGGTCTCCCGTTAACCCGGAGTATGACGGCAGAGGAGGCGGTGACCGAAAGCAAGCCAGACGAGTCGGCGGCCGACTTTCCGATTGGAGATAAGGCTGCTGATGTGGCGTTGTTGGGCGTCGTAGTAGAGGAGGAGGAGGAGCCTGGTGCTGATGACGCTGCCGGCGATGAGACGATCAATGTCATGGCACAGGACCAGGTGGACTATATCCTCTCCTGGGACTTGAACGAGGACAAGTTTAACAGATTTGACGATGACTCTGACGTCTGGATCGAAGCATACGACTTCTTCGGCAAGGCCCGGTTGGAAAACATGCAGTACCAGTAGAAGGTCCATGAGGAGTACGAGACCTATGGCTACGTCAGAGTGGAGTACGATGAAGATGAAGAGAGGAGGATGTCCGAGACGCAGGTCCGGGCCAGATGGCCACCGCGGTTCTCAACCAGCACGAAGCGGTAACATGGGTGTGGTCACCACACTCGTACCCGCTCTAGCAAAGGGTACGCAATTTTCATCCCCCTACCATGCCACTCATGATCGCACCGAGGAGTTCCACACTGAGAGTTCCAATCGCCATCGTTCGCACCACACACCAAACATAGATTTCCCCTCTTTCAATGGCACTGATCCTCACAATTGGCGTATGCGTTGTGAGAATTATTTTGATGTGTGCGAAACTCATCCACAACAATGGGTGCGAGTGTAACAGCCCCAGTTTGGCACCCTAAAATATGGGCCAAATTTTCACTTTTTGCTTTGCAACATTGCATCATGGCATCCATTTAAATTGCTAATTTTAAATAAAGCAACACTTGGAAATTAAAACAAAGGAAGCAAACCTTCCACAACCTCCAAACCAAATGCTCTTGCTCAACCTAGCAAACAAATAAAATAGAACTTCCAAATTGTCCAGGAAGTTTCCAAGAGTACATGTTATAATTATTTGTTAAAAGCAAATTCTTAACAAGCAAAGAAATAAATTTGAGAATTCAAAATTGGCCCAATTCTAATTCTATTTTTTAAACCAAGTTAAACTTTTCAAAAATTCAAAATAAAATTATGGGGAGCTTCATTAATATGTTGGGAGCCTCCATAAATATTTTCATTATTTTTGAAGATGCTTAAGTACTCCAAATAAATACATTTTGGAAATTATCAAAAATGACTATATTTAAACCCTGTGAACAAATGTTGCCCAAAACAATTTAAATTGCAACACCAATTTTTGTGGAGCTTCTACATGTCGTGGGGAGGCTATTTGAATTTTTGCAGAATTTTAGAAAATGTTTAAAAGCCTCAATTTAAATCCCTAAAGTGTTGATGAACCTAGTTGCAATTAAATTTTAAATCAGCCAGGGGCTATGTGCAAAGTCCTCGTCTTCCTCACTGTGGCGCCAGTACTGCCCGTGCCCATGCCGCCGACGCCCGCTTCCTGTCGCCATGCCGTCGTGGCCCTCTCCGCGTGGATAAGAGCCCCGACGACGCCGTGCTCACCTGCTCCCTCTCTCTCCCCGCGGAACCCTAACCCTAGCTCGAGGAAGCCGCGCGCGCGCCGCTGCCTAGACGTCAAATCGCCGTCGCTCCGGGCCGCCCGGGACCAATCCAAGCGCGCCATAGGGACCGCCTCGCCGTGCTGCTCCTCCACGTCGAAGAAATCGGGACGCGGTAGCCGAAATCGAAGCCATCGTCGCCGTCTCCCTCCGCTCCGGTCGCCGCACGCCGAGCATGCGCTCGTCGCCGTTCGTCCTCCCCGGCCTTCGCCGACCGCTCCAACCCACTCAGGGTGAGCTCGCGGTGCTCCCCGTCCCCTTTTCCCTCTCACTCCCCCTCTATATCGTCGCGTCGCTGACCGTCGCCGTCGTTGTCCGTCCCGGTGGTCACCGCCATCTCGTCCGACGACCAATTAGTCCGCTCCACCGCCAGCACAGCCGCCGCGACCTGCTCACCCCACAACGGCCTCGTGCGCGTGCTCGTCGTCACCGTAGCGCCGCTGCCGTGCGCGCTCGCCGCCGGCAGGCGCCTGCTCACCGCGTCGGTCGACGCCGATCGCGGCATCCCTCCCCGGTCAAACCTGGCCCGGCCTGGGAACCGGCCCGGCCGGCCAGGAGGCCGGAGGCCTCGGGTGGGTGCCCGGCCCAGTGCCCGGTCTGGGCTGGCCGCAAGGCCGACGGCCTCGGTAGCCTGCCCGGCCTGTGGGCCGGCCTGGCCGGTTTGGAGGCCAGCCCTGTCTGGGTTTTTCTCTTTCCTTTTTGGAATTAAAATAAAATAAAAGAAATTGATAACTATTTAAATATTGCTCCAATTTTAGCAAATAAAATACCAAATTGTTCAGAAAAACAAACTCTACATGTTAGAATCGTTGTAATGGTCTTTTGAAACTATTAATTTTCTGTTTATTAAGAATTACTAAAATGGCAAAAATAATAACAATATTGGGAAAAATCATAACTCGATAAATAATTAACCAAAAACTATGAATAAAATATCAAAGTGCTCATTATTTCAAATGCTATCTAATAATACTAAAATCACGTCATGATAACAAATTTTACCTTGATGTTATTTCTTTAATTGGTTAAAGGAATTAAATTCAAATAATTATTTAATTCACTATTTATTCATCGATAATCGGGAAAATACAAAGGAGGTATCAAAATGATCGGTAAAGCAATACCTATCTATTCATGCCATGCTCATTCATATTTAAGTCACATTGTAGTGATGTAATAATTCATAAGCAACGTGACCATTAAGTTAAATATGGGGTTGTTCCCAAATAATTGCACTAATTATTTGGAACTCCATTTAAATTGTTAGATAAATTATATGTTGATATCATTGCATAACTTGTCATGTCATCACGTGTTTGCGCATTGCACTTCAATATGTATTGATTGCCTTGTTTCTTTCGGTGTTTGCTTCTTCTCGTTAGAACACGAATCGAGATCGAGACGAGCCCGAAGTGGAGAGCTACAACACCGAAGGCCGACAATGGAGTATGGAGCGACAAGTCAACGACCCTGTTTTCCCCGAAGCCCTATATCTTTATATTGCCTACCAAGGAAAGAGATAACCTAACCTTCTTGGCATATAGCATCCTATTGTTTACAAATATTTTATCCACCATAATATTGCATTCGATTCCAATGTCAACTTTTGCTCAACTATGTTATGCATTGTCCCCTGAACGATCACATGTTTTCCCTCCTATAAACCATAGGTTTGATGTGTTGGCCTGAGATAAAGATATAATTGTAGTATATATATATATATATGCTTAGCCATGCTTAGTCGAATGCTATATTGTCCGGTGATTTAATTCCATGATTATGAAGTTGATGGAATGTTCGGACATGGTGGTTACTGTTGGTACTTAATTTAAATTGCTTAAAAGGCTTAGATGAGTTGCCATCGGGGATGGTGTTTTGCCTCATTCTTGCCCCTAGGTGCGAGTTCTTGTCTCTAGAACCAAGGTTTGAGCGTGCTGCCATTGGTGGGGGTATGGGCTCCTTACTAACTGAATAACTTGTGCGGGCGTATCCAAGGGTCCTCTAGATTTGCGCTTTCCATTTGCGGGTGCGTTGCAGGTCGTCGAAGGCGCGATGAAGAGGGTGTGTGTGGTGTTAGGGTGTGCCGATGGGGGCAGGGGCTGAAATAGGCTGGATAAACTTGTCCTGTCGCCACAGATGACTCTTGGATAGTCTCACGCGAGGTAAAGGTTTAACCGCGCCCACTTGCCGGCTTTCCCCAGACGAGAGCTAACTAGGCGAGCCGGACGGTACCAATGCGTAAATTAGTACACCCCTGCAGCGTTTAATATTTTCGAAAATCTGTGTCCACGGTTATGGACGCCTTGGGAACGGATTACGAGATCATAGGAAACCTTAATCTTAACTAAAATTTGGAAGCTAGAGGTTGCAACTCAACGTGTGGTAAAGGTTCATTTCCTCGAGGGTGATTCGAGGGAGTGCCTTGGTGGAGATGAGTGATGAGAACTGGTTACTATGGGGTCGATGAGAACCGAAGTTAAAGGTTTACTATCTTACCCCTTTATGAAAAACATTCTGAGTAGTCGATGCCACGAGTCATTATGTCTTTTGAAAAGGAGAACTAGCTTTATGCAAATTAGCTACTATACAGCTTTAGAGCCACCGTCATCATTGGGCCCATATCGCCCTACTGAACTTGCGAGTACATCGTACTCAGTCTCTCTTTGCTGCTTATTATTTGTTTCATAGGAGGACGACACCGAGCAGATAGGTGGGTTCTTCGTGGACGTCGACGAGTAGATTGGGGTTCCCAGGTGGCAGCTTGGGACGTCGAGGAACAAGCTGGCTGGGTTTATGTTTATTTGCAGGCCTCTTAGGCCATATTTTGGATCTTATTGTTAGACAACATATTTGGCTTCCGCATGTTGTAATGATGGGTCTGTGACCTCTTTGTGTAATTTGTATCTTCCTCGTTATATGAGTTGCTATATGATCTCTTTGTGTCATAGAGTCTGTGATGTGCCAGTTGTTCCACAAGTCTTGATCTCCTTATTATATATTGATAGCTATGCCAGTGTTTATGCCACGATCGATGTGTTACGTGGGAGCGGTAATTCCATGCCCTTCGATTGTGTAGCATAGCCTGTTGGTTACATAGCCTCTCTGTATAATTCTGGGGTCGGGGTGCTACAGCGAGTCACCACAATCTACTTCACCGGACGCGCAGCATCCTGGCTACGGTCCTCACAAGCGCACACTCTCTATCCAACCTGGGAAACTTTTGCTGCAGTGGTCACGATGAAATTCGACAGGAATGAGCACCAACATCTTATCCGCCAGATGGATATGATTAAACAAACTAGCACAGTCACTAAATATTATGAGCATTTCGATGAGCTAATGCATCAATTACTTGCTCATGATCCAGCAATCAATCCTCTCTATTTCATCACCAAATTTTGTGAGGGTTTGAGGGACGACATCCGCACTTATGTTCTTGTTCAGACACCTATCGAATTGGAAACTGCTCTTGCTATCGCTTTGTTGCAGGAGGAGGCTGCGGAGACGGGACGCCGGCGAGACCCTCGACGTCACGATGGTGCCGCCATGGGGCGCCATATCACGCGGCCCGCGTATCCACTGCAACCTCCACCTCATGGTGGGTCTGACAATCGGGTCGATGACCGTCGCGTAGCGGGCAATGGGCACACCAGACCACCTACCACTGATGATAAAGTGGGAGCGCTGAAGGCTTACCAGCGTGCTCAAGGTCTGTGTTATATCTGTGCTGATCGTTGAGCGTCGGGACACAAATGTGCTCCAACTGTACAGCTCCATGCGGTTGAGGAAATGTTTGCCATGCTCAGTCTGCACACTAGGAGAGAAGAGGATTCAGGTTCACAAGCGGCTTCTGATGATCATACGTTGTGTGTTTTTCTGTCGCATGAAGCACACCAGGGAGCAGAATCAGCCGGCACCATTCATTTGCTGGGACACATGCAGGGGTACGACTTGCTGATGTTGATTGATTCAGGCAGCTCCTCCAGCTTTATCAGTGTTGCAGCTGCAGATAGGTTACAAGGAGTGATGCCACTGAAATCTCACACAACAGTTAAGATAGCTAATGGGGGAATCTTATAGAGTGACTCCTGGATACCTGGTTGCGAATGGAACACACAGGGCCACACTTTTCACACTGATCTGCGAGTGTTGGAATTGGGATGTTATGATGTGATTCTGGGTATGGACTGGTTGTCTGAACACAGTCCAATGGATATTCACTTGGGACAGAAACGCATGAGTTTTCTACATCAGGAAACAAGATAACATTAGTGGGAGTCAGTCCAAACACTAGTATCTGCCTGGAATTGTCTCCTCAGCAACTGAAGGCTATGCAGAATCGACATTCCTTAGCTCACCTGGTCCAGTTGTGTGTGATTGAGGCAGCAGTGGATGGAGAGGTAATTCCAGTTGTTGCTCAGTCATTGGTGGAGCAATTTGCTCATGTTTTTGAAGAACCGGAAGGGCTACCACCATCACGGTCTTATGATCATCGCATTCCACTGATTCCTGGCGCATCTGCCTTCAATGCAAGACCATACCGGTACACACCTGCTCAGAAGGATGAAATCGAAGCGCAAATTCGAGAGATGCTTCGCAAGAACTTGATTCAGCCAAGTGCAAGTCCTTTCTCTTCCCCTGTTTTGTTGGTACGCAAGAAGGCCGGTACGTGGCGGTTCTGTATCGATTATAGGCGTCTCAACGCTATTACCATAAAAAACAAGTACCCGTTGCCGGTGATTGACGAGTTATTGGATGAGTTAGCGGGAGCATGCTGGTTCACCAAATTGGATTTGCGGTCGGGCTATCACCAAATACATATGGCAGCAGAGGACGAGCACAAGACGGCGTTCAAAACACACAGCGGTCATTACGAGTTCCGTGTGATGCCATTTGGCCTGATAAGTGCGCCAGCAACATTCCAGGGCGTGAAGAACAGCATCCTTCATGCTCTCCTCCGTAAGTGTGTTCTAGTGTTTGTTGATGACATCTTAGTCTATATTAAGACCCTGGAAGAACACATGGAGCATTTGCGCAAGGTTTTTGAGATACTGGACAAACACACTCTAAAAGTGAAGCGGTCTAAGTGTTCTATAGCTCAACAATCCCTTGCTTATGTGGGCCACATTATCAGTGTTGCAACGGACCCTGAGCAAATCGCAGCTATTCGAGACTGGCCAATACCAATGTCAGCCAAGGAGTTGCGCAGTATTCTGGGGCTAGCAGGGTTTTACCGCAAATATGACAGAGATTTCGGTATCATCAGCAAACCACTGACAAACATGTTGCGAAAGGGGACAATCTTCAGTTGGAACTCAGCGTTGCAAGCTTCGTTTGATGCACTCAAACAGGCGCTTATCTCTGCCCCAGTGTTAGCTCTGCCCGACTTTGCAAAACCATTCGTCCTGGAGACTGATGCGTCTGACCATGGCATAGGTGCGGTGTTGATGCAGGACTGACACTCCATCGCATTCCTTAGTCGTGCTTTGGGGCCTCGCCTGCGAGGACTCAGTACATACGAGAAGGTGAGTCTAGCCATACTGATGGCAGTCGATCATTGGCGTGCCTACTTGCAAAAAGATGAGTTTGTGATATGCTCTGACCAATGCAGCTTGAGCTTCCTGCATGAGCAAAAAGCAACTACACCTTGGCAACAAAAAGCACTTACCAAGCTAGCGGGATTGCGTTATCGTATTGTGTACAAAAAAGGGCAGGAGAATAAAGTTGCAGATGCTTTATCTCGATGCCCAGGCACTGACCAAGGGGAACTGTGTGCGATTTCTGCTAGTGTACCAATCTGGCTGAATGAGGTCCAGCTCAGTTACAAGGAGGATGTTCACACTTAGCATATCATTGCAGCGCTCAGCATTGCTGGTTCTCGTGTTCCAGGATATGAACTCAAAGATGGCATCCTGTACTATAAGAAGAGAATCTGGGTGGGCACAGATCAGCAACTGCACAACCGTATCTTGCACAGCTGAAAGAACAAACGATGTCCCGATGTCGCCTAGAGGGGGGGTGAATAGGCGATTAAAACTTTATCTATTTAGGGCTTGATAATTGCGGAATAAAACTAGGTGTTTAAATTAACAAGCCAACAACCTAAAATTCTAGGTTTACCTAAAGTGCACCAACAATTTATGCTAAACAAGGCAAGCAACAAGGTGATAGCTAGATATAAACTTCAAGCACGAAGGCTATCACAATGTAAAGTGCATAAGTAAAAGCTCGGGTATAGAAATAACTGGGGCACGCGGAGACGAAGATTTATTCCCGAGTTCCTCCTTGTTAAGGGAGTACGTCTCGTTGGAGGGGTGTGAGCTCGCCACAAAAGGCCTACTCAAGATGCCACAAAGGCCTCACCCTATTCTCTGATGAACCGCACCCAAAGGTTTGGTTCACCTTCCACTATCGGAATCCTTCGAGGCGGATTCCGGAGCCCTTACAACTTTTGGGGCACACACCCACAACTCAATTGGGGGCTCCCAAAGCGTGCCGAAGCTCCACAAGCCAAAGTCTTCACGGCACCACCGTCTAGGGTCCAATGACCCAAGAGTAACAAGCTCCCAACCTTTAATCCCACGAATCACCGTGGGGAGCACAACCCGATGCAACAAATGCAAAAGGGCAAGAACACACCAAGTGGTCAAATTCTTCTCCCCAAAATCCAACCAAAGCACCTAATGCTACGGAGGGATTTTGGAGGAAGAACGGAGGAGAAACACCAAGAACTCCAAAATCTAGATCCCACGAGTTCCCCTCACTTAGAGGAGATTTTGTTTGGTGGAAAGATGGATATAGATCTCCTCTCTTGTTTCCCTAAATTTGGGCAAGAATCATCGGAGGGATTAGAAGGAATCCAGCTCTCAAAAAGTCTAGCAAAGGAGGAGAGAGAGCAAGGGATGAGATCTCAAAGAAAAATGGGGAAGAAGCCCCTTTTATAGTGGGCTCCAAAAAGTGACCGTTAGGGGCAAAAATTGCCTCAGCCCGACAGCCCGGCCTGGGGCCGGCCAGCACCCCGGCCAGGCCGGCAGGCATCATCGGCAGCGATCGAAGCGACGACCGAACGATGGAAGACACAGACGGGCCGGCCTTCCCCCGGCCTGGGTCCGGCCAGGCGCCGTGCTGGGCCGGGGCACAGCCCGAGCCGGCCGGCCTGGTCCCGGCCTGGGCCGGTCAGGCAACGCGTGCTGGGCCGGCAGGTGACCCGAAGGTCCCGGCCTCGTCTCGGCCTGGGGCCGGCCCGGCCGGCCAGTCTGGCCTCCTTTTTTTCTTTTCTCTTTTTCTGTTTTAAAAATCGATCGAACCGAAAACGGAATAACTTTCGCATACTAACTCCGTTTTCGATATTCTTGGACTCGTTGGAATCGTCACTACGAGCACAACAAGAATATGCAGAGAAACATCATAGTCCAAGAATATAATATAAAGATAAATGGGGAAAGGTAAAAGCTCCCATTTGTAAATCGGAAATGCAATAACTTTCACCCACGAACTCCGTTTTCGATAATCTTGGACTCGTTGGAATCGTCACAATGAGCACAACAAGATTATGTAGAGAAACATCATAGTCCAAGAAAATATTATAAAACCAAATGGGAAAAGTTAAAAACTCCTTTTTGAAAATCGAAAATGCCGAAACTTTTGCAAATGAAGTCCGAATGAAATAAAACCAATTTTGTTGGAAAGAGGACGACAAAAGCAACCTTTGAAAATGGCAAACAAGCAATGGAGATTTTGCAAAGAAATGGAAGAGGTAAATCTTCTGCACGGATGAACTGGCAAAATCTCCAATACCGAAACCGCAAAAGAAGACGCATGTGAAAACCGTTTTCGGTGAACTTAGCTTTGTCATGACGAGCACGACAAGCACCAAGACCACACCACGATTAGAGACAAAAAAGAACCAATAAAGAGGATTGCATGGATGCAAAGGTTTGTGCTCTCCACGACGATACGATCACGATATCCGGTCGAGAGCCCCTCTTGATAGTACGGCTATCTATCCTATAATCCGGTCTCTCACTAAACAATATGAGACCGGTAAAATAGAAACCCTATCAAGATCATACCTTTGCCTTGCGCATAAATCCACTTGAGGTCGATGAAGACGATCTTCATCTCCTCAAGATGCACCACCTTCCTCGATTGCGCTTCGGTGAAGATTCACTTGATGCTCCCCCATACACCAAGATGGGAGACGCTCTCTTCGGCATATCTTCACTTGGCCTTGAGTGATGATCAACCCGCATAAAGCCATGATCAACACAAACTTTTCTTCTTCCCTTAACCTTGACTCCAACAAATGGAGAATAAGCAAACAAATGGACAACCTACAAATATAGCTCAATGCAAATATTAGTCCATAGAGATTGTCATTAATTACCAAAATCATGCATGGGGGCAACCATGCACTTTCAATAGCCTACATTCCAGTCCTGCTGGAGGACACTCTGGAATTCATGCAACATATCAGCGAGTTCGATCTCTGTTTGCTTGGACAGGACTGAAGAAGGAAGTGACGCAGTTTGTCACTCAGTGTGATATCTGCCAGCGAGCTAAAGTGGAACATGTCCTCTACCCTGGTCTCCTCGAACCTCTGCCAGTACCAGATCACGCATGGCAAATGGTGTCGCTCGACATCATTGAAGGGTTGCCCAAATCTGGCAGGTACAATGCTATCTTGGTGGTCGTGGATAAGTTTTCAAAATACGCTCATTTTGTTCCCCTCTCGCACCCTTTCACTACTCTGCAAGTGGCGCAAGCTTATTTCCAAGAGGTTTTTCGGATGCAGAGTATGCCTCAGTCTCTCATTTCGGATCGGGATCGCATTTTCACTAGTGCTTTCTGGCAAGAGTTGTTCAGGCTGTCACACACACAAATGCGTATGAGCTCATCGTATCACCCCCAGACCGATGGACAAACGGAACGTGTGAATCAGTGTTTGGAGGGTTTTCTTCGCTTTTTTCTTCATGGCTGTCCAACTCAATGGAGCAAGTGGCTCGCCTTGGCTGAGTATTGGTACAATACCTCCTATCATACTGCTCTCGATAAGACTCCATTTGAGGTTCTGTATGGACATTTGCCGCGGCATTTTGGTGTTACTGCAGCTCCAGTGTGTACCTCCTAGGATTTGAACATGTATCTGGAGGAAAGACATGCAATGACTGCCCTGATTTGACACCATTTGCTCCGGGCTCAACAGCGTATGAAGGACCAGGCTGACCAGCATCGTTCAGAGCGCAGTTTCCAGGTGAATGATTGGGTCTACTTCAAGCTGCACCCGTACATCCGGCGATCAGTGGCGACGCGAGCAAATCAGAAACTGGCTCTCAAGTACTATGGACCCTACAAGGTGATCGGCAAGGTGGGAAATGTGGCGTATCATCTGGGGTTGCCTGAGCACAGCAAAAAATCCATCTAGTGGTGCATGTCTCACTTCTCAAAGAAGCTCGTGGGTACACTCCTTCCTCCCCCATTCATAAATTACCTGATGTTGATGCTGAAGCTTCTCCGATGCCGGAGTCCATCCTGGCGGAGCGCCACATCCGTAGGGGCAGCAAGATGGTGCGCCAGATCCAAGTGCAATGGACAGGTTCTGATCATGCAGCTAGCACCTGGGAGAACCCTAACGAGCTACGCCGGCGTTTTCCACATGCAGCGCCTTGGGGACAAGTCGCTTCTGAAGGAGGGAGGGATGTCATGACTGACGATACCACAAGGCCAGCACGTCAGCGATGGCCCAGCCCACGGGTGACAGGACCTGACTGGAAAGTGTGATCGGGAGGCCTGCGAGCCGGATTCCCTGGCCTGCGTGCCTACTTAAGGAGGAGACTCTCTCCTGTAAACGTAATTAAAATCCTACTTCTGTCTCTATTCTGTCTTCCCCTCTCTGCCTCTTCCTTCCTCCCCAAGAAGCTCCTCCTCTGCATCCCCAACTCCTTCCTCTTCCTCTAGATTGGGTCGTGACAACGCACCATGCTGCTTGGCACAATGCGTTTGGCCCCGACTTCCGTCTGAATGACTCTGACTCTGATGATGAAGCGCCGTGTGTAGCTCGTGAGGTGATCGGTGAGGATGCATAATGCTCCTATTGCCGCCATATGTACATCCGTCGATATTGCCTGGCTGAGCTAATTAACTACCATTGGATGATAGCAGTGTTGATCAGCAAATTAAACATGGAGCCTGTCTGTACTTGAGACTTCAGGGGAATTAATAGATGATGATACGAATTTGTTTGAACAGTCACTTGATTTGTTTGTCCAATATCCACTTCATAATCTTATTATTGCTGCGTTGAGCTAAACTTGTTATTAATCAATATATTGTGTGAAAATTTAAGACTTAAACGTGATAGCTGCTCTGATGAAAACTGTGCTATGCCAATACCTTCTCCATTGGTTATGTCTGACTTTTAGGCATATGTACCAGTATAAGTTCTTCTCGGTGACATAATTAACCGTAGATTGTTGCTTTGTGTTTCTGCTCATTGACACATGTGTGTTAGACTTATAGGATGACATCAATACATCACGTACTATCCCTAGCCACTAAACTAAACACACCTTTAATCTTTTTTCACACACGGGCGACATGTTTTGTTAGAGTTTGTATTTTCTTTTATCTTTTAGATAGACTTGCATTTTCTTGAGATTGTTTTCAATTTATTATTTTGATGCATCCTCTTTTTTAAAAGGCAGCTTGTGTGTTGCCCCTATTTCACTTCTTCATTTTCTTCAGTTCTAAAGCTCAATATTTGTAACAGCCCAGATTTGGTACCCTAAAATATGGGCCAAATTTTCACTTTTTGCTTTGTATTGCATCATGGCATAATTATTTAAATTGCTAATTATAAGTAAAGCAACACTTGGAAACAAAGCAACACCTTAAAACAAAGGAAGCAAAACCCTTCCTCAAATTTCCAAAACTGAATGCTTTGCCCAAAATGGCCAAACCAACTTATTCTTGAATTTCCAAATTGTCCCGGAAGTTCTAAGAATTTTTTTTTTTAAAATGCCAA
The DNA here is from genome assembly GCA_012064385.1 of Puccinellia tenuiflora. NCBI lineage: Eukaryota > Viridiplantae > Streptophyta > Magnoliopsida > Poales > Poaceae > Puccinellia > Puccinellia tenuiflora. Next base: position 1,032,866 of record QRDG01001831.1, read on the forward strand.
TCAAATAAATAAATTTGAGAATTCAATTTGGCTTAATTCAATTCCTATTTTGGAACCAAGAAAAGTTTTCCAAAAATTCAAAGTAAAAACATGGGGTGCTTCATTGTTATAATATGAGCCTCCATAAATATATTCATAATTTATTGAAATGTTTAAATGTCCCAAAATAAATCTATTTTGGAAATTATCAAAAATGCCCTATTTAAAAATCCAAGAACAAAGGTGGTGCAAACCTTTTATTTTGGACCACCAAATTTTGTGGAGATTCTAAAAGTTAAATGGAGCCCATATGAAATTTTGCACTTTTTATAAAATTGTCTACAGGCCCCTTTAAAATCGTCAAAGCTGCTGGGGACCTCTTTGCAATTACAAATCCTGGAGCCAGGGGGGGTTTTTCGCGAATTTTCTTCTTCTCCACAGTGCTACCGGCACTGGCGCCATACTGCTTGCGCCCATGCCGCCCCGCCCCCTTTGTCGCACCATGGCGTGCGCCCAGGTGGACTAGAGCCCCTCCCGGTGCTGCCCACCTGCTCCCCTCACCCCCCTCTCTCCATTTCCTCCCTTGATTCCCGGATCGAGGCCACCATTTCCTCTCCCGTGCGCCTCCGTTTTCCGCCGCCGGTGTCGAGCACGTCGCCGTCGTATCCGTGCGCGCAAGGTCGATTGAAGACCAGCGCTCGCTCCACCGCATCCTCATCGTCCTCCCAGGCCACGGAATCGAGCCGGGGTGGTCGGGAATCGACGAATCCGTCGTCGACATCCCGCCTCGGACGAGCCGCTCGCCGGCCGAATCCCGGCGAACCCCGCCCCTCCGAGCCGTCGCCGTCCACGCATCCGAGTCGGGGTGAGCACCGCACCCCTATTGCGCGTTTCCCCTCTCCCCTTCTCCCTCTCTCCCTCGCCGTTGTCCGCTTCGGTCGCCGTCGTCTCGGTCGCCGCCATTCCCCACCGTCACCGCGCCCGGCCCGGCCATGCTCCCGGCCTGACCGGCCAAGAGGCCGGGGCCTCTCGGTTCCCTGCCCGGCCATATGGGCCGGCCCAGTGGCCGGGGCTCCTCGGTGTGTGGCCCGGCCAATATGGCCGGCCTGCACCCGGCCTGGCCGGCCTGTCTGGAATTTCCCCTTTTACTTTTGTGAATTTTAAGGCAAATGAAAACTTGATTATCTTCTCGAATAATGATTCAAAAATTGCAAACCAAATATCAACACGCTCAGAAAAACAAACCCTATGTGATAGAATCATGGTAAAGGTCTTTTGGAATTCAAATCTTGCTGTTTATCTATGAAGTCATAAAATGGTATAAATAATACCTAATATGAGAAATTTATAACTTATTCAATAATTGTCCAAAAATTGTAAATAAAATCTCAATTTGATCAACTTGTCAATTGCTAGTAACCCATGCTAATACCATGTCATGACCACAAATATTTATTTGATGTTATCCATAAATTGGTTAAATGAATTAAATTCAATTATTTATTTAATTTGCTATTTCTTCATCGGTACTCCGAAATTTACAAATAAATTATCGAAATGATCGGAAGAACGAAACCTATCCTTTCATGTCATGTTCATGCATATTTGAGCCACTTCCATAATAATTTGACAATTTATGAAGAATGTGGTCACTAAGCTAAATATGGGGTTGGTTCCAAATAATTGCACTAATTATTTGGCCCCTCGTTTAAATTTGCTTTTAATTTATATAATAATGGTTGCATCAATTGGACATGTCATCATGTGATTGAGCATTGCATTTTGAGTTCGTGTGATTTATGTGTGTTTTGTATTTCTTTTGGGTATCGATAGATTCCGGAGCCGAGGGTCTCTCTGACTACCCCGACGATCAGTGCTTCACTCCCGGGCAGCAAGGCAAGAGATAACCTAACCTTCTTGGCATATAGCATCCTATGTTTTGATCAAATTATTTTATCCACCATAATATTGCATGCGGTTCAAAGGTCTCTTTTGGTAAACATAGAATCCTATGAATGCATGTTTCTTCCCCGAGCCAATCGCATGTATTCCTACCTATGAACCCTAGGTTGATGTGTTGGCCGGAGACAAATTATAATTGTTGTATTCTTATGCTTAGCTATGCTTAGCCATGCTTAGTGGAATTGCTAGTTATGTCCGTTATTTAATTCCACAATTGTTGATATTAATGGAATGTTTCGGTCTTGGTGGATAATGGAGATGCTTAATTAATATGCTAAGAAGGCTTGGATGAGTTGCCCTCGGGGAGGGTGGTTTGCCTCATTCTTGCCGCCTAGGATGAACGTGCTTTTAGCTGGAACCAAGAAAACGAGCGTGCTCCCGGAGGTGGGGGCATATGGAACCCCCTTTGACCGAATAATTTGTGAGGGGCTTGTCAAGGGTCCTCTAGTTTGCTTTTCCATTTGCGCGTGTGTGGTGTTGGTGGAAAAAGGAAACGATGATGGTGGTGTGTAGGATGTGACGGTGGGGCAGGGCGCTGGGAGCGCTGAACCTGTCCTTCCGCCACTGATGGCCCTTGAGTAAGTCTCATGCTTTGTAAAGGTCTAACCGCGCCTGCTTGCCGGCCTTCCCCGGAAGAGGGTCAATTAGGTGAGTCGGACGGTACCAATGGGTAAAGTAGTACACCCCTGCAGGGTAAATCTTTTCGAAAAGCCGTGTCCACGGTTATGGACAAACTCTTGGGAAAGGCGCATTAGCTCATAGATAACTTTAACCTAATTGATATGGCAGCTAGAGGTTGCATAATAAACCTGTGATAAAGGTTCATTTCCTCGAGGGTGAGTCGAGGGAGTGCCTTTGTGTGAGATGCAGGGTGATGGTTATGAGTAGGTTCGATGGGAACCGAAGATGATATTGATACTCTCTTACCCCTTTGTAAAATACTCTGAGTAGACGAATGCCATGGGTCAATTATATTTTTGTTTATGAAACTTAGCTTTATGCAAAAGAAATACATATAAAGCTTTAGAGCCTCCGTCAGTCATTGGGCCTATATCGCCCTACTAAACTTGCGAGTACATCGTACTCAGTCTCTCTTTGCTGCCTCTATGATTTTGTATTTCAGAGGAGGACGACACCGAGCAACTAGGTGGGTTCTTCGTTGACGTCGACTACTAGTCTGGGGTTCCCAGGTGGCAGCTTGGGACCGTGGAACAAGCTGGCTTGGGTGATGTTTATCTGTAGGCCTCTTAGGCCATAATTTGCTTCTTGTTGTATTAGACAACGCTACTTCGCTTCCGCTTGTTGAATTGTTGGATCTGTGATCCTTTTGCTTGTAATATTTGTATTCTTCTCGTTATATGAGTTGCTATATAAATGTTTTGTGTCGTAGAGTCATGCTTTGTGCCAGTTCTGTTCCACAAGTCTCGATCTTTGTTTTATACATTGATGGTTGTGTCGAACACATAGCCTCTCTGTATAATTCCGGAGTCGGGGCGCTACAAGTTGGTATCAGAGCAGGACTGCCTGTAGGAAACCCTTTCTATTGGTCGATGTCGAGTCTAGTTCGTGAAAATTATTTTAACCTAAAAATGAGTTGTGAAAACCTTCTTAGGATTCTTTTTACTCCTCATCCAATTCACTCTGATCTCGGTGTCATCTTACCTCTATTTGATTTTAACGGTTCTCCTGATTGTCGGCAAATGCTAAATCTTTAGGAATCTCGGGGTTTGGGTTCCTACCTTTGGTTACTAGTTATCCTTACTCCTCTGCCACCCTAAAACATGAAGAAAGGAAGTATGATGGTTCGTCAAGATATTTCTTTGCTTTAGCCCAAGATCTTGAACCGAAGGTCCCGGATTGTGCTAGGGCTCCGGTGTAATTATTCATGAGGGCTGTCACCCTTGTGAGTGTTATGCTATTGTGGGTCCCAGTGCATGAAGCTGATCTTTAACCCAAGATCTTTCTGTTGAACCCTGATGTTATTTATCTATACCTGGAAGCAACAATGATCTATCTTAACTGTCAGAATTGGTTACTAACTTGTCGTTGTTCCAATTCTTCAGAATGGCTCCTACCCGTCGTGGGGAACATAGCAGCCCTGACCCACCGCCGCCACCCTCAATGGCGGAGGTGATGATGGCTATCGAGCAAAACCGTCTGCGCAATGAGCGGTTGCTCGAGCAGCTGGTCCAGCAAGGGGCCAGGAGGAACACGGACTGCACCACTCTCAACCAGTTCTTGCGGTCCCAACCTCCCACTTTCTCCGAGGCTAAGGAGCCGCTTGATGCGGATGATTGGCTTCGGGCTATCGAGCGCAAGTTCGCCGCTCTTCACGTTCCGGCGGCAGAACATGTCAACTTCGCCACCTACCTTCTGGAAGGAGCCGCCGGCTCTTGGTGGGAGAGCCACGTGGCAATGGTCGCCGCGGGCCATGTTATCACTTGGGAGGAGTTCCGCACCGCCTTCCGTGCGGCGTACATCCCCAAGCCCATCCTCGAGCTCAAGAGGCGGGAGTTCCTGGACCTAACCCAGGGACGCATGGACGTCCAGTCCTATGGACGGGAGTTCAACCACCTCTCCCGTTACGCCCCTCGGGACGTGACGAATGATGAGGACAAGCAATATCTCTTCCGCAAGGGGCTCGCACCTCGTCTCCGATACGAGCTCCTGCCCTTCAAGTTCACCTCCTACCAAGAGCTCTACAACCAGGCTCTCACCATGGAGCAAGGTAGGAAGGAGCTAGAGGCTTCTAAGAGGCCCGTTTCCACCGACCACCAGAGCTCCTCCTCTGAGGGCAAGAAGCGCAAGGTCTTCGTGCCTTTCAGCGCCGTGCCGAAGGCGCCCTTCGCGCCGAAGCCCACCGGGTACCTGCCACCTCCGCCTCGCCCAGCTACTTCGACCTTGGGTGCGGCCGGAGGCGGTTTTCGACCTCGACTGCCTGCACCACCGGGAGTCACGTGCTTCGCTTGTGGCCAGCCGGGGCACTACTCCAGGGAGTGTCCCCAGAAGGCACCGGCTACCTCGGCACCTGCACCAGCACCCTCTACCCCAGCCGCCAAGGCTACCACCGTCAGCCGTGGTCGTCTGAACCACGTCTCGGCTGAAGGCATTGAGGAGGACCCCGGAGTTCTCATGGGTACGCTTCGAATCAACACATATCCAGCCTCAGTATTATTTGATTCTGGAGCTTCGCATTCATTCATATCCACATCATTTGCACTCAACCATCAAATACCGTTTGAGGATATGGACTCCCTGTTAGTGGTCAAGACCCCAGGCTCTAGTTGGCACACTCACTGGATGTCTCCGGAGGTTCAGATTTCTATAGCGACAATTCCTTTCCCGTTTTCGTTGATAGCACTACAGTCAGTGGGGATAGATGTCATTCTGGGCATGGATTGGTTAGCAACATATCAGGCCAAGCTAGATTGTGTTGCCAAGACTATCACAGTAAACCACCCAACCTATGGACTAGTGCGTTACTGGTCCCCTACTTCCGCAACTCCGTCCACTGCCACTCCCCTCTCTCCGGAGATCAATCCTATTTTCCTGGAGGGTATCACCCCACCTGAGATACATGAGGTGGTTGTGGTGTGTGATTTCCCCGATATCTTTCCTGAGGAGTTGCCTGGCAGGCCATCTGATCGAAGTGTGGAATTCATCATTGAATTGGTTCCGGTAACCGCCCCAACTTTCAGAAGGCCTTACCTCATGCCAGCGGAAGAGCTAACTGAGTTGAAGAAGCAACTTGACGAGCTGCTGGAAAAGGAATTCGCCCGTCCGAGTAGCTCGCCTTGGGGCTGTCCGGTCATCTTTGTCAAAGGACGGAATACCGATGATCCTAGACGGGTGGTTGATTACCGCCCTTTGACTGTGGTGACCGTCAAGGACAAGTATCCTACTCCTCGAATAAATGACCTATTCGATCATCTAGCCGGTGCAACGGTGTTCTCTAAGATGGACCTGAGGTCAGGATATCATCAGATCAAAATTAGAAGGGAGGATATTCCGAAGATGGCTTTCGCTACTCAATATGGCATATATGAGTATACCCCGGCAGAAAAGTTACTATGATAGATCTCTACTATCAACTTGAGGTGTCTACCAATTTCCCGGATGATCATAAGGTGTTCCATGTTTCACTCCTCCCTCTTCCTACTCTAGGAATCTCGGGGCGAGATTCTTGTAAGGGGGGTAGATTTGTAACAGCCCAGATTTGGTACCCTAAAATATGGGCCAAATTTTCACTTTTTGCTTTGTATTGCATCATGGCATAATTATTTAAATTGCTAATTATAAGTAAAGCAACACTTGGAAACAAAGCAACACCTTAAAACAAAGGAAGCAAAACCCTTCCTCAAATTTCCAAAACTGAATGCTTTGCCCAAAATGGCCAAACCAACTTATTCTTGAATTTCCAAATTGTCCCGGAAGTTCTAAGAATTTATTTTTTTAAATGCCAATCAAATAAATAAATTTGAGAATTCAATTTGGCTTAATTCAATTCCTATTTTGGAACCAAGAAAAGTTTTCCAAAAATTCAAAGTAAAAACATGGGGTGCTTCATTGTTATAATATGAGCCTCCATAAATATATTCATAATTTATTGAAATGTTTAAATGTCCCAAAATAAATCTATTTTGGAAATTATCAAAAATGCCCTATTTAAAAATCCAAGAACAAAGGTGGTGCAAACCTTTTTATTTTGGACCACCAAATTTTGTGGAGATTCTAAAAGTTAAATGGAGCCCATATGAAATTTTGCACTTTTTATAAAATTGTCTACAGGCCCCTTTAAAATCGTCAAAGCTGCTGGGGACCTCTTTGCAATTACAAATCCTGGAGCCAGGGGGGTTTTTCGCGAATTTTCTTCTTCTCCACAGTGCTACCGGCACTGGCGCCATACTGCTTGCGCCCATGCCGCCCCGCCCCCTTTGTCGCACCATGGCGTGCGCCCAGGTGGACTAGAGCCCCTCCCGGTGCTGCCCACCTGCTCCCCTCATCCCCCCTCTCTCCATTTCCTCCCTTGATTCCCGGATCGAGGCCACCATTTCCTCTCCCGTGCGCCTCCGTTTTCCGCCGCCGGTGTCGAGCACGTCGCCGTCGTATCCGTGCGCGCAAGGTCGATTGAAGACCAGCGCTCGCTCCACCGCATCCTCGTCGTCCTCCCAGGCCACGGAATCGAGCCGGGGTGGTCGGGAATCGACGAATCCGTCGTCGACATCCCGCCTCGGACGAGCCGCTCGCCGGCCGAATCCCGGCGAACCCCGCCCCTCCGAGCCGTCGCCGTCCACGCATCCGAGTCGGGGTGAGCACCGCACCCCTATTGCGCGTTTCCCCTCTCCCCTTCTCCCTCTCTCCCTCGCCGTTGTCCGCTTCGGTCGCCGTCGTCTCGGTCGCCGCCATTCCCCACCGTCACCGCGCCCGGCCCGGCCATGCTCCCGGCCTGACCGGCTAAGAGGCCGGGGCCTCTCGGTTCCCTGCCCGGCCATATGGGCCGGCCCGGTGGCCGGGGCCCCTCGGTGTGTGGCCCGGCCAATATGGCCGGCCTGCACCCGGCCTGGCCGGCCTGTCTGGAATTTCCCCTTTTACTTTTGTGAATTTTAAGGCAAATGAAAACTTGATTATCTTCTCGAATAATGCTTCAAAAATTGCAAACCAAATATCAACACGCTCAGAAAAACAAACCCTATGTGATAGAATCATGGTAAAGGTCTTTTGGAATTCAAATCTTGCTGTTTATCTATGAAGTCATAAAATGGTATAAATAATACCTAATATGAGAAATTTATAACTTATTCAATAATTGTCCAAAATTTGTAAATAAAATCTCAATTTGATCAACTTGTCAATTGCTAGTAACCCATGCTAATACCATGTCATGACCACAAATATTTATTTGATGTTATCCATAAATTGGTTAAATGAATTAAATTTAATTATTTATTTAATTGGCTATTTCTTCATCGGTACTCCGAAATTTACAAATAAATTATCGAAATGATCGGAAGAACGAAACCTATCCTCTCATGTCATGTTCATGCATATTTGAGCCACTTCCATAATAATTTGATAATTTATGAAGAATGTGGTCACTAAGCTAAATATGGGGTTGGTTCCAAATAATTGCACTAATTATTTGGCCCCTCGTTTAAATTTGCTTTTAATTTATATAATAATATGGTTGCATCAATTGGACATGTCATCATGTGATTGAGCATTGCATTTTGAGTTCGTGTGATTTATGTGTGTTTTGTATTTCTTTTGGGTATCGATAGATTCCGGAGCCGAGGGTCTCTCTGACTACCCCGACGATCAGTGCTTCACTCCCGGGCAGCAAGGCAAGAGATAACCTAACCTTCTTGGCATATAGCATCCTATGTTTTGATCAAATTATTTTATCCACCATAATATTGCATGCGGTTCAAAGGTCTCTTTTGGTAAACATAGAATCCTATGAATGCATGTTTCTTCCCCGAGCCAATCGCATGTATTCCTACCTATGAACCCTAGGTTGATGTGTTGGCCGGAGACAAATTATAATTGTTGTATTCTTATGCTTAGCTATGCTTAGCCATGCTTAGTGGAATTGCTAGTTATGTCCGTTATTAAATTCCATAATTGTTGATATTAATGGAATGTTTCGGTCTTGGTGGATAATGGAGATGCTTAATTAATATGCTAAGAAGGCTTGGATGAGTTGCCCTCGGGGAGGGTGGTTTGCCTCATTCTTGCCGCCTAGGATGAACGTGCTTTTAGCTGGAACCAATAAAACGAGCGTGCTCCCGGAGGTGGGGGCATATGGAACCCCCTTTGACCGAATAATTTGTGAGGGGCTTGTCAAGGGTCCTCTAGTTTGCTTTTCCATTTGCGCGTGTGTGGTGTTGGTGGAAAAAGGAAACGATGATGGTGGTGTGTAGGATGTGACGGTGGGGCAGGGCGCTGGGAGCGCTGAACCTGTCCTTCCGCCACTGATGGCCCTTGAGTAAGTCTCATGCTTTGTAAAGGTCTAACCGCGCCTGCTTGCCGGCCTTCCCCGGAAGAGGGTCAATTAGGTGAGTCGGACGGTACCAATGGGTAAAGTAGTACACCCCTGCAGGGTAAATCTTTTCGAAAAGCCGTGTCCACGGTTATGGACAAACTCTTGGGAAAGGCGCATTAGCTCATAGATAACTTTAACCTAATTGATATGGCAGCTAGAGGTTGCATAATAAACTTGTGATAAAGGTTCATTTCCTCGAGGGTGAGTCGAGGGAGTGCCTTTGTGTGAGATGCGGGGTGATGGTTATGAGTAGGTTCGATGGGAACCGAAGATGATATTGATACTCTCTTACCCCTTTGTAAAATACTCTAAGTAGACGAATGCCATGGGTCAATTATATTTTTGTTTATGAAACTTAGCTTTATGCAAAAGAAATACATATAAAGCTTTAGAGCCTCCGTCAGTCATTGGGCCTATATCGCCCTACTAAACTTGCGAGTACATCGTACTCAGTCTCTCTTTGCTGCCTCTATGATTTTGTATTTCAGAGGAGGACGACACCGAGCAACTAGGTGGGTTCTTCGTTGACGTCGACTACTAGTCTGGGGTTCCCAGGTGGCAGCTTGGGACCGTGGAACAAGCTGGCTTGGGTGATGTTTATCTGTAGGCCTCTTAGGCCATAATTTGCTTCTTGTTGTATTAGACAACGCTACTTCGCTTCCGCTTGTTGAATTGTTGGATCTGTGATCCTTTTGTTTGTAATATTTGTATTCTCCTCGTTATATGAGTTGCCATATAAATGTTTTGTGTCGTAGAGTCATGCTTTGTGCCAGTTCTGTTCCACAAGTCTCGATCTTTGTTTTATACATTGATGGTTGTGTAGAACACATAGCCTCTCTGTATAATTCCGGGGTCGGGGCGTTACAATATTTGAACACTGTCAAAAGGGCAAGGAGAGTATAATGCATCCTCCAGAATACCAGGAACATCGTTCCCAATCCTCCGTCTTTCGCACCGCCTGATTAGGATGCACGTGGCCTTTAAATTAGGATTTGTCTGCCCCCCTCCCCCCCCCCCCCCAACAAAAATCCCATGCCGCCCATCTAGTCCCAACACACCCCGCGTGACTCAGAGAACTTCCTGAGCACTGCACGTCTTCATGAGCTCCGGCCACTGGCACCTGTCAGAAGAGATGCAACTATCGCTGCGGATAGGTTTGTAGCACCGGCAATCAAGCTTCGCAACAACACTGTCCTACCTTCACAACAGTCGGTAGAGAAGTGGGGGTGGGGGGGTTGTGGTATGTCGGGCCGACACTACCGACCACCGCACCAGCACTACTGTGATGACTTTGCAGCCCACCTCATGTGGGTTTGTTGCACTCCCTTTGCAGCACTGACGCCATGGCTTGCAGCACAGACTACTGACGCACATAACACTCTAAACCATCACGTCTTGACCACCTCTCTCCCCTTACTTTTGTTTTTGTTTACATGTAATCACGTTGTCGTGGTATTGTCAAATCTATCCTCGGCAGGGGTGCCATCGAGCTAGGTAGAGAGAGGGGTTTTGGAGACGTGGGGTATTCCGGCAACGGGATAGACACAAGCTTACCCAGCTTCAGATCACACGACAGTGACGTGATCCTACGTGCTGCTACAAATCACTATAAGGCAATATCGCCGGGTTACCGTGATAGTTCTCACCGAGACAGAAGTTCTCGCCGAGATTGCTATGTCTAAGCTGGATCATATTGAGTCGTGCCCTAAGGCATCCCGTAGGCCGGCTTATAAAGGCATCCGGCCTAGGGCTTACAGGAGGAAACCTATCGACTAAGTCATAGAGTTCTAATATAATCCGGCTTGGGCCTTGCCTTGTGGGCTGAGTCTTCCGCAATGCTGGCCGCCTTCTGGAACCTTCCCTTAGCCGGATGGGCCTCCTGTGCTTCATCATACTGGGCCGCCCGGTAAGCCGGATTTCGTCTTACCACCACTATGGGCCACTGTAATGCCCTGACCCCGGAATTATGCAGAGAGGCTATGTAACCCTCAGGCTATGCTACACAACCGAAGGGATGGGATTACCGCTCCCACGCAACACTCCGATCATGCCATAAACACTGGCATAGCTATCAAAGCATAATACAGAGATCAAGACTTGTGGAACAACTGGCACAAATCAGACTCTACGACACAAAGATTCATATAGCAACTCATATATGAGAAAGATGCAAATATTACACACAAAAGGGATCACGGATCCATCAGTACAACAGGCGGAAGCGAAGTAGCGTTATCTAATACAACAAGATCCAGATATACCGCCTAAGAGGCCTACACATAAACACATCCCACGCCAGCTTGTTCCACGGTCCCAAGCTGCCACCTGGGAACCCCGGACTACTAGTCGACGTCCACGAAGAAACCACCTAGCTGCTCGGTGTCGTCTTCCTCTGAAATACAAATATAAAGGCAGCAAAGAGAGACTGAGTACAACGTACTCGCAAGTTTAGTAGGGCGATATAGGCCCAATGCTGACGGAGGCTCTAAAGCGGTATATGTATTTATTTTTGCATAAAGCTAAGTTTCCTTGATAAAAAGACATAAATGACTCAAAGGAATCGTCTACTCAAAATATTTTCTAAAGGGGATAAGAGAGTAAACTTTTCTTCTTCGGTTCTCGTCGAACCAACCTGTAGTCACAATCATCTCTCATCTTCACCAAATGCACCCCCTCGAATCACCCTCGAGGAAATGAACCTTTACCACACATTGATTATGCAACCTCTAGCTGCCATATCAATTAGGTTAAAGTTCTCTACGATCTTATCGTCTATTCCCAAGTCGTCCATAACCGCGGACACGGCTTTTCGAAAAGATTTACCCTGCAGGGGTGTATTAATTTACCCACCGGTACCGTCCGGCTCACCTCATTGGCCCTCTTCCGAGGAAGGCCGGCGAGTGGGCGCGGTTAAACCTTTACCTCACGTGAGACTATCCAAGAGTCATCTGTGGCGACAGGGAAAGTTTACCCAGCCTATTTCAGCCCCTGCCCCCATCGCCACGTCCTAAACACAATCCTCCGCAACATTTTCTTTTCCACTCACACGCAAATGGAAAATCGAACAAGAGGACCCTTGGATACGCCCGCACAAGTTATTTAGTTAAAGGGGATTCCATATGTCCCCACCAATGGCAGCACGATCGTCTTGGTTCAAGAGGTAAAAAACTCGCACCTAGGGGCAAGAATTAGACAAAACACCATCCCCGATGGCAACTCATCCAAGCCTTCTTAGTATTTTGATTAAGCACCACACATATCCACCATGTCCGAAACATTCCATCAACATCAACAATTATGGGATTTAACAACGGACATAACTAGCATTCGACTAAGCATGGCTAAGCATATAAATACAACAATTATATTCTTGTCTCCGGCCAACACATCAAACCTAGGGTTCATAGGTGGGGATACATGTGATGGTTCGGGGAAAAACATGCATTCATAGGAGACTCTAGCATTGACCAAAATTTTCATTGGAATCGCATGCAATATTATAGTGGATAAAATAAGTTTATAAAGCAATAGGATGCTAGATGCCAAGAAGGTTAGGTTATCTCTTGCCTTGCTGCCGGGGCGTGTAGTACTGCTCGTCGGGGTAGTTAGGGGTACCCTCGACTCCAGAATCTATCGATGCCCACAAACAATACAAAGAACAAATAAATCACACGAAGACAAGGTGCAATGCACAATCACATGATGACATGACAAGATTATGCAATGGTATCATTATATAAATTAAATAGCAAAATTAAATGGAGAGCCAAATAATTAGTGCAATTATTTGGAAGCAACCCCATATTTAACTTAATGACCACATTGTTCATAAATTTGTTAAATTACTACATTATTAGAGAAGTGGCTCAAATATGCATGAACATGACATGAATGGATAGGGTTTGCCCTTCCGATCATTTTGGTACCTCATTTGTGAAAATTCTATACATCGATTAGTAAACAGTGAACTAAACGATTAGTTGAATTTAATTCTTTTAACCAAATTAGAAATACATCAAAGTAAAATTTGTTGTCATGATGTGATATTAGCATGATTAGATAGCATTTGAATTGCTGATCCAATTGGTATATCATTTGCAAGATTTGAGTTAAAAGAAGTTAAGTTATGATTTTCACAAGTTTCTAAAGCTGGTTCGGAATTAATCCGGATTGGTCCGAAATATTCCGGGTGGTCCGGAATAATCCGGGCTCATTCCGAGCCAAATCCGAGGTGACCTCAAAAGTTTCTGTTAGGGTTTCGGAATTTGTCCGGAAAGGTCCGGAAATTTCCGGTCGACCCGGAATCGATCCGGAATAATCCGGGTGATTCCAGACGACCCGATTGTGGGCAAACTGCGCCGGCGGCGGCGGATGCGCGCGGTGCGAGCTCGCAAGAGAGGGAGAGGGGAAACGGGAGGAAGTCTATGGGAGAGCGGAGCTCACCCTGAGCACGCTCGTGTGGTCGGTGAGGCCGGAGAGGGAGGGACGACGACGGATTCTTCCCGGCGGAACTCGGCCGGAGCGGATGAAGTCGAGGATGGCGGCGTCGATTCCCGGCACCCCATGCCGATTCCTTCGGCGTGGAGGAGCAGCACGGCAAGGTGGAGCTAGTGGTGGCGTCGGTGCGAGCTGAGGCGGCCGGAGTCGACGGCGGCGTGCTAGGCACTAGCGGCGGCGTGCGGCGTGGCCGTGGGGAGCTCGGGAGGGAGACGAGAGAGAGAGGAGCAGGGGAACGGGGAGCAGGTGAGTGAGGGAGGCGTCTTTGACCGCGGGGCTCGGCAAGGAGGGCCCGGCAGCGGCATGGCGCGCGAGGGGAGCAGGTGGACATCGAGCGGCATGGCGCCAGTGCGCCCTGTCACCACTGTGCTTCGTTCGGAATTTTCCGGAAAGGTCCGGAAAATTCCGGTCGATTCGGAATGGATCCGGAAAATTCCGGGTTATTCTGGACAATCAGCTTTTGGCCGAAACGGCTAGTTTTTACTTGGGCATTTTAAACAAGTCCAAAAATTACAGAAATTTTTAGGGATGCTCCCAACAAGAATAGGAAGCTCCCCATATTTTACTTTTGAATTTTAGGGCAACTTAACATGGGTTCAAAATTTGAAGTTGATTCGAACCACAAATGAAGTTTGAAAAGTTGGAAACCAATTAGTGGTCAAACTATTTGTTTCTTAGGCATTGTGGTGACCTTAGGAACTTGTTGGACCATATGGTCACCTGTCATGACATGGGTTACACCATAGCTTGCATTTCAAGGTGTGAAGGTTTTGGGAGTGTTTGGCTTCCCTCTTTTTATTGCTTCCCATTTGTTGTTTGTTAACAAAAGCAATTTAAAGATATGCCATGATGCAAACATGATAAGCAAAAAGTGGAAAAATTATTCGTAATTTTCATTACCAAACTGGGGCTGTTACAATTCTACCCCCCTTAAAGGATCTTGTCCCGAGATTCTAGGCTTGAGTGAAGAAGGCAGGGTATTCCTGACGAAGGCTAGTTTCATGCTCCCAAGTCGCTTCTTCTTCGGAATGGTTAGACCATTGGATTTTTAGAAATTTGATGGTCGTGTTGCGGGTTTTCCTCTCCGCTTCATCCAAGATGCGGATAGGGTGCTCGCGATACGTTAAGTCCTCTTGGATATCCAACACCTCATGGTCAACCCCACGGATTGGATCTTTGAAGCAACGCCGGAGTTGGGAGACATGGAACACATCAAGTACATCCGGAAAGTTGGAGGGTAGCTCTAGTTGGTAGGAGAGATCTCCTCACTTGGCTAGGACAGTGAAAGGGCCAACATATCGAGGTGCCAATTTGCCCTTGATCCCGAAGCGGCGAATGCCTTGGAGGGGAGAGACTCGAAGATAGGCCTTGTCACCAATTTCATAGTGGACCTCTTGATGGTGCTTGTCATAGTAGCTTTTCTGCCGGGACTGAGCAATTTTGAGATTTTCCCGGATGATACAGACTTTCTCCTCGGCCTCATTGATCACATCAGGACCGAAGAGTGGCCTCTCTCCGGTTTCAGACCAATTTAGAGGAGTTCGTCATTTTTCCCATATAGAACCTCAAAGGGAGCCATTTGCAAACTGGCTTGGTAGCTGTTGTTGTAGGAGAACTCGGCGAGAGGGAGGTATTTTTCCCAACCCTTGCCGAAGGAGATGACACATGCCCGAAGCATGTCCTCAAGAACTTGGTTCACCCTTTCAGTTTGACCATCGGTTTGAGGATGATAGGCGGTGCTGAAGTTGAGGCGGGTTCCCAATGCTGTTTGGAAACTCAGCCAGAATTTGGAGACAAACAGACTTCCCCGGTCGGAGATGATCCGCAAAGGAACCCCGTGCAAAGGATATACAAATCAGCCAGTTGGCTTGCTCGAATATCGTCACAGACCAGAAGGAAGTGGGCGACCTTGGACAAACGGTCGATGATGACCCAGATGGCATTGTTGCCCTTTTGTGACTTTGGAAAACCAGTGATGAAATCCATACCATGTTCATCCCATTTCCACTCGGGGATGGCTATGGGGCGAAGGGTACCAGCTGGCCTTTGATGCTCGGCCTTCACTCGGCGACAGTCGTCACATTCAGCAACATATTTGGCAATTTCCCGCTTCATGCGAGTCCACCAAAATTTGGGGCGGAGGTCTTGGTACATTTTTGTGCTACCAGGATGGATGGATATGGGGGACTCATGGGCTTCTTGGAGTATCAACTCCTTGGTATTTCCCCTTTTGGGCACCACAAGGCGGTTCCCAAAATAGACAACACCGGAATCATCAACGGAGAAACACTTGGCCTTCACACTTGCGATATTCTTTTTGATCTTGCGGATGCCAGCATCATGTTGCTGGGCTGCCTTAATTTCATCCTCAAGAGTGGATTTGATTTCGAGGTTAGCTAGGTATCCGGAGGGAACAATCTCCAGATTTAACCGAGCAAATTCCTTGTGGAGAACAGGTTGAGCCCTTTCAATCATAATTATGTTGCAATAGGCTTTGCGCCTCAGAGCATCCGCCACGACATTGGCCTTGCCGGGCTGATAGTTAAGAGTCACATCATAGTCTTTGATTAATTCCAACCATCTTCTTTGTCGGAGATTCAGATCCGGCTGGGTGAAGAGGTACTTCAGACTTTGATGATCGGAGTAGATCTCGCAACGGTTGCCCAGCAGGTAGGGCCTCCATTGCTTCAGCGCATGTACCACAGCAGCAAGCTCTAAATCATGAGTGGGATAATTCTGCTCATGTGGTTTGAGTTGACAGGAAGCATAGGCGACAACATGGCCTTCTTGCATCAAAACACAACCCAAGCCTTGGAGTTATGCATCGCAATAGACGACAAAGTCTTTGTCGGTGTCAGGAAGGACAAGCACCGGGGTGGTAGTGAGCTTGACCTTGAGAGTTCGGAAACACTCTTCAACCTTGTCGGTCCACACGAACTGTTTGTTCTTCTTGAGAAGGTCAGTCAATGCTTTGGCTATTTTGGAAAAGCCCTCGATGAATCATCAATAGTGACCCGCCAACATGAGGAAACTACGGATATCTTTGACTGACTTTGGAGTAGGCCAGTCCAGGATTGCCTGAATTTTGTCAGGTATCACCGCTACTCCAGCAGCTGACACCACATGATCGAGAAAAATGAGCTCCTTTAGCCAAAACTCACACTTGGAGAACTTGGCATAGAGGCGGTGATCTCGAAGCTTGGTCAAGACTAGTCGAAGATGCTCAGCATGCTCTTCTTTAGTTTTGGAATAGACAAGGATGTCATAGATGTAAATAATGACAAACTTGTCGAGGTACTCGTGGAAGATGGAGTTCATCAGCCTCATGAATGTAGCCAGAGCATTTGTGAGGCCGAAGGACATGACGGTGTACTCATATAACCCATAGCGGGTAGTGAAAGCCGTCTTCGGAATATCCTCCTTTCAGATTTTGATCTGGTGGTAGCCTGACCTCAGATCCATCTTGGAGAATACCGTTGCACCAGCTAGCTGATCGAACATGTCAGTTATTCTGGGAATAGGGTACTTGTTCTTGATGGTCACCGTATTCAGAGGGCGGTAATCAACAACCAGCCGAGGAACATTTGTATCCCTCTTCTTGACAAAGATGATCGGGCAGCCCCAAGGTGAGCTACTCGGCCGGATGAATTCTTTCTCTAGCAGCTCATCAAGTTACTTCTTCAATTCAGTTAGCTCTTCCATTGGCATGCGGTAGGGCCTTTTGAAATTGGGGCGGTTCCCGGAACCAACTCAATCACAAACTCCACGCTGCGATCAGGTGGCATGCCGGGCAATTCCTCCGGAAAAACATCGGGGGAATCACACACCACCGCTACTTCATGCATTTCAGGTGGGGTGGTTCCTTCCAGAAAGTATAAACTAATCTCCGGAGAGAGAGGTGTGGCAGCAGACGGAACGGCGGATGAAGGGTACCAGTATCGCACTGTCCCATAGCTTTGGTGGATCACTGTGATAGTCTTGGCAGCACAGTCCAGATTGGCCTGATATTTGACAAGCCAATCCATACCCAGAATAACATCGATCCCCTCTGACTTCAGGGCTATCAAGGAGAACGAAAAGGGTACTGACCCTACGGAAATCTGAACCTCAGGAGCTATCCAAGTTGTGTGCCAACTAGAGCCTGGGGTCTTGACCACTAGCGGAGAGTCCATATTTGCAAATGGTATTTGATGATTGTGTGCAAATGCTATGGATATGAAAGAATGCGATGCTCTAGAATCAAATAAGACTGAGGCTGGATAATCATTGATTCGAAGCATACCCATGAGAACTCCGGGGTCCTCCTCAACGCCTTCAGCTGAGACGTGGTTCAGGCGGTCGCGGCTGACGGTCATGGCCTTGGCGGCTGGGGTAGAAGGTGCTAGTGCAGGTGCTGCGGTAGCCGGTGCCTTATGGGGACACTTCCTGGAGTAGTGCCCTGGTTGGCCACAAGCGAAGCAAGTGGGCCTCGGTGGTGGTGGAGGCAGCTGAGGGCGGAAACCACTTCCAGCCGCACCCAAGGTCGATGTAGCTGGGCGAGGCGGAGGTGGCCTGAACCCTGAAGGCCGTGGCGCGAAGGGTGCACGAGGCACAGCGCTGAAGGGCACAAAGACCCTGCGCTTCTTGCCCTCCGAAGAAGAGGAGCTCAGGTTGTCAGTGGGAGCTGGCCTCTTGGAAACTTCCAGCTCCTTCCTACCCTGCTCCATAGTAAGAGCCTGGTTGTAGAGCTCCTGGTAGGACTGGAACTTGAAGGGTAGGAGCTCGTAGCGGAGGCGAGGAGCGAGCCCCTTGCGGAAGAGGTATTGCTTGTCCTCGTCATTTGTCACGTCTCGAGGGACGTATCGAGAGAGGTGGTTGAATTCACGTCCATAAGCTTGGACGTCCATGCGTCCCTGGGTCAAGTCCAGGAACTCCCTCCTCTTGAGGTCCATGATGGACTTGGGGATATACGCCGCACGGAAGGCGGTGCGGAACTCCGCCCAAGTGAAGACATGGCCCACATCAAACATTAACACGTGGCTCTCCCACCAAGAGCCAGCGGCTCCTGTCAGTAAGTAGGTGGCGAAGTTGACTTGTTCCGCCACTGGAACGTGCAGAGCGGCAAACTTGCGCTCAAGAGCCCGAAGCCAATCATCCGCATCAAGCGGCTCCTTAGCTTCAGAGAAGGTGGGAGGTTGGTACCGTAAGAACTCGGTGAGAGTGTTGCAGTCCGTGTTCCTCCTGGCCCCTTGTTGCACCAGCGGCTCGAGCAAACGCTCATTCCGCAACCGGTTCTCCTCGATGGCCATCAAAACCTCCGCCATTGAGGGTGGCGGCGGTGCCTCAGGGTTGCCTTGTTCCCCACGACGGGTAGGAGCCATTCTGAAGATTTAGAACAAGGACATAGTTAGTAAACAACTCCGAACAATTAGGATAGATCATTTGAGTCCTTCTAGATACAGAGAATTAAGATGGCACTAACACCAAAAGCAGATTTAGGCAACCACGGTGACAACACGTCATCGCGGCGATAGCAAACGGATACAACGGACTCGAAACAAACACCGAACGGGAGAACCCAACCCCGAGAACCTAAACTCCGGCACCAAGCTTAAAACAAAATAGAGATAATAGATCAGAGTAGATCGAGTTGGATGAGGAGCAAAAAGAATCCTAAGAAGGTTTTCACAACTCATTTTTAGGTTATAAATAATTTTCAACTAGACTCGACATCGACCAATAAGAAGGGTTTCCTACAGGCAGTCTTGCTCTGATACCAACTTGTAACGCCCCGACCCCAAAATTATGCAGAGAGGCTATGTAACCCTCAGGCTATGCTACACAACCGAAGGGCATGGGATTACCGCTCCCACGCAACACTTCGATCATGCCATAAACACTGGCATAGCTATCAAAGCATAATACAGAGATCAAGACTTGTGTAACAACTGGCACAAATCAGACTCTACGACACAAAGATTCATATAGCAACTCATATATGAGAAAGATGCAAATATTACACACAAAGGGATCACGGATCCATCAGTACAACAGGCGGAAGCGAAGTAGCATTGTCTAATACAACAAGATCCAGATATACCTCCTAAGAGGCCTACACATAAACACATCCCACGCCAGCTTGTTCCACGGTCCCAAGCTGGCACCTGGGAACCCCAGACTACTAGTCGACGTCCATGAAGAAACCACCTAGCTGCTCGGTGTCGTCTTCCTCTGAAATACAAATATAAAGGCAGCAAAGAGATACTGAGTACGACGTACTCGCAAGTTTAGTAGGGCGATATAGGCCCAATGCTGACGGAGGCTCTAAAGCGGTTTATGTATTTATTTTTGCATAAAGCTAAGTTTCCTTGAAAAAAGACATAAATGACTCAAAGGCATCGTCTACTCAGAATATTTTCTAAAGGAGATAAGAGAGTAAACTTTTCTTCTTTGGTTCTCGTCGAACCAACCTGTAGTCACAATCATCTCTCATCTTCACCAAAGGCACCCCCTCGAATCACCCTCGAGGAAATGAACCTTTACCACACATTGATTATGCAACCTCTAGCTGCCATATAATTTAGGTTAAAGTTCTCTATGATCTTATCGTCTATTCCCAACTCGTCCATAACCGCGGACACGGCTTTTCGAAAAGATTTACCCTGCAGGGGTGTACTAATTTACCCACCGGTACCGTCCGGCTCACCTCATTGACCCTCTTCCGGGGAAGGCCGGCGAGTGGGCGCGGTTAAACCTTTACCTCGCGTGAGACTATCCAAGAGTCATCTGTGGCGACAGGGCAATTTTACCCAGCCTATTTCAGCCCCTACCCCCATCGCCACGTCCTAAACACAAATCCTCCACAACATTTTCTTCTCCACTCACACGCAAATGGAAAATCGAACTAGAGGACCCTTGGATACACCCGCACAAGTTATTTAGTTAAAGGGGATTCCATATGTCCCCACCAATGGCAGCACGATCGTCTTGGTTCAAGAGGGAAATAACTCGCACCTAGGGGTAAGAATGAGACAAAACACCATCCCCGATGGCAACTCATCCAAGCCTTCTTAGTATTTTGATTAAGCACCACACATATCCACCATGTCCGAAACATTCCATCAACATCAACAATTATGGGATTTAACAACGGACATAACTAGCATTCGACTAAGCATGGCTAAGCATATAAATACAACAATTATATTCTTGTCTCCGGCCAACACATCAAACCTAGGGTTCATAGGTGGGGATACATGTGATGGTTCGGGGGAAAACATGCATTCATAGGAGACTCTAGCATTGACCAAAATTTTCATTGGAATCGCATGCAATATTATAGTGGATAAAATAAGTTTATAAAGCAATAGGATGCTAGATTCCAAGAAGGTTAGGTTATCTCTTGCCTTGCTGCCGGGGCGTGTAGTACTGCTCGTCGGGGTAGTTAGGGGTACCCTCGACTCCGGAATATATCGATGCCCCCAAACAATACAAAGAACAAATAAATCACAAGAAGACAAGGTGCAATGCACAATCACATGATGACATGACAAGATTATGCAATGATATCATTATATAAATTAAATAGCAAAATTAAATGGGGAGCCAAATAATTAGTGCAATTATTTGGAAGCAACCCCATATTTAACTTAATGACCACATTGTTCATACATTTGTTAACTTATTACATTATTAGAGAAGTGGCTCAAATATGCATGAACATGATATGAATGGATAGGGTTTGCCCTTCCGATCATTTTGGTACCTCATTTGTGAAAATTCTAAACATCGATTAGTAAACAGTGAACTAAACGATTATTTGAATTTAATTCTTTTAACCAAATTAGAAATACATAAAAGTAAAATTTGTTGTCATGATGTGATATTAGCATGATTAGATAGCATTTGACTTGCTGATCCAATTGGTATATCATTTGCAAGATTTGAGTTAAAAGAAGTTAAGTTATGATTTTCACAAGTTTCTAAAGCTGGTTCAGAATTAATCCGGATTGGTCCGGAATATTCCGGGTGGTCCGGAATAATCCGGGCTCATTCCGAGCCAAATCCGAGGTGACCTCAAAAGTTTCTGTTAGGGTTTCGGAATTTGTCCGGAAAGGTCCGGAAATTTCCGGTCGACCCGGAATCGATCCGAAATAATCCGGGTGATTCCAGACGACCCGATTGTGGGCAAACTGCGACGGCGGCGGCGGCTGCGCGCGGTGCGAGCTCGCAAGAGAGGGAGAGGGCAAACGGGAGGAAGTCTAGGGGAGAGCAGAGCTCACCCTGAGCACGCCCGTGTGGTCGGTGAGGCCGGAGAGGGAGGGACGACGACGGATTCTTCCCAGCGGAACTCGGCCGGAGTGGATGAAGTCGAGGACGACGGCGTCGATTCCCGGCACCCCATGCCAATTCCTTCGGCGTGGAGGAGCAGCACGGCAAGGCGGAGCTAGTGGCGGCGTCGGTGCGAGCTGAGGCGGCCGGAGTCGACGGCGGCGTGCGGTGTGGCCGTGGGGAGCTCGGTAGGGAGACGAGAGAGAGAGAGAGGAGCAGGGGAACGGGGAGCAGGTGAGTGAGGGAGGCGTCTTTGACCGCGGGGCTCGGCAAGGAGGGCCCGACAGCGGCATGGCGCGCGAGGGGAGCAGGTGGGCGTCAAGCGGCATGGCGCCAGTGCGCCCTGTCGCCACTGTGCTTCGTTCGGAATTTTCCGGAAAGGTCCGGAAAATTCCGGTCGATCCGGAAAATTCCGGGTTATTCCGGACGATCGGCTTTTGGCCGAAACGGCTAGTTTTTACTTGGGCATTTTAAACAAGTCCAAAAATTACAGAAATTTTTAGGGATGCTCCCAACAAGAATAGGAATCTCCCCATATTTTCCTTTTGAATTTTAGGGCAACTTAACATGGGTTCAAAATTTGAAGTTGATTCGAACCACAAATGAAGTTGGAAAAGTTGGAAACCAATTAGTGGTCAAACTATTTGTTTCTTAGGCATTGTGGTGACCTTAGGAACTTGTTGGACCATATGGTCACCTGTCATGACATGGGTTACACCATAGCTTGCATTTCAAGGTGTGAAGGTTTTGGGAGTGTTTGGCTTCCCTCTTTTTATTGCTTCCCATTTGTTGTTTGTTAACAAAAGCAATTTAAAGCTATGCCATGATGCAAACATGATAAGCAAAAAGTGGAAAAATTATTCGTATTTTTCATTACCAAATTGGGGCTGTTACAGCCACCCTGGTATGCTGGCTTTACTTCACATCTGTGAGGATACCTGTTCGGCATAACCCCAACAGTAGCCCCCGGAAAGCTTCAAGTACTTGCACGGTTGGCTTCATTCTCCCGACAAAGCATTGTCCGAGAAACTCTTCATCCGTCTTCAGTCTTGCAGCATTCCCAGAAACCTGCAAGCATGTCGAACTTTTTTGTTGATCTCCACGTGCCGGCTTGTTATGCCGGAAAAAACACTCGGGTGCACTTTGACACGCGTCCATCGATTTGACGGCTCTGTCAGACCCGGCAGAGTGAGTGGAGAAGCATCTTTGAACATCGGGGCTAACTTCCGTTTTTCCCGCGCAAGACCCGAGGCGTCGGAGTGAAGGAACTCCTCCAACGGTCTGATTCCGGGACATGTGGCGAAAAACTTCGTCTCCGGACCGTTGCACGAATCTCGGCACTTCCGCTATAAAATCAAGCAGCCTCGCCTTCGCCACGGTCTCCGTACCATTTGCAACCCTAGCACTCTTATCTTCCCCAGATCTCATCTCCCGAGCTCCAACTTTTCCTCCGCGCTCCTCCGTGCTCGATGGCTTCTAGCGCTCCAACCTCTCCCGTCATCGACGCCACGCCGCTCGACTCAGCACCGCCGATGGGAGGCTCTGCATCCACGGCCGCCGCCGCCGGCACCGTGCCATCTGCCGCTGCTACTGCATCTCCCTCCTCCACTTCGGTGGATTCCTCCGCCGCAACAAGCCACGACGAAGTGGCTCTAGCAAAAGCCGCAGCTAAAGCCGCTACCATGGTGGCCTCTGCCTCCGCTGCCGCTGAAGTTGCAACTGACGAGCTTAGCGCCGATGAAGAAGAAGATGCCGAAGAAGCCGGCAACAACAAGGGAGCCGCCAGCAACCCGACCCACAACTGGGTCTGCTCAGTGGTGGATGATGTCGAGCTGATGGGAATGACGGCTGATGGGGCCATTCTTCCATCTTCAGGAGTCGGCGCCGTCTTGGCGGTCCGCCTTTGGTGACCCGTCTCCAACTCCTATCAAGGATGAACGGGTACTTCTCTCTTCACACGTTGTCAGGGGGTTCTCTTTGCCGCCCTCGGATTTCTTGATTGAGATACTGGACCATTATGGTCTCCAGCTTCATAACATTACCCCCAATAGCCTCCTCTACATATCCGGCTTTGTAGCGCTGTTCGAAGGCTACTTAGGATTAGCTCCTAGGTTAGACTTCTTCCAGTATTGCTTCGGAGTCAAGAGGTAGACAGTCCAGAAGGAACTGCTGGTTGCCGGCTCCATCAGCTTTAATTGCCGCCGGTATATAGATTGGTACCCTTAGGTGCCAATCGTGGATTCGGCTAAGGGGTGGGCATCCACCTTCTTCTACTGCAAGGACATAGCACCTCCAAACCGGCTGCAGGGACTTGATCCTTTTGTAGATAGGGCTGGAACTCCCCTCCCCTTGTGGAAGAAGAAACCGGCAGCAAGAATGCTGGCAGAGCTTGCCGCCATCAAGGCTAGGATCACAGAGCTGACCTCCAGCACTCCTCCCCTAACTGGGGAGGACACAATAATCTGCTGGATGAAGAGACGAATCCAGCCCCTCCAACATCGTGCTCGGCTTTTATGCGAGCACACGGGCAACTCTGATCCCATGCGGATCAGTGAGGAGGACCTGGAGCAAGACCTCTTTGAGGCTCGCTCCAACAAGCTCATCAAAGCCCGGCCTAACGAAGGCCGGCAATACGAAGAATCGCTGCCGATGTATACGGCATCCAACCCTCCCCCAAAGGTACTTTGTCGAACCAAAGTTCAATTCTTTAAGGAATTCGAGTTTGCCCTTAATGAACTAACATGTAATATGTCAGATTTCCGGAGTTTCCGCCGCTCGTTCTGCTGGCAAACCATCGTCCAGCAAGGCGCCCATGCGGCCCATCTCCTTTTCTTCGGCTACTGCAAAGAGCTGGAAGAGGAAAAGCCAGTCTACTACGATTGGCGCCAAGTCATCAGAGGATGACGACGCTCTCGCTGGGCTCAATATCCCCAGCAAGAAGTAAGTCGGCTGACAACATCTCCTCCTTACTCTGCAGCATTGCCGGATTTGCTAAGCTTGACTCTTTACCTTTGCAGGATAAAGAAGGGTCCTTCCCTTAAACAAAAGGTGTGCGCCACGCGGAAGAAGACATCTCCCGCTGTTGCTCCTGCTACTCCTTCGGTCCCAAAGCCGAATCCAGTTGAGGAGAGCACCCGCACCATGGCGGCAGGCCCTACTCTGGGAAGAGCCGGGATTACACCTCCCACTCAATGGACGGAGATGACGGTGAAGGTGACAGAACCATCCTCCCCACCAAGGGATTAAGCTTCGGCTGGGGATGCCCCGACCTTTCCTCCGATTAAGGCGGAGGCCTTTGATGATGAGGGGCGCATCAAGCTGGAATTCATGAGCCGGTTCATACGCGCCCCTCGGCTACCCCGGAAGAAGGGAACAACCGTCCGAAATTATGAACCGGAACAAACCAAGGCCTATGACACCTTTGATGTCATAGAGATTCTCGAAGACCAGCAGAATTACTATGCTGAAAGCTTTGAGGCCGGCAAGACTCTTCTCCGCGAGCACTACCAGGTAAATAACTTCCCCAGTAGCCCCCGAACACTATGCCGGGTTAAGTTTTACAAACTAGCTGACATAGTGGTCCGAGATAATGCGTATGCATATGTTTAGCCCCCAGCAATGAAATGTCATCCTATAGCTAGTCTTTGCTATTCAATATAGCTTTAGGATTCTAGCACCTCCTTATGCAGATCCATCGCAAAATTGGTGCTGAAACGATCAACTTTTTGGGTGTGCGGAATCAGGAGATGCGCCGGCTAAAAACGGAGCTGGTAAACAAGGACGCCATCATCGCCGGCTTTGAGGCGGATCGCGTACAGTACCAAGGTATGAATGCCGAAATCTTAACTTTGAATGATAGGCTTATTTTTATACTGCTGACATTTTGTCTTGCAGATGCCATCATAAAAGCCAAGGAGTTTGCCGAGAGCACAAGCATCCTCGACCGGCTCCACGACGAAAACATTGAGCTGAAAAAGATTAATCAATCAATGTCGACGGAGCTAGAGACGGCCAAGAAGAACCTTGCGAAAGCCGAACAAATCCTGGAGATGGAGTGACAGAATCACAAAGATGCCCTTCGTGAAGTCCAGGACCGGCTTGACAAACGCCTCGATGATTCGTTGGCAATCGACAATCAGCTTTTGAGTAAGTTTTACTTAAAAACCCAAATTCATTGCTTTCTGTCTTAGCCATTTTATAACTGAACTTCGCCCTTTACAGCTCCGGCGGGTTATGGCCATGACCTGACAGCGGAAAACCGGCTTGACCGGATATTGGAAGTAGGGGAACTCCTCCCGAAGATTCTTTCTTCGGGAAAGAAGCTTGCCGAGAAATTTTTTCCCGGCAACCCCGAACCCTTGACGGACCTTGCAGGTTTGGCAGCCAAACTGGACGAGGCGACTTCGTTCTTTGACGAACGGCTACGGTCCAGTGCTCGTGGAGGCGCAGAGACGCCTTGGGCCTAATGATGGCGCACTACCCGGAGGCAGAAGCCTGGCGCGTCGCATCCGGCTTTCCTCTTGAAAAAGAGGACGGCACGCCGCTGGACAATCAAGAGCGCAAGAAGATCCTCCACTCCGTCTCCGGCTACGCCAGCAAAGTCGCCAAGATGGTCTCCCTCACCACTATCTTCGAGGAAGTGCCGTGCCCACCGACTCCCGTCCAGTCCGATGATGACGGCGAAGAGGCGAACAAATCTGCATAAGCCGAAGTTGCTCCTATGAGCCAGCCTTCCTGAAAATGTAAAGTTTAAGGTGTAAAGTTGTTCAAACAGTATGAAATGTTTGTAAACAACTAAGTCTTTTGCCGTGTTAGTTCAGCTTATCTATTATGCAAGTTTGCAATTTTTATGCCTCAGTTTATTATGGCCTTGACACCTTAGCCTTTAAGCGCCGGCAAACCTATTGCGAAGCAAACTTGCTGAGTAACACGGTACATAATGACCAATCTGTTTAGACCCAGATCAAGTGCCGCCTTTCGGTGCCGAAACGCTTTGAAGCAACCCGGCGCAAAAAGCTATCAGACAAACATTAATTTGGCAAAACATTGTTTTTCATCACCTTAAGGCGGATTCAACATGAAAGTTTACCAACAAGCAACACAGGTAATTTCGGGTAAACAGATGATAACAATAAGATCATTGGGAAATAAAGTATGGTACAGATTCTCGAATTTCACATGAGAGAAACCAATTTTTATTTCATGATCACATTGACATGGTTACAATAGAATTTGCTAAGTGTAAAAGGGACATAGCTGAGCGATATTCCAGGGACGTTTCATCTCATCCAAGTCGTCATCTACAAGCCTTTTCCTCTTGCGACCTTTCTTCCTGGGATCTTTCTTTGAATCCCTTAAGTCGAGGAGATAGTATGACCCGTTTTTCAGTGCTTTAATGATAACAAAAGGTCCTTCCCATGGAGGGGATAACTTGTGCCGTCGGCTTTGCACGAGCCGAAGCACTAAGTCGCCTTCTCGAAAAGATCGATTCCGCACTCTACGGCTCTGATAGCGACGTAGATCTTGCTGATAGATGGCGCATCATTGGAGAGCTAACTCTCTTTCTTCTTCGAGGATATCTAAGCCGTCTTGACGTGCTTCTTCTGCGTCTTTCTCGACGTAGACTAGGACTCGAGGCGAATCGTGGATCATGTTGGTTGGCAGTACTGCTTCGGCTCCGTAAACAAGGAAGAAGGGAGTGAAGCCGGTTGGCCTGTTTGTGGTAGTACGAATACTCCATAGGACAGCCGGCAATTCATCTACCCACGTGCCAGCTGCTCGATGCAAAGGAGTTTCAAGCCTCGGCTTGATACCCTATAGAATTATGCCGTTAGTGCACTCTACCTGTCCATTGGATTGCGGATGCGCCATCGATGCCACATCGAGCCGAATTTTTGATCGGCTGCAAAACTTCGATAGCTCACCGACGGCAAAGTTTGTGCCATTGTCAGTGATAATGCTATGCGGTATGCCGAATCGAGTTGTTATCTCGACGATGAACTTTGTAGCTGTAGCTCCGTCGAGTTTCTTGATGGGCTTTGCCTCCACCCAATTTGTGAATTTGTCGACCGCTACCAGCAGATGTGTTAAGCCTCCTCTTGCAGTCTTGAAAGGTCCCACCATGTCGAGCCCCCAGACCGCGAACAGCCAGGTTATAGGGATCGTCCGGAGCTCCTGAGCTGGCAAGTGAACCTGCTTTGCATAGCGCTGACATCCTTCACAAGTTTTGACGATGTTGATAGCATCCTCCTTAGCCGTCAGCCAGAAGAAACCGTGCCGAAACGCCTTAGCGACCAACGCCTTTGCCGCCATGTGATGCCCACATTCGCCAGAGTGGATTTCCTCAAGGATTTGCCGCCCTTCCTCTGGAGATACGCATCTTTGGAAGATTCCGGATGTGCTCCTCTTGTAAAGTTGTCCGTCAATGATTGTATACGCCTTGGCTCGGCGTTCAATTTGACGACTCAACACTTCATCGTCGTTAGGCAGTTTTTTATTAATCAGGAAATCAATGTATGGCGTGGTCCAATCTGGGGTTACCAGGCATACTTGAACTGATTCTGCCGACAATGGATAATCTTCGTCGCCGCCTTTGATGGACGGCTTATGCAGGTGATGGAGAAATACATCTAGAGGCCCCTCCCTCTTCTTGGAGCCTATCCGGGCCAAAGCGTCAGTAGCTTCATTATCGTCTCTGGAGATATGTCGAACCTCTAAGCCGGCAAAACATTGGCCGAACTCGTCGACTGTTCTCCTGTATTCCGCCATTGTCGGGCTTTTTGTGTCCCAACATGTGTCAAGCTGCTATGCAACAAGATCCGAATCTCCATACCAGAGGATACATTTCACTCCCAACTCCTTAGCCATATGAAGGCCATGGAGGAGAGCTTCGTAGTCTGCTACATTGTTGGTAGCGTTGAAGTGAATTCGGAGGACATAGCTCACTACTCCAGCCCCCGAGCCTTCCTTCATCTTTGAGCCGTCAAAATGCATTATCTAGTATTGAGAATCCGGCAAAGGAGTGCTCTCCATTGCCTCTGTCCAATCTGCAACAAAGTCAGCTAGAACTTGAGATTTGATGGAGGTCCTCGACTTGCACTGGATATCAAAAGCTGCTAACTCAATGCCCCATTTGGCGACTCGGCCCGTTGCATCGGCATTATTGATGATATCCCTCAATGGAGCTTTGCTGACCACCGTGATTGTGTGATCATGGAAGTAATGCCGTAATTTTCTGGTGGCGAAGAATACAACGCAGGCTAACTTCTGGTAGTGGGGGTAGCGCTGCTTCGAATCTGAGAACACCTCGCTAATGAAATAGACAGGACGCTGATCCGGCCATTGCTTCCCTTCCTACAGGCGCTCCACTACAATGACGGCACTTATCACGAAATTGGTGGCCGACACGTAGAGAAGAAGAGGCTCTTTTTCCTTCGGAGCTGCCAATATTGGAGCACGTGTTAATGTATGCTTCAGTTGTGCCAAAGATGCCTTTGCGTCCTCTATCCAAACAAAATTGTCTGACTTTTTGAGGAGCTTGTATAATGGCAATGCTTTGTCACCAAGCCGGCTAATGAATCGTCTTACAGCCGCGACGGAACCCGTAAGCCGCTGTATGTCCTTCAGACAAGTCGGCCTCTCTATGTTCTGAATCGCCTTTATCTTTTCCGGGTTAACTTCAATTCCTCTTTGAGAAACAATGAAGCCCAGAAGCTTGCCTGCGGGAACTCCGAAGACGCATTTTGCCGGATTAAGCTTCATCTGGTACTCCCTTAGATTTGCAAAGGTTTCCGACAGATCGGCGATGAGGTCGCCACGCTTCTTCGACATGACCGCGATGTCGTCGACATAGACGTGAACATTGCGGCCAATTTGCTTGTCTAAACACCGCTACATACACCTTTGGTAAGTAGCACCGGCGTTCTTTAAGCCGAAAGGCATTGTGACATAGCATTAATTGCCATATGGCGTGGTGAAGGACGTCTTGATTTGATCTGACTCCTTCATCTTTATCTGATGGTAACCCGAATAAGCATCCAGAAAACATAGCATCTCAGAGCCGGCAGTTGAATCAATGACCTGATCGATACGCGGTAAAGCGAACGGATCTTTAGGACAGGCTTTATTTAAGCCAGTGAAATCAATGCACATACGTAGCTCAGAGGTGTTTTTCAGGGACAAGCACGGGATTTGCCAAAAAATCAGTGTGGACAACTTCACGGATGAATTTGGCAGC
Source organism: Puccinellia tenuiflora (assembly GCA_012064385.1). Classification (NCBI taxonomy): domain Eukaryota; kingdom Viridiplantae; phylum Streptophyta; class Magnoliopsida; order Poales; family Poaceae; genus Puccinellia; species Puccinellia tenuiflora. Next base: position 1,062,892 of record QRDG01001831.1, read on the forward strand.
AGTGAGCCTTAGGATCTCCTTTCCAACCGCCTTGCGCTTCTCATTTCCGAGCTGTTGGAGGCCTTGTTTGACCGGCTTTGCATCCTTATTGACCTTTAAGGAGTGCTCGGCAAGTTTCCTCGGGACACCTGGCATGTCAAATGGTGACCAAGCAAAGATATCCCGGTTCTCACGGAGAAACTTGACGAGCTCGCCTTCCTATTTGTCGTCGAGGCCAGCACCGATGATGGCCTCCTTTGTCGGATCATCCTTTGAGAACTTGATTTTCTTGGTGTCATCCTTCGGTTTGAAGCTCGAGTCGACTTTAGAGGATGGCTTTTCAGTTGCCGGCATCTCATTAGGACACATTGTCTTCTTGAGATCCTCCAATTCTTCCTTGCAGATTTGTTCTTCAGCATGGACGGCATTGGTGGCTTCACATTCCTTTGCTTTCTTGAAGTCTCCCTTGACTGTGATGATCCCATTAGGTCCCGGCATTTTCAGCTTGCTATATATGTAGCAGGGCCGAGCCATAAATTTGGCGAAAGCCGGACGTCCAAAGATTGCATGATATGCACTTTTCAATGGTACCACCTCAAAGGAGACACCCTCTGTCCGGAAATTATCAGCACTACCAAAGGTGACCTTCAGAGTGATTTGTCCCATCGAAGAGGCTTGTCGTCCCGGCACAATCCCATGAAACTTCACAGTGCTGTGGGTGAGTTGTGACTCGGAGAGACGCATCCTCTTCAATGTTGCGGCATAGAGTATGTTGATACTGCTTCTACCATCCATGAGCACCTTTGTCAACTTGTATTCATCGACTATAGGGCTGACGACTAAAGCGTAGGTGCACCTTGCAGGAACTCTGTCCGGATAATCGCTGCGCTCCCATGTGATGGGTGTGTCGGACCAGTCTAAATAATGTGGCACCGCAGGCACCGTAGCATTAAGTTCTCGCCAAGCCGCCTATTCCTTGCGAGACGAATCTGTTTCTAGGTTGATGAAAGACTCTCAGCATGCTTAGGTAACTTGCTGCCTTTTCCTTCTTTGGAGGTTGCACCATTAGATTCTGAGGCAGCTTCCTCCTTCTCTTTGTCGTCCTTCCTGGATTTACGTTTATTTCTCGATTTGCCGGCTTTGGGGTCCTTGGCGATGTCGTGATTAATGTGACATTGCTGGAGCGTGTGGGAGCTTGTCCCATCCGGCCTGAGATGATGAACACAGGGGTTGTGCTTAATGTCGTCGTACTTCACCGTTGGCGGCCGGGATGATTGGTTGCTTGCCGGCTTTTTGTTCTGCCACTTTCCGTTGCTTGCGATGCCTTTACCAAAGGTAGCAGCAACTTCGTGTGAAGGGCCGGCTTGGTCTTCAATCTTCTTTTTCCCAGACTCGCGTCGGCGGTTTTCGGCATCCTCCCGGTTGTCATCATCTGCTGCGGCGTATTTGTTTGCATAAGCAAGTAAGCCGCCCAAGGTCTCCGACTCGTCGCTGTAGATCATAAAGCGGAAAGTCGTCCCTTTCCTCAGGGATTGCTTGAAGGCATGGATTGCCTGTGTCTCTGATACGCCTTCGCAAGTGTTTTTGATTTCGCTCCATCGTGAAACGAATTCACGGCTGGACTCGTTCTTTTGCTGCACACACCGCTGTAAGTCGAAAATCGACTTGGGGCATTTATACGTGCCCTGGAAGTGTTGAATAAAGACGCACTTCATGTCACTCCTGGTATGAACTGTCCTTTCCGGCAAACCTTCAATCCACATATGCGTGCCGTCCCGGTTAACATCAGGGGCAAGAATCGCACTGCGGAGTCGGCACTGCCTTGGTATATGTCGCAAGCACTGACGTAATCTGAGAGCTAGGTCTCAGGATTAGCCGTACCGCTGTACTTCTCCACCATCTTTGTTACATTCGACAAAGTTGGAGGTAGGATTTGCTCTCTGATTGTTCTGCCAAAACACTTGGGGCCGAGGTATTGGGCGTCCCTAGCCGACTTCCTCTCCTCGATTAGTCTTCGAACATCATTAGTTGCAGGCGGCTTATCAACTGATTTTCCTCGCCTTGATTCATCCCTGTGACGGCTTTGGCTCGCCCGACTCGCGTTGCGCGGAGGGCTTGGAGTCCTTTGCCGCCATGGAGGGGGTATGTACTTGGAGGGGTTATCCCCCTCTTTGCACGGTGGAGGCGGCGGTGGAGGTGGCATATTATCTCTGTTATCCTCCCTTCGAGGTGGATTCTCCCCCTCACGTTGTCGCTCCTGACGGGGTGATGCCATCTTTTCCTTGCGAGGGTCCTCCTTTCTCTCCTGGCTTTGATGTCCTCCTCGGCTATTGCCAGCCTCACGATGGCGAGACGAGCCTGTCCGGGATTCCGCACCCTTTGGTTGCTTGTCCTTCGGGCTCTTGTCATCGCCTTTGTTGTGGCTGCTTGAGCCGGCCGGATCATCGTCTGGGTCTGCTTGTGCAGTAGCGTTCGGCTTTTTGGCAGTCGAGTTGCAAAGACGAGAGTCGTCAAATAGCCTCCCCAACTTGACCTGTTAGTCGTTCTGCTGCTGATGTGCAACCTCCAGTAAATAAGCCGAATATCTAAGGCGGGCGTCGCGGTCCAATGACTTGTCGAACATGACCTCCTGAGCTGCTTCCATGTTCTTGGCTGGGGTGTTGAAGTAGCACAACTTGGTCACCGGGTCCCGCACATGGTCGTACTTTCTCCAGACCGAGTTAGCATGTTCATCTTCCCACTTGCTGCGGAAATCCAACTTCTTGTGCAGATTCTTATCGCGAGGCGGACGGAAAATGTCGTCAGCTGCCTTTTCTCTTTGCTTGCGAACGAACTCCATTTCCTTATTTGTGAGGTCGAGTTCCCGCTCCGTTATCTTGTTGGCTTGTTCCATTAGTAGAACGCGACGCCTCTCAATGTCTTCCAGCGATGCATCAGGAGGGAGTGGTGTTAGCAGTTCCTCACACTTTGCCATCTTGTCCACAAATTCCTTCTCCGTCAACTCGCCGGCAATAGCATTGTCTCCGTCAGCCGGCAATTTGCTGGTTCCCTTCATTGGAGCCAGTGGTGGCACAAAGTCCACCTTTTTGTGTCTGACTTCTGGAGCCTTTTCTTCGCCATTGGCGGCTTTCGAGGCATTGGGGTCATCCCTAGGATCAGAGATGACATCACCCATAAAAACCTCGACGGGGCGTCCCAAGCAGGACGCAACCTTCTGGCTAAAATCATCGGATTCTCCTTCAGATTCGGGGTCTTGCTCCATAGTAGTGTCCCCTGATCCGGCTTCTGAATCTGCCCCAACCTGCAAAGCAGGGAGAATCGACTCAGGTTCAGTCATCGACACGTTTGAGCCGGTTTCTCCAGCCATGCCGACAAAGTGGAAGTCCGGCGCCGCCATACTAGAGGTTGCGTCATCCTCGGAGTCCTCATCATCAGCGTCAAAGGCTAGATCCAGATCGGCGATCTCCTCAGAGTCCAGATCCGATCCGTCTTCAAAGTTGTAAGGGTGGGTGGCGGGCAAGCTCGATGTGAAACCGAGATCGTCCAGAGCCTTGGCGGTGAAGCCGACGAAGATGTCGATGCCGCCGATGGAGACCGCGGACCAGTCGGCGGGATCCTCCTTTGCCGGCGTCCAAAATCCGTCGTTGAGAACGTGGCCGGCTCCAGTCTCGTCGAAGTAGCTGACTAAGCCAACCGCGATGGTGTCGCCGACGTAGCCCGTAGATCCCGGCAGGAACGAAACCCCGGACATCTCTGGCCCCACGGTGGGCGCCAACTGTCGTGGTATTGTCAAATCTAGCCTCGGCAGGGGTGCCATCGAGCTAGATAGAGAGAGGGGTTTTGTAGACGTGGGGTATTCCGGCAACGGGATAGACACAAGTTTACCCAGCTTCGGATCACACGACGGTGGCGTGATCCTACGTGCTGCTATAAATCACTATAAGGCAATATCGCCGGGTTACAGTGATAGTTCTCGCTGAGACAGAAGTTCTCGCCGAGATTTCTATGTCTAAGCTGGATCGTATTGAGTCGTGCCCTAAGGCATCCCATAGGCCGGCTTATAAAGGCATCCGGCCTAGGGCTTACAGGAGGAAACCTACCGACTTGTGGGCTAAGTCTTCCGCAATGCAGGCCGGCTTCTGGAACCTTCTCTTAGCCGGATGGGCCTCCTACGCTTCATCATACTGGGCCGCCCGGTAAGCCGGATTTCGGCTTACCACCACTATGGGCCACCCCTGGTATGCTGGCTTTACTTCACATCTGTGAGGATACTTGTTCGGCATAACCCCAACACACGTAACTTTTCTTCCCTAACCATGATTTAGATATGCCACGCGTGACATCGACATGGGATGTAGGGAGTTAGAGGTCAAGGCCCTCACTAACGCTCTACGTAGGATCGTTTTTTGGATGTGCTACATAAGCAAAATACTAACATGGATATAGATAACTAAGGAAGAAAGAGATCAAAGAAGAGGTGTTTTGACTCCCGGTTGCATTTGCACCCTTTACTTAAAATGTATTTTTAACGTGTTGTGAATTTACAAAAAGTAGTTAGAATGATTCCATGCATACATCTTGACATGCTATGGACTTACACAAGGTCGTTTCGTGAAAACTCGACATTTATTGTGGCATGTGTAAAAAGACAAAATTCGGTGCTAAAATAAGGCTTTTCACAAGTCATATTTTTTTGCCTTTTTGCACGGGTCACACAAAAATGTTGTTTGTTTGCGACACTTAAGCGCGAAAATTGTTTTCTAGAAAGATGACATTTTGAAATGTACATTTTTTTTATAAAGGGAGCATATGCATCCGGGAGCCAAAGTGTTTCTGGAGATAAAAAAATGTATGTTATCTCGAATTTCTTAACACTTTTTTTGTGTAGCACCATTACTTAATTGATCATGTGTGGCATCTCTCCTTGTTTCTATCCCGTCAATCCCATCATTGCTCGTGTTGTCCGCTTCCCCAAACCCTTGCGCCACCCCTCAAAGCTTTTTGCAGCCGCCTCCGTCCCGTCTCGAGGCTCTCCTCCTCCACCTCTACCCCCATCTACGGTGCCGCCCGATTTTGCATCCCTTGCGCTCGTGTATGCCTCTACTACTGAGGCTCTTGATTCCTACACCGTCGCTGCCTACTGGGACTAGAAGTCGGTCGACACCCATGCCCAGTTTCGTCAAAGCCGTCACACTTTAGTTCCTTTGTTGTCGTTGCCTGTATATCACCTTGGTAATCAACAGATCAAAATTATTCTTGCAGCTTAAGTGTTCATCAGCATCATAATTTTTTCTTGTAGGTGAAAATTTGTCACATAAATCGGTAGCATTTTATTCCTATTGTTTAAATGTTATAGTAGGTGAAACTTCTCACAACAAATGTCATCATAATGTTTTTTTTGCAGCAGTGTTCAGGGACATCATAAATTGTTCTTGTTGCTTAAGTGTATTTGTAGGTTAACTGTTTCAAAAAAACAGCATAATTTTTTTGGCAGCTTAAGTGTTCATTGGCATTATAAATTGCTCTTGTTGATGTCATATTTTAGTGAATCCGTCTTGCGATACCTACAATTCAATACACATATTAATAGTTCTGTAACTCAACATATCGAGGGATAGTATTACCTCGAGTTGACACGGCAACAAAGCATAACAATATGATATCTTGTAATATGTATGCAAATATGTCATCCTTTAAAAACGGTAAATAAATTTGAGTTTCTATAAAATTGCCTCCAGCAAGGACAATCTAGTATGGAAAATTTAAATCTTGTCTGTGTTCCGCCGAAATTTGGTTCATTTTTTACACCGCCACCACCACACACAAAAGCGATTCCATCATCACCCCGGCCTGTTTCAGCCAAAGTGGCTCCATCATCCAGATGTTCTTCCAAAAGGAAAAATGTGTCATCAATCTTCAATAAGATTCAGAGCCTAATAGGATAGTACACCATTTAGCTTGGACACTAGATGAAGAGACAATATTGGTAATGGGTCACTTTCATAATTCTCAAATTGTTCGCTTAAACTTATTTGCATGGTCACAAATATTTATATGTTCTCAAATATTGGTAAGCGCATGGTTGAAAAAAATCGAATGATCCCATCGCGACGGGAATACATAAATACTAGTGTCACATGCATATTTTTTTTGATCTGGATGCTTAGCTTTCATAAGCCAAATTTTAGAGTCAACAAAAACTTTTTGTTTAGTTTACAGTTGCTCTTATTGTTTCTAACTAGAGTTGATGCTTTTATCTGACGTGGTTGATCAAGATTGTGAACCAACACAATCGATATGTCTCTTGTGATTACGTATAGCGAAGAAAATACTAAAACTATTTTCTGAACACTAAGTTGGACAAACCCCTATTAAAGGTTTTGATTTATCAAAAGACCAAAGGGTCTAGTTTTTGAGAAAAGGATAAATGTTTTTCAGATAAAATGTTTATACAACTATGGGTATCTATAACATATAAGATATCTTTTGAAACTACAAGTGGGGTATATTTTAGTGTACCAAAATTATCTTGGAAAACTACGAAGATACATTTTTAAAACCCTTTCAACTATAATATCATGATCAACCTTGTCTTTTTGGTATGTTTGGACTTAGCTAGTTTCAAATTGGATTATCCTTATTTTCTCCCAACCTTGGCTGGAAGCAAAGTCTTCCAGTAAAAACCTCTAAGTAATCTTATCCAAAATCTGCTTGATCATGCGTAAAAAAATAAATTTTTTATTATAAATTATTTTGGCACTAAAACAAATTTAAATGGTCTCTTTTCTAGAATACCAAAACAATAAAATTATCTTTTCACAAAACAATAATTTTTGTAAATCTATTCTAAGGTCTATATTATAAATTATATTTCCCAACTTGAAAAAAATGATAATTTTGAATCATTTTATAAATATTCTTATATATTTTCAAAAAACCTGAATTAGAAAATTTATCATTCTATGTATTTTTTGTTTCTAAAATTATAGGAAAATTACCCAATCTAGAGTATGGTATTCATAAGATATTTCAGCAAAACCCTACCTTGGCATATTCAACTTTTCAAACTTGAATGAAAGAAAAAGTTTCTAGTCATTTTGAGTTTTGGATAAAACAACCATAAAAAATGATATGATTTTTTTAAATAAATCATGAACATGAACTGACCATCACCTATGTAGTAGACATGATCTTAGAGCCAGATCAGAAGATCCTTAACCCATTGACAATTATCCCGACGTCTACTAGAGCCCGGGAAGAGACATCCTTAACCAATGGCGGTTGGGAGGAGAATCTGTCGGGTAACTACACACAGTAAGAAATAGTGGACCACTAGAAGAAGATGAGCTTGGGTTGCAGAGGATGGGGGATGCTCGGAGGGGTTCCATAAAAGAGGAGAGGCTAAGAAGCTCCATAGAGAAATGGGGAGAGGCAATAAGAGGTACATAAGGGACAAAGCGTTTTTTTCTCGCTCCTAGAGAGGTGACTATCAATCAACATGCATGACCTAGATAATTTTGATCAACGTCTTTCATAGGGAGCGACTAATTCTCAGTCAAACCCCAATTTCAGTTGCAACTAATGTGCAAACTATCTACAACTGGGAAAATATCAGTTACAACCTATGTGCAACTGAGAAAACTTCAGTTGCAACTCATAAGTAACCCACATGTAACTAGGAAATCTTAGTGCAACCTATGTGCAATCAATATGCAATTCTGATAAGTTTAGTTGCAACTCATGTGCAACCCACCTATAACTTGGAAAATCTCACTTGTATCCATGTGCAAATGGGGGAAATCTAAGTTAAACTCATGTAACTAACCGCTCCAGATTTTTTGTCTTGTTGTGGCTAAGTCAGCCAATGAACAATATTGCTAACTTTGCTTATTTTTAGACACTAGATCGTAAACTGATGATGTAGATCTGATGCTACGGAAGACCTAAACTAAACAACGTTTCATGAACAAAGTTTTGTGGATAGTTGATCTTGTCCTTCGATTTGCGATCCGACGCACATGAGTGGCTAAGTCACCGCTAAGCACGTCATTTTGGAGTTCCAAACACAAAATATCGTGCTACAGAATCATTCATTAGTTGAAGTATTGATGATTCTATAGAATTTAGACCATTTTTAGCTTTTTATAAACGCTCAAAAAATTTGAAAAATCGTTCTATACTTATTTATCATTTTTAATATACTTCATTATTGAATACTAGTTACCCTAACGTCAGTTATGTGAGATTTTTTTAATCTATATATTTTATAGAACGCTACTACATTTAGAACATTCTATGATTAAACTTAAACATAGAACATTAGGATAACACGGCTTGAAATGGTCAAAAACTGTGGCCGTGTGAGTATGCGGTATTCTCTCTTGCATGCATGTAGAAAAGGACAAAATTGGTGATATCAACCGCATTAAATGTGAAATCATAAAATTTAAAAACTTTTGTAGCTCAAATCGTTAATCCGAATTAGGATCTGTTTTCATCGTTTGACTAGTCGTGACGAGATTTTCGAAACTAGATCCCATGTTGATATATTTCGACGACTCTTTTTTCGGATTGAAAAGTTACCCACCCATTACTCGTGAGTTACCCATAGTTTAATATATAAGTTACCCATGCTTTAGTATGTAAGTTACCCACCCTAAAAAAAGTATGTGTGGAGCCTCTTGTACATGCATTCAGAAATGGACATGTCATTCGCATTAACTATGAAATCCAAAAATTCTATATGTTTTGTATAGCTCAAATCGTTTAACAGATTTAGGATTAGTTTCACCGTTGGGCTGGTCATGGCTAAATATTCGAAAGTAAATCCCATGTTGATATCTTTCGACGATTTTGTTTTTCAGATTCAAAAGTTACCCACGAATAACACGTGAGTTATCCAGGCTAGTTACCCACCCAATCAGAGACTCTTTTCGGATTGAAACTAGATCCCACTTTTTGTCGTTCTTTCTGATTGTTTTCAATTTCAAATTTACCACCTAGTTTTACAAGCGGGTAACCACTTAAGAATGATAAACATATCGTGAACAAGTGGGTAACTATACACTAAAACATTTGTGCAACTTCATAAGTATTAGGGTGATAATTATATCGATTTAATGATGGCAACACACCTAAAACATATGCGTAACTCCATCAGTACTATGTGGGTAACTTTATCGGTGCTGGGTGAGTAACTATTATCGAGATAGTGGGGTAACTACATTAATTTCGTGGGGCATAATTTATATCAGAACACATGGGTAACTTTATCAATTTTGTGTGGGTAATTTTATCAAATCTGGGTGGGTAACTTTGTTGGTACTAGGTGGGTAACTATTATTAAGAGAGAAGGTTAACTACACAAATTTCATGGTGCATAAATATATCATAACATATGGGTAACTTCATTAGTTCTGGGTGGGTAACTTCATCAGTTCTGGGTGGGTAACTTCATCGGTACTGGGTGGGTAACTATTATCGAGAGAGTAGGGTAACTATATCAATTTCATGGTGCATAAATGTATCATAACATATGGGTAACTTCATTAGTTCTGGGTGGGTAATTTCATCAGTTCTTGATGGGTAATTCCATCAATACCGGATGGGCAACTATTATCTGTAGAGTAGGGTAACTAAATCGATTTCATGGTGATAGCTATATCCTAAATAAATGGGTAACTATTACCTAGAGAGTAGGGTAACTATATCGATTTCGTGATGATAACTCGAGAATGAACAAATGGGTAACTCCATCGATACTGAGTGCGTAACTATTACTCAGATATTAGGGTAACTAAATAGATTTCAGCAATGACCGTACATTGAACACCTTTGTAACTCTAGCAGTATTAGGTTGATAACTATTAGTTAGAGTGCACGATAACTACATCAATTTTTTATGATAACTATAATCTAAACACATGGGTAACTCTATACTACTCCATCCGTTCTAAATTAGATGACATGAGTTTGTCCAAATATAGATGTATTTAGACGTAAAACATGTCCAGATACATCCATATTTAGACAAACCCATGTCGTCTAATTTGGAACGGAGCGGGTATTAGATAGAAGGTAGTGTAACTACATTGACTTCATGATAATAACTATATTCGATACCTACAAAATAACATGCCGTACAAACAATATATCACATATATTCAGCTAGTAAAGAGGTCTTTGTTGATGTATGCGACGATAATCAATATCCATTTGCTAATCGTGCAAGCAAAGCAGTCAAATTCTTCATGTTCTTTTTCCTTGAAATTAACATCACACCATTAAAATCTATCAAGAAAGTAAACTATATTTGATAACAGCATGCACACAAACAAGTTGAGGGGAAGGGAAACCAAGATTAACACGCACCTCACCTGATCTAAGCTAAAAGATCTATTCAGCGTCACGATCATATGCAAAATCTACCGTCTTGACATGTACTACTGATATAAATCGAGCCTCCCCACTACCAATCACTTTCATGGTACCTGAATCAAATCCTCCCAGGTGGAAATCAACTATTCAACTCACTGTGTTACGTTCGTGGAGTGGAGGTCCATGCCGGCGGTAGCTTCGGAAATTAGCTCCACGCTGCACCTCCTAGAGGAAAATCGACGATGTCGCCGTTGCGGAGACTAAACACACGTCGTCTTCTCTCGGGTAGCGAACTCTCGCTGCCGTCGGTCGTCAGACGACTTCCAAGTCGCATATAGCTTGCAGCTCCGGAGCAAGTTATACGATGCCGCCGCGCGGGGGGAGAGCTACACGCCGTCGCCAGTCGGACAACGAGTTCCACACCACGTGCAGCTCGGGGGCGAGCTGAGCCGCCACTGGACAGATGAGTTCCACGCCGCGTGCAGCTCAGGAGCGACATGTGCGTCGCCGCCACAGCTCGGGAGCGAGCTGCACGACGCCGTCGCGGCCTCCGCTGGACCGACGAGTTCAACCCCGCCTGCAGCTAGGGAGCGACATATGCGGCGCCGTCGCCGCTCGGGGAGCGAGCTGCGTGTCGCCATGGCCACGGATCAGGCGTGCCGCTTTGTGGTCTCGCAGAGGTGGAGGCGTGGGCGCCTTGGTTCTGACGAAAATCACGTCCGTTCGGAAGATAAGAATCCAACGACGCGGAGGACCTTCTGCGCGAAAGCAAAACCACCGACCGTTCTGAAACTAGAATTTCCCATTTTATATTATTTGCACTTATACTGTTTTTCTGTACGTAAAGATGGTATATTAAAAAGGGATTTGCTAATTCTCAGGCGCCTGATTTTTTCTTATGTCTCAATCACCCACAACAATATGCATGAGTTGCACTTTTTTGTGAGAAATGTGCAATTGCACTTTTCTGCCAGAAAAGTGCAACTCGTTCTAGTTGCACTTTTTTGAACTATAGTTGCACTTTTCTGAGGTGATTGAGACTTAAGAAATTCTCAATCAACTGAGACATAGGCAAACCCTATTAAAAAAAAACTTACAGATCAAATGGTACCAAAACTTACCATACAGTACATCAATTAAATTTGGCTTGAAACATATTTTTGTGGTGCTCAAGGTTTAGCATTGCTCACCCAAAAAAAAAGTTTAGAATTGCTAATCTTTTGGCGGCGAACCAAACATGGCGGCGGCGGCTGCCTCTGGTGGATACGGCCGTACGGCCGGCGGGCGGATCGACCGGCTGGAGGTGGAGAACTTCAAGTCGTACAAGGGCAAGCAGACGATCGGTCCCTTCTTCGACTTCACGGCCGTCGTTGGCCCCAATGGCGCAGGAAAATCCAACCTAATGGAAGCCATCAGTTTCGTGCTCGGCGTCCGCTCCGCGCACCTCCGCGGCGCGCAGCTCAGGGACCTCTTCTACGCCCTCGACGACGCCGACAGAGAGGCCGCCCGCAGGGCCTCCGTCCGCCTCGTCTACCGCCTCCCCGGCACAGGAGTCGCCGAGCTCCACTTCGCCCGTTCCATCACCATCACCGCCGGCGGCGGCGGCGGAAGCGAGTACCGCATCGACGGCCGGCTCGTCACCTGGGAGGACTACAATGACAGGCTCAGGTCCCTCGGTATCCTCGTCAAAGCCCGCAACTTTCTCGTTTTCCAGGGCGATGTGGAATCCGTCGCCTCGAGGAACCCCAGGGAGCTCACCGCGCTCCTGGAGCAGATCTCCGGCTCCGACGAGCTCAGGAGGGAGTATGGCGAGGTGGAGTCGCAGAAACGCGCGGCCGAAGAGAAATCCGCACTTGTCTACCGCGAGAAGAGGACCATCGCCGAGGAGAGGAAGGAGAAGAGGGCGGAAAAGGAAGAGGCCGAGAAGCATCTGCACTTACAGCAGGAACTGAAACGGCTGAGAACAGAGCATTTCCTGTGGCAGCTCTATGCCATCCAGGGAGACATTGAGAAAATTGAAGCCGAACTCGAGGAGGAGAGGCGGTCTCTTCAGCAAGCAAGGGATGATAATCGGTCCTCCGGCCACGATCTTGCCGCAAAACAAAAGGAACGAAGTGCATGTCTCGAGAAATTGATCTTATGCGAGGAGAGTATGGCCAAGAAGAAGAACCTCCATATCGACAAGTGGCAACCTGAGCTTCTCGGATTGAAAGAGCAGATATCTCGCCTCAAATCCGAAATCGAAAGGTGCAACAGGGAGATTGACAGGAAGAAGGATGCTAACAAGAAACATTTGGAAAAGACAAAGAGGCTGTATAGTATTTTGGTTGATTTGACAGCAGATCTTGAAGAGTTGAATGAGCAAGGCCAAGATAAAACTGTCGAACTACAATTAACTGATAATCAATTGCAGGAATACCATAGGCTTAAGGAGGACGCAGAAACGAGGACAGCAAAGCTGAGAGACGAGAAGGAAATCTTCGACAAAGAACTAAATGTCAGTGTTGAAGCAAGAAATAATCTAAAGGAGAATATGCAGCAATTGTATAACCATAGGGACGAGATATCGTCACTGGAGAATGAACTGCAGACAAGGCTTGACACCATTCTTCATTCGATAACCATGCACACTGATGAGCTTGCATGCTTCCGCAAGGAACATGATAAAATCGTGAAGGAACGGCAATCTTCAGGGTTAGTTTCTGCCAAACCAAAGTCTTCAAAATTTTGATAGGGTGCCTGTTTAAATCCTTCAGCGCATCATTTTTTTTTTTGCTCCATGGTCAATGTTAGTTATAATGTCTAATCACTATTTACGAACTTTATCTAGAGCTAAGAATCAAATATTGAACCAGAAGGTCTATGAGACAGATGCACAATTACGAGAACTAAAAGCTGACAAGCATGAAAGTGAGCGGGATGCTCAATGTTCAGAAACTGTTAAGCGTCTTAAACGGCTATTCCCTGGAGTCCATGGTCGCATGACTGAACTTTGTAGGCCCTCACAGAAGAAATACAACCTTGCTGTTACTGTTGCCATGGGGAAATTCATGGATGCAGTGGTAGTGGAAGATGAAAGTACAGGAAAGGAATGCATTAGGTATTTGAAGGATTTACGCATTCCTCCTCAGATATTTATTCCCTTACAATCGGTCCGCTTGAACCCAGTAATTGAGAGATTGCGAACCCTTGGGGGATCAGCACAGTTGATCTTTGATGTTATTCATGTCGACCGAGCATTGGAGAAAGCAGTTTTATATGCTGTTGGGGATACACTTGTCTGTGATACACTTGATGAAGCTAAAATGTTAAGTTGGAGCGGTGAAAGGTACAAGGTTGTCACTATTGATGGGATTCTTCTGACTAAATCTGGCACGATGACTGGTGGAGTAAGTGGTGGAACAGAAGCTAGGTCAAATAAATGGGACGATAGCAGAATAGAATCTTTAAAGAAGAGAAAAGGACAGCTGGAATCTGATCTGTCGAAACTTGGGACCCCCAGGGAGTTCCAGATGAAGGAGCTTGCTTTATCTGAGAAAATCACTGGACTAGAGAAAAAGTTACATGACTTGAATGTCAAACAGAATCACCTCAATAAGAAACTACACGAATTTTCATCGGAGAAGCGTAACATTGGAGAAGAAATTTATCGTCTTGACGCAGGAAAGGAGGAATTTGAAAGCCTTCTTGCTAAAAACGAAAGTGAAGTAAGAAGAAGGAGAGAAAATAAATGATATTGTGGACAGGATTTTCAAGGTTTTTAGCACGTCAGTTGGTGTGAAGAACATCCGTGAGTATGAAGAAAGACAGCTGAAAGATGCTCAAGCACTGCAAGAGAGGAAGCTGAGCCTAAATAATCAAAAGTCAAAACTGAAAAAACAACTGGAATATGAAGAAAGTAGAAATATGCAGGCACCCATTGTGAATTTAATGGAAAAACACAAGTCCCTAGAAAAAAAACTGAAGGGCTTACATGAGGTAGAGTCTGGTGCTAAGGTTGAAGCTGAAAAAAATTCAAATCAGATGGAAGAGCTCAAAGCTAAGGCTGAAGACTGGAAGTCAATGTCAGATGGATGTGAGAAGGCTATTGAAGAACTGAAGAAGAAGAATGGCAGTGTGTCTGCGGCACTGGCAAATCTGGAAAGTCAAGTAAAGTCACAGGTCGGTTTGTCTAACACAAAGTAGAGAAATTATCATATTGAATTGAACTTTGACAATTTTAACCAAGTTTTCACTGGAGTCTGTTTATAATTGCTTGCTTCATTGTGTGCAGAGATGTCAATGCTGTTATCTAGATAGCAGGCATGCTTACCTAACGCTGGTATTGTAACAAAACCATCTACGTTCTTGCAGGAGGGGAAACTTGTGCAACTTAGATCACGCCAACAAGAGATTCATGAGAAGTGCAAACTGGAGCATTTGAAGCTTCCTACAGTCAATGATCCAACAGATACAGGATCATCCTCACAAGAACTGGTCCTTGATTACAGCCAGCTTAGCAAAATCTACGTGCAGGATATGCAGCTGTCCGAGCGCGACAAATTTGAGGCAGAGTTTAAACAGAGGACAGGCACACTAGTTGCTAAATTGAAAGCACTACTCCAAACCTAAAAGCACTGGACCAGTATGAAGCACTGCAAAGGAAGGAAATGGAGGCTACCAAAAGTTTGAAGCAGCTAGGAATGAACAACGAGAGATAACTGAAAAGTATAACTCTGTCAAGGAAAGAAGGCAACAGCTTTTCATGGAAGCCTTCGATCACATATCTAAAGGCATAGACATAATATATAAGCAGTTAACAAAAAGTCGCATACATCCACTTGGAGGAATGGCATATTTAAACCTAGAAGATGAAGATGAGCCATTTCGATATGGAGTCAACTACACGGCTATGCCACCTACGAAACGCTTTAGAGATATGGAATTGTTGTCCGGTGGGGAGAAGACTGTTGCAGCACTGGCATTGCTTTTTGCCATTCACAGTTTCAGGCCATCACCATTCTTCATACTGGATGAAGTCGATGCAGCTCTGGATAATTTAAATGTTGCCAAGGTTGCTGGATTTATCAGATCAATGTCATGCAAGCGTGTTGGCGAAGAAAACGATTGTGATGGAGGTTGTGGGTTTCAGAGTATTGTCATATCGCTGAAGGACCGCTTCTACGACAAAGCTGAAGCACTGGTTGGTGTTTACAGGGACTTGGAAGGAAGTTGTTCAAGAACCCTCACCTTCGACCTGACAAGTATCGGTCTTGATTATGAGTCAGCTAGTCATCAACCTGTGCGCCTGCACGGGCTAGCTATTTTGAGAAGTTGTGTATAGTAAAAGTTTAGTAATATTTAGGACGCGTTTCTTGAAACTGGAAATTTGAAAATTGGGATAGAAAATAGAAAGTTTACAGTCGCTACCCATGTGTTACCGATATGGCAGAAAAGAAGTTCCTAATTACTCAAAAATCTACATGTACTATGGCTTTCTAATTATTATGTTACAACTGCATGAATGTTCTTCCAGTTAAAAATTATAATACACCTGGCGACTTTAGATATTGGAATGTGCCCTATTGCTCTGCCAATGCACATTCAGTAGTTGATGTGATTTAATTCTATTTGCTCTCGGGTACCTGACACTAGTTATAAACCAGTTTGTAGAGATTTAGAATTCCAAATTATGTTCAGATCCCACAGTCCATCTATTTCTTTCTTTATTATGTTCCCCAAAACAGAAAAAAACACAAATGTCGCAATGGTCACATTGTTGTACGAAAAATATACGAGGGTAAGTTCTTAACCAATACCTAGATGGCTAGATCCATGGATTTATTTTATTATTTGGAACTATTTATGTGAAAATTGGTATAAGTGCTACAGTGTCCCTCATCGAGTTATGGCTGCTCACCACCAACACTGTACATGAATTTTCACTGTATACTTCGCCTAATGTACGGAGCAACAGCAACATCAACTATGTTATGATTGATTCATTCCAACATCGCCCTTGCCCTATATTATGTGAGACAACTGGTTGTGGTAAGTCGTACTATTAAAGTATCTATGGTTATTTGTCATTTGTTGTTCTTACATCTGGTGCTTCATTGGTTACTGCAGGAAGGCGTGATATTTATTGATTACTGCAGTGTCATGACTTCTAAGTTCTAAATGGCGCTGCTTAGGAATGATTCTCTTTACTGATACATCGATGATGCATTGCATTTAGAAAGCACACTTGTAAATGGAGAACTGATGATGCATTGCATGTATCAGACTATCAGTATGTCTCTAACTTTCCTGATTTTCTGCTTGATGGTATGTTGGATGACTGGGAAGAGAATGTTAGCTATTATAACTGCAATAGGACAAACGATGATGACCTGGTTATTTCCCATCTTAGTAATTGTGTTTGGAAAGAGAGAAATGAGGTTTGTATGTGACGTATTTGCAGATATATTTGTTCCTTATTCCTTTTTGTGATCAAGTTTCTTACAGAGATTTTGATACAGGTATTCAGCTGCTCATTGACTCTACTTAGTCGCTGAACTAAATATTGACCCTTACTCTGAAAGTGCTAGGTTATGGCGTATTGGTGCGGATGACTTGATATGTCCTCGGACATTTGCCATCCCTGAAGCAACATTCAGGTATATTGCAAATTTGAGTTAAAAAAGGTATGTTGCAATTTCTTTTGTTGCCAGCAAAATTTTCAACCTTAGTGCAAGCTCACTTCAAAGCTTTCTTCTGCTGTATATTGCAGAAAATGCCTTTAATCCACAACGTGTTTGAAACAACCATTATGTGGATACGTAGGCAGGATGTTGCATAGTCCACTTTTTTCTGCCATTCACTACTCTGGACTACTTTTTTGAAATGCAACTACAGACAAGGGTTATGAATATACAAAGCTTCTTTGTAATTCTCAGTACACCCTTGCTACCCTTTTGGCCAGATAAGCTAACCGTGACAATACAGCCTTTGTTCAGTTTGTCTTATGACTTATGAGCAAGTTCCCTTCCTGCCTCCTCTGCGGTGCAAGCCGAAGCGGGGAATTGTGATCTTCTTCAGGTATAGGAGCTAAGGTTTCTTTTTGAACAAAACAGGAAAATTGCCTTATTTTATTTAAAAAGTCGAAGAGAATTGACCGGTTCATTTGCAGGGGAACCGGCCGAAAACCCGTATAAATGCACCAAAGTCGTCATGAAACACGACCACATTGGACACACCACCACAGCCAACCTGGCTACCCACACGAAACACAGACGCACAAGGAGACCGCGTCGAGGTTGACGCAAAATGTCATCGTCGTCACACCTCCTCGAGGTGGCGATTCCGACATCATCAGCAGCTTCCCAAACAGAGCCTCACTAATGGCATCGAACCCCATGTCGGCCTATGCCGACAATTGGCCACACGCGCCAAGGACAGATATCTTCGAATCCGACGACGAGCTTTACAAGGGAATTATGCTGGATTTGCACCGACCGAGAACAAAACCCATCGGACATTTGGCAGTCTTTGGCAGTTGCAGCTGCTGCGAAGAACATTAGATCTTCTCCAGGACACCGGGAAATTAGACCGCAGCCTGCTGCAATCTCTGGCGGTGAATCATTTGGTGTTCCTAGTATCCATTGTGCAAAGCTGAAATTCACAGCTCATCGGTGTGCAAAGCTGGCTAGTACTAACAATCGGTAATAAAGTTGCCTGGAATTTTCAAATTAAAAAAGAAAACGATGTGAGCTGTGTGAGCCGTTGCTGGATCGTCCCTTCAGTAACCTATCTCGGTCGTCGCTAGAGCCCTGCCCAATTGACACGTGGGTGGTTGCCTATTGGCCGCAGAGCCTCGCGGGATTCCGTCCGTGGACGACCACACGCCCGGCAAGGTTGGCGACCCACTCATGCATGCCGATGTGGCGTCGTCGTCTTGCTCTAACCAGCATGAGCCACCAGAGTTTTCCTCCCTTCGTACTGGTCAAGTATATTGGCAGCACGTACGGCAGACAAACGTTCATCTATGTCAAACAATTTCACACCATGTGACTTTTGTGAACAGGGGGAACGATGTTACGAAAATTGTAATATTTAAGTATACTCCTCGGTTCTAAAATATAAGACACATATATTTAGTAAAAAAAACACTATCAAGTTCGACCGAATGGATAGAACAAAATACCAGTGTCTAATAGACTACAATACACAGTAAATACAACATTAAACAATATTTTATGCTGGATCTATTTAGATTTGGTATTGTAGATGTATATCTTTTTATCTATTTTTTTGGTCAAACTTATAAATTATTGACTGTTGAGTAAATTTAAACATCTTATATGTGGAGGGTGAGGTACTACGTTCCAGTAATAGTGTAAACTGTAAACTTGTTGATTTCTCCCATTTTATTCTCCCCCAATTTTCGATCGGGTTTTGTTGGTTCCGCAATTAAAATCGCATATACTCTGTCCATTCACAATTATAAAATGTTCTAACTTTTTTCTGAAACATGTAAAACATCTTAGTATTCAAATTGAAATACTAACTTTTTTTAATCTCTCGGGGGATTCTGCAGGTTTACTCATTTCCCTCCGTATATAGTCTAAATTAAAATATCTAAAACATTTTATAATTATGAACATAGACCTCTTATAATTGAGGGAGTATTATGTAAGTATTTTTGGTCCACGTGATTCTTAAATATATATAGTAATAGGGAAAACTTACTATTCAAATTTCTTGTGTAAATCTTACATGAATCAAAAATACAGAAAAATATAATAAAGTGGTTGATTAGAACATACAAAAACCGTAGGTTTTTTTTTTTTTTTGAAGATTTTGATGTGTAGCATAGTTGTTATAGAAACATATCCTATTAAATCTTCATAGAAAAATCCTTACGATTTTCAATCCTACAAGATCCATAGGGAAAATCTCCAAAATTAATATGTAGTTTCTTTGGGCTAAAGAGACTTTGAGACGAATTAAGATATCTCGTCTACATGAGATGACTAAAAAAACACTCTGATCAGTGATCAAGGGGTGTTTGGCGAGGAAACCCCCAAATCAGACCCCTAACCACATAACAAAAACTCCTCGCAAGGTGTGCTTGACTTGATATTTATTTGTCCACTGTCGTTTAGGTCACACTTGAAATAAATACCAGGGAATACACACAATGGTTACAATCAATCCAATTATGGATGGAAAGTAATAGAAATTCTCAAAGCCCCTTTTGTCCAACAAGCATCCAAAAATAATTATGAAAAGACCGCACTTTGGGGCTTGGGGACAGAGGATATTTGCCTGCCCCATCTAGTAAAAAAATGGTTAGATTATCCATTTTTAAAACTTTGTACTCTTTATTTCTGATGTATTTATATTGGGGGAGGGGGGAGGGGGGCGGGGGTTGATGATTAAGTCTAAAAAAATACCAGCACACCGACGAGGAATTGGATAGATGGTGGAGAGAAGATAGACACTGTCATCGATGATTCCCTCCGATCTTTACAGATTTTAATGGGGTGGATAACCCAACATTTACTAGAAAAAAAAGACCATCTGAATAATATTTCTTTCCTAGTAATTAAGAGGCATAGATTGCTCGAAATTCAAACTCCTCCTCTCCATAGAAAATGACCTAAAATTTTGATTATATATGATTATAAAGAGAAAAACGGAATTACTTTTCCTCTCCTCTTCTTCCCTCACCCATACACTCTTGGGTTTGTGTGGCCTCTCTCCCTCCACACCCAGAACCAGAGGGAGAGCAGAGGACTCCCGAGAACTCCATGGCCAGCATGGACGTTCTCTCCGCCAAGCTCCTCCGCTCCTCCCTCCACCCCCACGCCCCCTTCCTCCCCTCCCCATCTCTCCCCTCCCGCCGCCGCCACCGCCCCTCCCCAATCCACTGCCGCCTCACCACCTCTCCATCCTCCTCCGCGACCACCACTTCCGAGGGGGACGCGAACCAGGACCTCTCCGCCCTCCTCTCAGGTGAATCCTCCGCCGCCGCTTCCGGCTCCGGGTCCAGGAAGAAGCGGTCGAACAGCGGCGCCTCGAGCATCCCGTCCGGGGTGCGGCTGGAGAACATCACCAAGTCGTACAAGGGGGTGACCGTCCTCAAGGATGTGTCCTGGGAGGTGCAGCGCGGGGAGAAGGTGGGCCTCGTCGGCGTCAACGGCGCCGGCAAGACCACGCAGCTCCGCATCATCGCCGGCCTCGAGGACCCCGACGGCGGCAACGTCGTCAAGGCCAAGGAGAACATGAAGATCGCCTTCCTCAGCCAGGAGTTCGAGGTCAAGGCCTCTCGGACCGTCAGGGAGGAGTTCCTCAGCGCCTTCCAGGAAGAGATGGGCGTCAAGGACCGCCTCGACCAGGTGCAGGCGACGCTCGAGCGCGCCACCGAGGATATGGACCTCATGGGGAGGCTCCTCGACGAACTCGACCTGCTGCAGCGCCAGTCGCAGGACGTGGACCTGGGCATGGTGGAGGTCAAGATTCAGAAGCTCATGCCGGAGCTCGGCTTCGTGCCGGAGGACGCCGACCGCCTGGTAGCATCCTTCAGCGGCGGGTGGAAGATGAGGATGTCGCTTGGAAAGATACTTCTTCAGGTATAGTTAAAACAATTGATGGTGACAATGGTAGACAAGTTCAGAACTACAGTATTAACTTAGAGAACATCGAATGGCATCGGCAATGAATTTGGATAGGTTGCCTGATTGTTCGATTGAAACTGGTTTTAGTTTTGTCTTACTAAGTATAAAGTTTCAGTTTGTGTGTATTTAACATAGCAGTTTTGGTTATATCCAGGATCCTGATTTGCTTCTACTCGATGAGCCCACAAATCACGTCGATTTGGACACGATTGAGTGGCTCGAGAACTACCTTAAGACGCAGGATGTGCCGATGGTCATCATATCTCATGACAGGGCTTTCCTTGATCAGTGTTGTACGAAGATAGTGGAGACTGAATTTGGCGTCTCCAAAACGTATAAGGGTAACTATTCAGAATATATTCTAGCAAAGGCAATATGGGTGGAAACTCAGCGCGCGGCGTGGGAGAAGCAGCAGAAGGAGATTGAGCACACAAAGGAACTGATAGCTCGGCTTGGGGCTGGAGCTAGCTCAGGGCGTGCTTCAAGTGAGCAGAAGGTAACTACATGAATTGCATGTTTGTCGTTTGCATCAAATCAATGTGATTGATTGTTGTTATTTTCAGCCACTGTTTGTAGACTCTATTGTTGCTCATTTTTTCCTCTGGTCACTAATTTTGTCCTGTTTGAAACAATAGAAATTGGAAAAGCTTGAGAAAGAAGGGTTGATTGAGAAACCTTTTGAAAGAAAGCAGTTAAAGATCAAGTTTCCTGAGCGTGGGAGAAGCGGCAGAACTGTGTTAGCAATAAACAATCTCAAATTTGGATTTGGGGATAAGGTTCATTTCTGTACCAAACTCTTTGAAGCCTTTTCTCTATGGTGAGTATCCTTATTGTTTCGATATTGTGTCCAGATATTGTTCAAGAATGCTAACCTGATAGTCGAGAGAGGTGAAAAAATAGCCATTATTGGTCCCAACGGATGTGGGAAGAGCACATTGCTGAAACTTGCTTTGGGTATGGAGAAACCACAAGAAGGTGAAGTGATCCTTGGGGAGCATAATGTGCTGCCAAACTATTTCGAGCAGAATCAGGTACGCCAAATTTCTCAAATAGATATTTTCTAGTTATGATGATTTTTTAATTACTCAAGTAAAATCTTGCTTGGCACTTAGTCACAATACTACCTAATAAACTGCAAATCTCATCAGCCCTGCATTATTTGAGAAGCAATCATTCATATTTTTCTCACTGTGATTCATGGGATATGCTCTACCAGGCAGAAGCTCTTGATTTAGAGAAAACCGTGCTGGACACTGTGGCTGACGTTGCAGAGGATTGGAAAATCGATGATATCAAAGGCCTCCTTGGTCGTTGTAATTTTAGGGATGATATGCTGGATAGAAAGGTTCAATTTTTAAGTGGTGGAGAGAAGGTAATGTGCATTTTCATTATAGTTCTGATCTACCTATAGGATACAACAGTGTTACTGCTTTGTGTACATGTACTGATCTGTTGTGTGGTGTTTCGTCAGGCGAGGCTTTCCTTTTGCAAGTTCATGGTGACTCCATCTAGTTTACTGATCTTGGATGAACCAACAAATCACCTCGATATTCCATCGAAAGAAATGCTTGAGGTTGGATGCAGTTTCACTCTTTGCAAAACCAAATATTTTTTAATTTTATTTTATGATCTATCAGTTCTTTCATTTCCGTTACATTTCTGATGCATGCAGTTCTAATAACTGCTTTTGCATGCTTGACAGGAGGCAATATGTGAATACACAGGCACTGTGATAGCAGTTTCTCATGATCGGTATTTCATTAAACAAATAGTTAACAGAGTTATTGAAGTGAAAGATCAAACTATCCAGGACTATAAAGGGGACTACAATGTAAGCTCGCTCTCTCTCTCCTATATTCTTGTACTACCTTACAAAATATGCTTGCTTCAAATTTGTGATTGAATTTGGACTTAAATATGCTGAACTATTTCCTGCTTATACATCTTCATGTCATACAACATGATACTTGTTACAATGCAGAGTTAAGTGCTTCACTTTTTCAACAACATTATTAGCTGCCAGAGTAAAAAAAATAGTATGTCAGCAACTTTAGCATGTTAATGAATCAAGATATGAATCATATCTCTACATTATGGTGACAATCAAACAATCAAAGATATTCAGCAATAAAATTAGCAACAGCCCTTAGAGTTTTAATTTCAAGTCATTTTAAAAGATAGAGGTGATGAAAATTTCCTGTTTATTTCTGCAGTATTACCTTGAAAGGAACCTTGAGGCCAGAGAGAGGGAACTTGCACGTGCGGAAGAGCTTGAGGAAAAAGCTCCCAAAGTAAAAGCCAAGTCGAAAATGTCCAAGGTGAACTTCTGATATGTATTTTATTTTTGAACTGGAATGCATACCTTACAATGTAATCATGGTGTGAAGTATATAGATTTGCTATGGTTTTTTGTTTGCCAAACTTAAATATCCTTTTTCCGAACCTCAACGCAGGCGGAGAAAATTGCAAGGAAGAAACAGAAGGTGCAGGCCTTCCAACAAAGCAAGCAGAAATCAAAATCAATGAAGAACGCGAAGAGGTGGAATTGAGGTGCCATGGTTTCTCATGAAAGGTGCCATTCGCAGCGCCGTACACCATCGGCGAGTGCAACGCTGGTTCCAGGCATGCCCCTGGTGTGCTGTAGTGCTACGACCCGCAGATCGACAGAAGCAACGGCAACCACTACTGCAGAATAGTGAACACACACCATGTCACCAGCAATGGCCAAGGAGCTAATCAAAGTAAAGAGCGTTACTGAAGACCAAACGCTGTAACTAAGCAGGAAATTATTTGTGTACATAATACAGGAAGTTTCTTGATTGAGGAACGCTTTTATTTGTAACAATTAACAGATGCCAATGCCAAAACCACACATTGTACAATGCCACTGTCGCTGATCAATTCTAGCATTATGTGAAATCTGCACACTTGGTAGCAACCGAGTTGTGATGAAATGAGTTTACGTGAAATCTGCTGTTGAGCAATTAAGAGGTTATGCTGTCGGAAATGAGTTCTGATGAATTACTCTGCAACACATATGCTGTCAGCAAATCATAAGTAGGGCATAGCTTTCATGTGTCGGTGCACCAGGTTTGGAGACATTGCAAAAGCAAACCAGAAATTTTGATGACATCGAACTTGTGACGAGCAAACCGGTTTATGGTACAGTTCATAATAGTCCCACTAGCTAGGATGATCAGCAAATCAAAGTCAATAGGTGAAAAAGTATGTTGACATGCCTAACAAGCACATTACCAAGATTGTGAAATTAATCGCAATTCAACAGACTACATCCCCTGGAAGTGCCCATTTCCTCCCGGATGAGAACGTCGCCGCAGGTCAGAGGACGGCGGCTTGTACGGCCCAAGCAGGCCTGCACCACCAGTCCACCACTCGGTCTGACACTGACACAAACCTTTACCGGCGGTGGTGCCACTGCTGGTCTAGACGGGCTCCTCGACGCCGCATCAGCAACAACAGGACAAGATACAGAACTGTGGGTAGGCAAGGCTGCCGGACTCCGTGCCGCCGTCGCCGCTGCCGGCGTGGACACAGGCGGCGCCTTCCTCTTCTTCCGCGCTGAGTCGACGGCGAGCTGGCAGTGCAGCGTGCGACCCTCGAGGACGCGGTATGGCTCCTCGAGCGCCTTCTTGGCGCCCTCCGCCGCGCGGTACAGGAACGCGACGAGGCCGGGCTTTGAGTAGGGCTCGAGAAGGAGGCGCACGGAGGCCGGCGAGGATTGGGGCGTAGAGTCTGAGCCGGAACCGGGATCCAGTGAGGGGTCTTGGGGTTTCCGGCGTTTGCGGGTGGAGGTGCTGGTTTGGGGGTGTGAGGCCGTGAGGGACAGTTGTCATTCTTGTGGAGTTTCTGGGGCTTCTTCTCCCCCATGGCCGGCAGGCAGGGTGGGACGCCGTAGAGGGGTGACGACGGAATGGCGGCGGCGTGGCCCCAACCGGTGACGGAGTAGAATTATGGATAACTAGATCTAAAGTGAGCATTTTAACAATATGTCTTGGTGGTGTAGTCGGTTATCACGTTAGTCTCACACACTAAAGGTCCCCAGTTCGAACCTGGGCTAAGACAAACATTTTTGTTTCGGGCTCCCTGGGGCATGTCGCTGCGGGGCCTGGTCCAAATCAGACTTTGAGCATGTTGTTTGTATCGCCTTTTTTTTTTTTTTTTTTTTTTTTTGCAATAGAACGGAAATGGAAAACTTGATGTTCAATTGGCTGTATTTTTTTATTCTGGTTAAGATTAATATAAATGTTGGGTGTTTGATTGTCTGTAATATATCTGATGTGGTAACCTCTTATCATGAGTGATAAGGTTACCAGTCGTACACTTAAGAATAGACATATACAAGCAGTTGCACAGTCAGGACATATTATTCCGTAAATTAACAGTTATCTAATTACTAATACACAAAAAGTTAACCAACAACAACTCGTGGTGCATCTCAAGTCACCATCGGAGGGATTAATCACCTCCCAAAATATTGCAGACACGACATTATTTTTAATCAAGTCCTAACTCTACCTCAATATCAGACCAGACCATGACCATTAGACAGCTACGATATGTAGTGCTTGCGCATATAGGCAGGGACGGAGCCAGGAATTTATCATTAAGGGGGCCAAGTAAATACTATAAAACTTGGAGGGGGCCATATACGTAAATTTCGACAAACTTTGCTGTCAAATACACATAATCTAAGGGGGTATTCAGAAAATTTTCCCACCACAGGGGGGGCCATGGCCCCTGCCCGCACCCCCTGGCTCCGTCCCTGCATATAGGTGCTACACGAGGTCCCTCATGCTATCGTCTTTCATCCTAGCATACTTGTCCATTTCAGTTTTGTTGTCCGCAAGGTGGTTCATATCAATAAGGCCGGATTGTAGATATTGTGAATAGAAACATACTTACGCCTGAAGATCATTTTCATGTGCTTGTTCATTGTCCTTCGGGTAGACCTAAGATTGAGAAGGCAGTGTGTTAAGTGTGCCTGATATGTAGGCTATAAATAAGTGAAACAAATAAAATTAGCATGCTATCTAACTATGAGGTGTGAAATCGACTTGTCTTCTCCATCATGATGGCGTGGTCTCCTTACACCACCTTATTCATTCAAGGTCTCTACGCTCGCACGGCTTCACCCACTTTGTTGTCCATTTTCTCAGGTGACTGCACATCTGACTATTGGTGACCGTAATCCCAGCGAAGTCAAGAACATCATTGCTGATCCTAGTAATGCGATTTTCTCTGAAACCTCTACCAAAACGCATCCCTTTTTCACAAGCTCACAAATTCTATTTAGGACGAAGAGTGGCACAGAAGATGATGTAAAGCATGTGATCATATGCAACCGCTTTAAAGCGGGATTGCATTGTCATGCACCATGCATGCAGGACGTGTCAGGCAACATTGAGGGGGCGGATGGATCAGGAGAGCTAGGAGCCACGATGACTTATAATAGGTTAACACCGTAATCATGGACAAACAATCAACCATGTTCTTGACAATAGATCATCCGTAAGATACTAAAGAACAATGCTAAGGATGAATCACAATTAGCCACATTCTCACAACATATCACTTAATCACATCCAAAAGCACGCACCACTCAAACAATCTATAGCAGACAAGCTACTAAAGAACAATGGTAAGCATGAATGACATTCAACAGCCATCGGATCTATCCTAACATGTCACATCTATAAACTATAAGATCATGGGTTAGAGTGTTTTTATAGCCACTAGAGTTGTGGAAGGATGCAGAACACAACTCGAGAAAGTGCAATAAGCATACTCGCCGCCGGCGACCGCCGCGCTGTGCTCGTCAGTGGAATCGGTGAAAAAGCTCCCGCCATTTCCATGGGGCTTGAAGAGGGAAATGGTGGTTTTAGATTTCGACGGTGAGCAAATTTCGCCCTTCGTAATTTCGAGCTAGCACCATCTAATGTATACATCAGCTCGCTCGCGGCTTTCTCGGGGTCGCACACCGGGAGGGTGGGTCCATGGAAATGACCGAATCGGCCGTTCCTGGTGGGTCTAGCTAGGAAATGTTTTACGAACCGTGCGATCCGAGCCCACCTACCACTGCAGGCGTCCAATCATCGCGATTTTGGATCCCAGGGTCTCATCTAGCCTAATGCGGGCTACCAATCACTCCCCTACAAATCTGAGCCGGACATGTTTGGGATCATATGGTTGATGACATAGTTTCTATGTGCTCCACTGAAGTGAGTTTCTCATTTTCTTAGACTCCCAGCTCTAGCTCTATTTCTGCTTTGTAATCTAGTCCGGCGTTGCTAAATGTGTTACAGTTAATCATACACATTTGTTCTTGTTATTATATGTTAAAATGTAACAAAAATCATTTTAAAGAAGAACACACATAAATACTCCGACAACTTTTCTAAATAAAATATATGTTTGATGTACTTTTGTAATTTGTTCATCCAACAGATTTGTTTATGTATATAAAAGTAAATCTTCACATATCTCAAAAATTTATCTCCGCCGGTTTCACAAACCTTTATTTGTAAGTTGTAACTATCTTTATATTCATGTATATAGAAAATATCCATTCCGTTCAAACAAAAATTTCATGTATTTCAAAACAAATGCTCAGGCGATAATAAAAATATATCCACACAAAAAAACTACTATTGGTAATACTCCTTAACAGAGACATAATTCGCTTGTCCTGACGATCACTCTACACCTTGCATCTCTAGGAGGAGACCCACACAAGTCATCGAAGAGTATTGCAACACCGAAAGCAGCCGCCGGCACCAGAAGGGCCAATGGGCAATGCTCCACCAAGGCAACCAACATGCCTCCTTGTGGGCGATGCTAGCTTTCGCACGCGCGAGCAGTCGCTCGGCTTCCGACAGCCCCCCACCGCGCGTTTCAACAACAAGACGACAAATCGCCGGGGATGAAGAAAACCACCGCATCCACCGCCTTCCTCCGCTGCCCGCGGCTGGCGGCTTCTCCTTCGCGCCTACCTGACCGGCGACCACTGGCGGCGCTGGGGGTATGCCCCTGTATTCCCGGGAATACCAATACATTTCAGCAAAAAAATTTTTGGTATTAGTCATATGCATCGATGGCCCAAGCCCATATATGGCAGGCCAAAGCCCATCACTCATTCGCTCGTCCTCCTCACCGAGTCACCGTATCGCTAGGACGCTAGCTGCTGTACGCTCTGGATCCTGGACAGAGCAACACGCGAACAACGAAGTAACGAACCCTAGGGCCATCTCACTCACCCTCACGGCCTCACCGGCGGCTGGGCAGGGCAGCCGGCAGCGGCGAGCGGCGAGCCGGCGACCGCCTCCCCGGCGAACCCGGAACCCTAGGGCCTAGGCCATCTCTGCATCTCACCGGCTGGGCACGCAGGGCAGCGGCGACCGCCTCCGCCTCACCGGCTCACCGGCGAGCGCCTCACCGGCTCACCGGCGACCGCCTCATCGGCTCACTCGCACTCTCGCAGCATCGTTGTCTCGCAGGTAGCCAGGTACGGATCGTCGGATCCCCAATTCCCCATTGCAATTTCTTCGGATTTCCAAAGGGGCAAGACGACTGCGGCAAAAAAAAAATTCCTGCGGAGCTGGTGGGAATACCCACCACCATTTTCCTGGCGCCGCCGTTGCCGGCGACCAGCGTCGCCGATGCCGGCTCGGGGATGGGGAAGGAAGAGGGGATGGGGAAGGAAGAGGGGATGGGGAAGGAAAGAGAAAAGCCGGAGAGGAAGAGTCAACGTCGGTGGGACCCACCCACACGTCTCTGCCTTGCGGTTCGCGAGCAGTGAGTGCTCTTTCCCAAAGCAATTTGCCCTCCTTGTGGCCTCAAAAAACGGCATCCATCACCAAATGAGCAACCGTGAGCACAATGCAAGACGACGATGACCATATACACCGTGGAAGGACCTTGATCCCCTGTGGCTTGTGGCCCTAGGGTGGGCTCCCCTCCTTCCGCTGTTGGGCCTGCTTTCTCTGCGGCCCACCCTGTTCCCTCTCCGTGCGTTCCGGTTGGCGTCCGTGTTAGTGGGCCGGCCCCGGTTCGGCCTAGCCCGGTTATGCCTGCGACCCACTCCACCCCGGTACTTAAGTGGATGTGGGTGCGCAAAGGAACCCTAGTCGCTTCATTAGGGTTCCCTGCCTCCTCTCGCGACGTGCGGCGGTGGCTAGTTAGATCTAGAGTGTTCTCTCACCTCGAGCCCCAGTTCCTTCCCAGATTCATCCCCAACCTCTCCTCCTCTCCTCCGATCCGCTCTCTTGCGCAGTTGTTCATGGAGCGCGGCCGTGGTGATGCCAGATCTGGTTTCAAGCGCGGTAGGGAGGAGGGGCCTTCCGAGGCGGATCTGAGGTACGAGTACGAGCTCCGTGAGCGCGCGGAGCTCAACGAGGAACGCCGTCGGCGGGAGTGGGATCGAGATTGGGGCAGGGATCGCGAGCCAGAGTGGCGGCGCGATGACCAGCGTGGTCGCCCCGATGTCGGTCGTTTTGAGCCTGGTCCGGCGTTCCCTCGGGAGCGCGAGCAGCCTCCTCCTCAGCGCCGCAAGCGGGCGGCCGTGCGGAAGGGTCCGTCGGGGCCTAAGCCGTCGCTGCCGATCCCGCAGCAAGGACAAGCGCAGTCTGCTCCTCCTCAGTCCGCTGCGCTCTCTTCTCACACGGAGATCCCGGCGGCGTCCCCGGCAGGCAAACGTGCTGGTATCATGTGCTACAACTGCAGCCGTGATGGCCATTACCAATCTGGGTGCCAGTTCCCTTCTCACTGCAGCGTTTGCGATCAGGATGGTCACACCACGGGCATGTGCCCTAAGCAATCCAAGGCCCCTTCTCTGCAATGGTACGGATACGCGCTCGATGGCGTGGGCTTTCACTGCCTCGAGGTGCAAGGCGAGGAGGGCTTAACCAGTGCGGTTAACCCTGCGCATGCTGCCCGTGCCATTTTGGAAGATGAATCTCTGTCGACTGAGCAGTTCACTGAGGATATGAAGGCGCTGGTGGATGCCAAATGGGACTGGCAGGTTAGGCAGGCGTCCTCCTCTGACTTCCTGCTTGTATTTCCCAACGAGCTGAGCCTAAATTTGTGCAAGAACGCCGGGGGCATCACGCTTCCTGTAAGCAAGCGCAAGGCGCTCTTTACTGAAGCTAGGTATAACCCGCACGCGGCCGAGCGCCTCTCGAAGGTGTGGATCTCCCTTTCCGGTGTTCCTCCCTGTCTCCGCAACGTGGAACTGCTAATGGAAGCCACCAAGATGATCGGGCGTCCCAGGCTTGTTGATGAGGAATCCCTTGCTGCCCCATCTGGTCCGATTCGCATGCTGTTCCACTCCCAGGCGCCAGACAGGATGCCGGCCAGTGTTCTCCTGTTCGAAGGGCTGGAGGGCTTCCGCATTGGGATTGCGGTGGAGCCTCTGCAGCGTCCTCCCCCACCTCAGTCGCCCCCCCCCCCCCCCCCCCCCCCCCCGCCTCCCTCTCGCCAGGACAAGGATCCGGAGGATGACCAGGACGATGATACGGAAGATCAAAGCAGGTCTGATAGGCACTGGAAGCGTTCTGGCAAGGACAAGCAGGGAGAAGAGAAGGCCAGCAAGGCGTCCAGCAAACCCTCCAAGTCAAAGGAGAAGGTTGTCCCGCCCACCAAATCAGCTCCTACTGCTGCGGACTCCTCCCTGCATGTGCTCCAGGAGCCGGTTCAGGGGTTCAGGCCGGCCTCGCCGGTGTTTCCTCCCGGGGGGCCAGAAAAATTCTCTGTTGGGAGCAGCAGTGCGCCACTGCCCAACATCGCCGATTGCTCTACCACGAAGCCGCCCGCTGTTGCTGGTCCTTCGCTGTGCAAGCCTATCCCTTTCAACCAGTACGGGTCCAATATTTCTGCGGCAGAGGCGCTGGATTTTAACGATTCCTCCCCCACTGAGCTATCCCGTGTTGAGCTCTCCTCCGAGGGTACCCCTCCCATCTCTCCCGCCATCCTCAAGCGCTCTTCGCTAAGCCTTAAAGAGCAAGAGGAGATTGGGTGGGTTGCCCCGGACAATTGGGAGTTCGACCATGAGACTTTGGCGGCCAAGGTTGCCAGACTGAAGAAGAAGCAGGATGGTGAGGTGGAGAACCCTGCCCCCGTCACTCCTCCTACGTTTCCCAACCTCGAAGCGGAGCTTGCAGCTGATTCCACCATGGTTAGGGCTAAGCGCTCGATGCCGACGGCGGTTCCGGTGTCGGGCACCAGGCGTAGCGAGCGTGGCAAGGGTGAGGACGCGGTCCCCATTTTGCTCAAGGCCTCGCGTCGTGCGGCAGCTAAGGATCCAGGTACTTCATCTAGCATTCCTGCTGGCTTTGTGGTTCTTGACTCTCTTCCCGATTCGCATCTTCTTTCGGTTGCCAAGGATGTTTGCGTTGATTTCTCGCTTGCGTCTGGTTCTTCTCCCTCGTCCCTCCTTTCTTTGGTACGTGCTAAAGAGTTAGCCCAGGCCAAGTTGGCGGAAGCTATGGCCCGGAAGAATCAAGACGTGGGGGCTGCAGATTCTAGTGTAGAACCTACGGCCCCCCTAGCCCTTCCTGCTCCCCAAGCCAGTGTGGCCTCTCCTGGGGAAAGGGCTCAGTCAGCCATCACCGATCCTGCCGCGAACACGCCTCTGGTTTCATTGGCGTGCAAGAACAAGAAAAAGAAAACAGCTGCCCTCCCAGGGGGACCTAGGCCCTTTCTGAGGTCCACTCCCGCCCGCCAAGCACGGGTTTCTGCCTCGGTTGCCCAATGAGAGCCATGGGCTGGAACTCGAGGGGTTTCGCGCGTGTTGGTCGCCGAACCCAAATTAGAGATTACATCCGCAAAGAACGTATTGATGTCATTTTTCTCCAAGAGACCCACAAACAGAACTTCTCAGATCAGGAACTTAGTAGCCTAGAGAGTGGGGAAAAGTTCTTTTGGCACTGGAAGGCGGCAGATGGCCGCTCTGGAGGTCTCCTTCTTGGCATCAAAGACAGTGTGTTAGAGGTTGGAGGAGTGGACCAAGGGGACTTCTTCCTCAGTGCCAAACTCCTCCACCGGGCCACTCGATACAAGTTTGAATTCATAGGGGTTTACGGCCCGGCGGATCACTCTAGATCCGCAGCCTTCCTTTGTGAGCTTGAAGCCAAGGTCTCTAGTTGCCCAATCCCAGTGGTGATTGGTGGTGACTTCAACCTCATCCGGGGAGCGCAAGACAAGAACAACAACAATATAAACTGGCCCAGAGTGGGCATGTTTAATGATTGCATTGCCCGCCTCGCCTTGCGCGAGATAGCTAGATCAGGTGCTAGGTTCACCTGGTCCAATCGCCAACGGAATCCGGTCAGGAGCGTCCTGGACCGCTTCCTTGTCTCCCCCGAGTGGGAGCTGAAGTTCCCACTGGTTTCCCTTCGAGCAGAAACTCCTATTGGATCTGACCACACGCCTCTGATCCTTGACTCTGGAGAGGAATCGGTGGCTCGGTCCCGGAGGTTTTTCTTTGAAACCAGCTGGCTCCAGTCCCCTGATTTCATCAAGTTAGTGATGGATAAGTGGGAGTTGTTTGCCTCTCAGCTTGCGTGCTGTAGGGGCCCGGTGGATTTTTGGTCCAGCCAGTCTGTGGCTGTTAGGCAATTCCTCAAGGGCTGGGGTGCCAATAAAGGAAAGCAAGACCATGTCCACAGAGGTGCTATCTTGAGCCAGATCCAAGAGTTGGATGAGCGCGCGGATGCACAGGGGCTTGTACGACGATGAGTGGGCTTTGCGTTTCCATCTTGAGGAACAGCTCATCCATCTCCTTGCTGTGGAGGAGGAGTATTGGCGCCAGAGAGGGCGCCAGAACTGGCTGTTACAGGGGGACGCGAATACTGCGTTTTTCATGCCTATGCCAATGGGAGGAAACGCAAGTGTGCCATCTTCCAGCTGGAGACAGCACAGGGCGTGATCTCCTTTCCAGCCTTGATCCAGCAGCATGTTTACGAGTTCTACATTTCGCTGATGGGCTCGGATGAACCTAAGCTCTTGTCGCTTTTAGCCCAGCCGTGGGGTGTGGACCGCATGATTTCTCGCGTCGAGAACGAGAATTTGGCTTTGACCTTTACCCTAGATGAGCTGGAAGAGTGCCTAAAGGCCACTAAATCAAACACAGCACCGGGACCAGATGGGTTTCCGGTTGCTTTCTTTAAGCAATTCTGGCAGGAGCTGAAGGGTTTGCTCATGCAGATCACTAATGGGTTTTGGTTAGGGACAGTTGATATATCTAGGCTGAACTTTGGAATTCTGTCCTTACTGCCTAAGGTCCAGGGAGCGACAAGCATTAGGCAGTACAGGCCCATTGCCTTGATCAATGTGATTTTCAAATTTGTTGCTAAGGCAGTTGCCAGTAGACTGTCCCCGATTGC
Organism: Puccinellia tenuiflora; assembly: GCA_012064385.1. Classification (NCBI taxonomy): domain Eukaryota; kingdom Viridiplantae; phylum Streptophyta; class Magnoliopsida; order Poales; family Poaceae; genus Puccinellia; species Puccinellia tenuiflora. Next base: position 1,096,286 of record QRDG01001831.1, read on the forward strand.
GGATAGAGTGATTAGTCAGGCTCAGACCGCTTTTATCAAAGGCCGGTGCATTCTTGACGGCCCCCTTGCGCTCCAAGAGATTATCCACGAGGTTAGGAAGAAGAAACAGTCTGCTGTCCTTCTCAAGCTTGATTTCGAGAAGGCGTATGATCGTGTTAGCTGGCCTTTTCTCCAGGAAGTGCTACTCAAGAAAGGTTTGGACCCAGCTTTAGTGCAGAAAATTATGCAACTGGTTAAAGGGGGGCAGACAGCCATCTCCATTAATGGGGAGGTTGGACCCTACTTTAGAAATAAGAGAGGGGTGCGTCAGGGTGACCCCCTATCTCCGCTCTTGTTTAATTTTGTTGTCGAGGTGCTCGACCTCATGTTAAACAGAGCCAAGGACGCTGGCCACATCCAGGGGGTTGTGCCTAACCTTATTCAGGGAGGAGTCACTCACCTGCAGTATGCAGATGATACTCTTATCATGATTCAGAATACAGATCAGGGGCTGGCTAATTTGAAGTTCATGCTTATCTGTTTTGAAATGCTGTCTGGGATGAAGATCAACTTCCATAAGAGCAGTGTTATAGTGCTAGGAGGAGTGGAAGGGGAGCAAGCTAGAGTAGCCAATCTCCTCAACTGTCAGCAGGGGGAACTACCCTTCACCTTCCTAGGTTTCTCGATAGCGGATAGGAAGCTGACCATCGCAGACCTCGAGCCTGTGGTAGCCAAGGTTGGCTTTCGCACCGAGCCATGGCAAGGAAGGTTCATGTCTTCAGCAGCTCGTTTAACTTTGGTTGACTCTTGCTTGTCCAACCTCCCCATCTATACGATGGGGCTTTTCCTCCTGCCTGATGGCATTCACGCTGGCTTTCGACAAGCACAGAGCCAGGTTTTTCTGGGAAGGAGGGGGCAGATCTAAGAAATTCCACATGGTACGTTGGCCCGAGATCTGCAAGCCTAGAGACCAGGGTGGTCTTGGGGTTACCAACACTAAACTTCTTAATAAGGCTCTGATGGCCAAATGGATTTGGCGCTTGTTTGACGGTAGAGAGCAGGGGCGCCTTTGGGTTAGGTTGCTTCGTGCTAAGTATATGCCTGCTGGCAATTTCTTTGGATCCAACCCGGCTGGGGCTTCCCCTTTTTGGCATGCTATTCACAAACTGAAAGAGGTGTTCAGATTAGGGGCTAAGTTCAGTCTGGGCAATGGCAAGGAAATAAGATTCTGGTCTGATCTCTGGTTGGGCGTGAGCACCCTCCAGTCTCGATTCCCCCTTCTGTTTGCCATCTCTTCCAACCCTGAGATGCTCATTTCTCAGGCCTTTAGGGCTGAAGGCTGGAATATTAGCTTCCGTCGGTGTCTTGGTCCCCAGGAGCTGTCAGAGTGGCAGCTTCTCAGGGAGGAGATCGACGAGATTACTCCCTCTTCGCACAGGACAGTGTGTCCTGGTCCCTGACCAATAATGGAGTATTCTCCACGAACTCCCTTTATCGGAAGCTGTGCGAGGGTGCGGCGTCCCCCAACATGAAAAACATCTGGAAGGCCCAGGTGCCTCTCAAGATAAGAATCTTCCTGTGGCAGCTCTCGCGTGGTAGGCTACCTTCTAGCGATCAGATTGCGTTAAGGACACGGCCCGTCGAATGGGCAGTGTGCCCTCTGCGGTGACCATGAGGATGCCGGCCACATTTTCTTCAGGTGTGCGCTGGCGGCTTTCGTTTGGGCGGGGATTAGGGACATGTTGCAGGTTCCCTGGAACCCTCTCTCCTTCCAAGACCTGTGTGGTATCCTGGAAGGGGTTAGCGGCCAATCTCGTAAAGCTCTGCGCGTCTTGTTTGCGGCCGTTTTTTGGTCTCTTTGGACAATCCGGAATAAATTTACTATTGAGGGGAAATTCCCTAATCAACCGGCTGACTGTGTCTTCAAAACCTTGATTCACTTGCAGAGTTGGCGCCCCCTGCTCAAGGCCGACGTCGCCCCGCTCATGGAGGAGCTGATCGCCGCGGTTAAAGCTCTCTTCGATGCTACATACTCCCGTGTCGCTTAAACCTAGTAGCTTGCAGCTGTGTCTGCTTTTCGGCGCATGTGCCCTAGACTTAGTCTTCCTTTGCGCCTAGACTTTGGCTCGTTTTGCCTTCTTCAGCGTTTGATGTGTCTGTTGGTGCTCTGTTGAGCCTGTTCAAATGCTTAAACCGTGTATCCCTTCGCCAGTTATGTTGGCTTTATTAATTTAAAGTCGGGCACGAGGTGCCTTCCATCTAAAAAACAATGGCAACACTTTGAACTCAAGGCCATACCAACACTTCGTGGTGTCCGTCTTCTGCAGCCAAAACCAACACGCGCGTAGAGGGGCGTTAATCCGGTGCAGGTTATGGATGCCTATCTTAGTTTTTATTAAATGCATAATGCATATATGGCCGCAGCTGTGTTTTTCCTGAATGTACTACGTCTGCAGGGTTTTTTGCTTACACGGTCCCCTTTCAGAAATTGAGCAACCACAGCACAGGTATCAACAACCAGCATGGCCAACACCTTGAATACTATGAGGACTGACGACGCATTTTACTCTATGCGTAACCATTGGCAAGTTGGTTATTCTTGGATCAGTTCAAACTTAAATGCCCGCATTGCTTTGCACACACTTGACTTGCTTTTTTGGAGTCAGTATAGTTACTAAATTGAGAAAGTTCATAATTTGTTTGTGTACCTGAGGCTATATTTTTAAGTCTTAGTAAATAAAATTATTTGAATAATCATAAAATTATTGATTTTGGGGTTATGTAAAAAAAGTGGTAATCTATCTTTTGTCAAACTGGAATGTAGTACGGATGTTGTGTTAATTAACCTCTTGTTACACATACAGCCAGAGGGTCATTTGGATGTAATATACAAGGCTAACCCAGCAAAATGTACATTGTTCATAAAGTTCAAAGCTGTCATTTCATGATGACCGTAATTCACCTACTTCGAATAAGCTCAAGGTATTTCATAGTATATTCGTGGCCCTCACTGAAGTCTTTTTCTCAAACCTGGTATTTCATAGTAATCACTTTGTTCTCCTCAAAACCTCTGTTCCTGGCAATCCGATACCATGAAATAGAGCGTTTGGTGGACTTATTCCTAGCAAAAAAAAAAAAAAAAACCGATACACAAAAAGTAGCAGCCAACCTTTTCTCCAAAGTGGTGAAAGACAATGAAACAACTTTTACTGGCAATTTTGTTAACAATAGCTGTATTGTGGTAGCACCCATCAAATACAAAACAGTGGTAGTACTTCTGAACTAACAGCCAGACACAAAACTATGCTGAGAACCAAATCACAGCCAGCCTCCCAAAATATGCATGAGAAAAAAACACCTCGACACAAAGAGCAGAAGTGTGTTATTGAACATGAAAGATCAAAAAATTAAACTACATTAGGGGATTGACAACCAGCCATTTGAACAACTAAAATGCCCTAACTTCTCAGGAAGGTATTAGCTTTTCAAACTACAACCATGCCTTTTGTCCTATTCAACAGTGCAAACTGAAACTAAACAGGGTAGAATAGTAGAACAATTCTAATACCACAGAACAATACTAAACAGGGGCCAAAACAGTTGTAGTGATCAAATTACTTGTCTCTGAAGTAACAATCAGACAAAAAACGAGCACGAAATCACATCCAGCTTCCCAAAGTATGCTTGAATAAAAGCAGGACTTGCCAGGAGCAAGAAGATCTAAGTGTGTCACTGAACATGAAAAATCAAACTATTAAGCTGCATAAGGAGATTCTCAACCAACCATTTCAACAACTAAAATGCCCAACTTCTCATGAAGGAATTACAATTTCAAACTACACCCATGCCTTTCGTGCTTTTCAACAACCCAAACTGAAAGTAAATAGGGGAGAATAGTAGACCAGTTCTATTACATAGATAATCCATTCTTGTAAGACAGTAACATGGTCCTTAAGATAGCATAACAAGCACCAAATGATGACAGCAGAAGTGCTATTGCTGCCATCCAAATTGTTCAGTACTACTAGAAAATAAGAACAAACGACATGGATCATACTATTGGATTATTGGATAGATAGCTCCAATGGCACATCAAACAAGGAGTCCAAAACATTAAGATGGTACACGGCATCTTATAGCACCAAGACGAATGGAGGCTCCTTCACAGCATCCTCTTCTGGCTTCTCAAACAATGGAAGTGAAACCAAGCTCTCCTGGAGGCGATGCCTGGTTAGTTTCAGGCTGTTCTCACCCTCTTCGCTTTCCACATTTCCTAAAAACACACCATTAATGTCACAATGCAGCAGACGCTCACAACCGATCTCGATCAACAGCTCACGCTCATTGATGGCAACCATCATCGGGAAATATTTCACCCTAAAATCAAGCGGCGGCGATGCCACTACCGCTAGCAAGTTAATCCGGTACTGAAAACCCCAGGTCTCGGCATCATAGTCCTGCAGCACCCAAACATCTAAGGTGACGCATTCCCGGGTGGTGCTGCACAAAGCAAGGGTGCCGCCCTGGTCCAACAATGACACCAAATTGCCCAGCTGTGCCGGACGGCTCATCTGCCCGAATGCCTCGGCTACGGTGTCAAATACCGTTATGCTGAGGCCCGTTCCCCAGTGCAGGCTACCACGATGGTGAACTGGTGGACGAATTGAGGAATCAGTGGGGGAAAACGGTCGTTCTGAAGTTATCGGCAACTCGATGAGTCTTGGCTGGTCTGATCCCACCGTGAGGACGAAGTAACCAGGCAACTCAATGCCGACGTTACCCATGATGGGTATCGAGTATACCGCCCAGAGCACCCGGTGTTCTCCAGATGTGCGATGCCGGTAGAAGCCGACTACGGTGACCTTGCTGATACCTGGTCGTAGTGGAGGATGCGGCAGGGAAGCACACCTGCGGGTGGCCGGATTGCAGATGTAGAAGTCATTTTGCTGCGACAGGATGAGGAGGCCATCACAGGCGGCATCGTGTACAACGGCGATTCTAAAACCGGTGCCGTACCGGACCGACAGGACGAGCTGTATCTTTTTATCGATGGAGGCACCGGCATCGGCGCCACTGATGACGGGGAGGCGGGAGATGCCCTTCCCGTGGTGTTCGATGATGGGGAGCGAGGGCTGGCGGTAGTGGTGGTCGAGGATGAACTTGTCGGTGGAAATGCCGCTGCGCCACGACTTGCGGACGGCGCGGCATCGGAGTACGTCCTTTGGCGGCAACCGGACGAGGATCTCGTCGACGACGAGCCACTCGGGCAGGTCGTCGAAGACGGTCGCGCCGCTGCTGTCTGGCATGCTAACTGCTTGTCGCTGGTAAGGGGAAAAAAGCAGATGAGGGCGACGGATTTGGCGCAAGAAAGAGCTGCGCCGGCGATCTCTTATCGGCTTAACGAGAGAATGGAAAGACTGAGCGAAGAGGATTACTCTGGAGCACGGTCGAGCGAGGGGGGCGGCGACTTCCAGCGGCGTCGCGACGGCGTTCCCGGCGTCTGTGGACAGGAACACAAGCAAAGCAATGAGCCGTGCTCTTGGGCCTTGGAAGCGAAAATCCGGATGCAAGCGGAGGAGGAAAGTCTTGATGGGCAGTGTGAAAAGATTAAAGATGTGCACTCTCTGTGCTGCAGCGCCGGTCGATGGGACTGGACAAGCTGTGTAGCCTTCTAGGTGTTCAGCGTAGGCTGTAGTACTAGTCCTATTGATGAAGGGGAGAGAAGAGAAGCACCATCTTGAGTTCTTGACGACCGGAGGATGATCCGTTCAGGCACAGCTCCGCGTGCCTGCGCTAAATTTTTTTAAGCACCGAAATAGCGTTTTAGTGCACGGAAGATGGTGGTCGATTTTTACAAGCGCTAAACTATTGCGCGCCGCAACTAGTAGTTGAACAGGCACACTAAACTTGAACACGCGCCCAGCAGAAATAACATTTCACACTTAAAACATACAACCAAAGAGATCAAACGATCACAAAATAAAATCAACAATAAATAGTTTAATTATTATTATAACTCAAATAAATAGTTTATGTTGAATACAACAAATAGTCAAAAATAAAAAAATGAACAATACAACAAACATATGACAACCACTCCTCAATAAGATCACCACTCCATCAAACTAGTTTTGTTGCCCATTTCATGACCACCACTTCTCGATAAGATCCTTCTGAAGCTAATTATGCGTTCGGCACGTCGAATGGCATGATAAGAGGCAAGAAAACGGGACACCCTCTCAGCCCTCCTCCGCACTTGCACGGGGCGTCCCATCAACTCATAGTGAATATAGTTTAAATCTTGCCCTCGCTCATTCTTGATGATCATGTTATGCATGATCGCACAAGCGGTCATGATGTACCAAAAAAAATTTTGATCCCAAAATCTAGCCGGTCCTCTCACAATAGCAAATTGGGATTGCAAAATCCCAAATGCTCTCTCCACACCTTTTCTAGCCGCCGCTTGATCATTGTGGAAATCAAGTTTTTTCTTACCTTCTGGTTTGTGAACCGGCTTGACAAATGTTTGCCACTTTGGGTAGATCCCTGTCGGGCCCCGGACTAGCTGTCCGAAGTACCCTTGTGCCTACAACATCAGCGATCCCATGATCAGTGTGTCGCTGAGCACAATCAAACTGGTATCAATAGAACATCCATATACATCGAATAAATATACTTACTTGAGAGAAGTTATATACTTCATCATATACTTGCAGCGGAATCATCAAATAGCGGGGAGCCCAAGTCTCTTGCCATAACCCTACAGGCAACTGACTGGGAGAACATCCTAGTCCGCATAGCCGTCATCGCAATCTTCTTCCTTGTGCTTCTTCTCATAGTCTGGCCAAGACAATAGCCAGGAACGAAACCAATATGAGTACATTGGAATGTACTCGCAAACCATCCGGTATTTAGTTATTGGAAGGATTAATGCATAATAATATGGTGGGAGGCTCTAAGGGTAGTCTTTGAAAAAAAAACATTTCCTTTTAAAGAAAAGATATCTCCATATCTTGTTGAAAAAGGTAAGGCATTTGAAAAGAAGTTTTTCAATAAAGATAGTTTTTCTTCAAAAAAACTCCTCTGATGGGATCACGGCTTGTCGTGCATCCCTCTCCTTCCTTTCTCCTCATACCGATCCTTTGGTAAGACACCAACAACATCTCCATTTTAGAAAATCAAAACCTTGCACATAGGTCTAAGTAGGGCCTTCCAACTGTCCATAACCGAGGACTCGGCTATTCGAATAGTTTTACACTCTGCAGAGGTTGCACACTTTACCCACACCATCCGGTAAACTCACCGTGTCAGCCACGTCCCGCCATACAAATTGTATGCGAAGTTGAGTAACCGATCATAACCTTTCGCTATGTCCATGCTAGTACAAAGTTCCTCTCAATGGGTTTATCATCCCCGGCACACCGTGTGGATCCAACATATCCTTTTATCAAACCCGGACTCCACATGTCCTTTCATCAAACCCGGACTCCACACTGCCACGACGGGAAACCCACCGTAGTCACCCGGTATGATACGCATACACTTTTATTAATCGGTTCGAGGGTCCTTGGACCCTTAGGAGGAGTTTGAGGCACCTCATACTAACATGGACAAACTACGAGTTAAGCCCCGTGCCCATATGTGGGGTAATGTGGTCGCACATGTTTTGGCTGGTCGACGTAAGTACTAAGACACAATGTGCATTTTTCTCCAAACCTTCATACTCCATCTTTACTCCAGTTCCAAAGCTAATCATTTAGCAACATCTTGGGTAAAACACAAGTTCACCCAAAGATTTTCATAAAGAGGATTTTTGAATAAAACATTGGTTTTTTTCCCAACCTAGAATTTTTCACTTTCTCTAACTAAACCCCTATATATATGAGGGGCCTAATCATGGCATAAAATGTAGGTAATACTTAAAAAGGTTTTAGTGGCACACACCACTTGAAAACATTTCATGCATCTTAATCATAAGTAAAACATGCTTATTAAAAATAATAGGACAAAAGGTATGATCAAATGAATGGCTTGCCTTGGTCAGCAACTTGTCCCTGGTCTTGATACTCTTGATCAATAAAAGATAATAATAATAGTCCTTTCCCTTCGGGATAAGATCCTCTCCGATGTCGTAATCGTCTAAACGCCGTAAAAGAAAGTACACACAATCAAACAACCATTCACCAAATCATCACAAAACTATGATCTTAGCAACTACAGCAAGCTACTGACCTAAGGAAGTCAACTCAATTGGATTTTGGTAAATTATAATTTGTCCTTATTTTATTATGATTTTACTAGGGCAGAAGTGAGCTAGGTCACGAATTAAGTCACGATTTAATTTTCTGTTGGTCAGAAAAATATGCCCTTTTAGGGATAACTAATATTGGTGGTTTAGGAGATAGCAAAATTGGATTTGACCTAATTGAGTTATTTGATTTAAAGAAACAATTGGTTTAGTACAGAAGGTGGTTAACACAAGATTTAAAGACCACTCTTTCTCTGTTTATCAGAAAATTTTGATAATTTAAGGGTAACTAGGGTTTCACAAAATTAAGCTAACAAAATTGGTTTCAAGTTGTTTGGACATGCAGAGTGATAGAAACAAACAATTTTGGACAGAAAACTTTCTGTTGCAAATAGTTTTCCATTTGATGATTATTAACCTAAATGGTGTGGGACCAATGCCGCTTGATAGATAATTTAACAAGCTACCAGGACACAAAATTTCATAATTTTTTAATGTGCCCATCTCTAGATATTGATTTCCAATTAAAGATAAGCATTTCTGATTGCTGTTTTCTAAGTTAACTATTTTTCACTACCTAGGCTAAACACAAAAATATGGGACCAGTTTCATTTCAAGGGTATTTGGATTAGTGAACCACCAGAAGTGGTTTGGGACGATTTGAACTTGTAGTTTTAGAGATATTCCTGTTTGATCATTTAATGGGCAGAATACTAAATTCTTTACCAAATAATCTATAAAAATTTAAATAATAAGAGACCAGTGTCATTGGATAGATATTTAAATTTGTGATCTAAAGGCGTTGGATTCATTACATTTGGATAAATAGATTTGAAGATATGAATTTTCTAAGTCTTAAAGAATTTTCTGCTAGAAAATTCTCTCAAACAGCCCTTTTTAAGTTTAACAACTATCTGATTTGATATTTTCCTACTAACTTAACCACAACACCAAATGGGATCAAACCAGTGGCAGTGGGAAGATTAGTTGAATTAATTTTGATACAATTTTAGTTCGGGATATTTGAATAAACCAAGTTCTAGGAAACATCTCCCAAAGATGGTACCAAAATAACCTTTCTGGTTTTGGAGTTAAAGCCAACACATTTGTCATTTTTATTTTGAATTGGACAGAGGTCCAAAAGGAACATGGCCTGTATATATGAAAATATGGCATGATGTACTAACTACATAAATTTAGTTTACTATTTTTAGGCTTCTAGCTTAATGGGAATTTGCATGGGAAGGTGGCAACCGTTTGTTATTTCATGTGGAGGAAATATTGCTTAGCCATTTTCCTTAGATTATATCCTTTATATAAAATTTATTTTTAGGGGTCACACCACTTGATCATGTCAGTACACTAACCATACTAACATATTCTACAAAGTTTAATTTCTAACTAAAACTAGGTTGCTCACAAAGTTCAGTTGAAAACAGTAAGATTTAACCACAACAGACACTAACAGAGACACTTTACTGGATAGCAACTTTAGCTAGACCAATTACTAACTTGGACTAATCACAACTAAAATATATTTTTAGGGTGTGAAAGTGTTAACTTTCCTATTCCTAACAAGCCCAAGTTTGCTAAATTTGGTTAAGTAGATTGGCTAGAATTTACCTGCAAAGTGGGCTAGTCCACACAGATCTCAGACTTGGCAGTTTTCTTCAGATCTCAAAATCTGGGCGGGAACGCACTGTGGCCGTTGATCTGGAGATCGACGGCACACAACCATCCTCTAGCATTCAGCCGGGGAACAAAGCAAGGAGAGAGAGGGGGCGCGCGGGCGGCTACCTGCCGGCGATGGAGCCATGGAGTGGAGGAGATAAAGGCGAGCTCTTCCCGGGCTGGGAGATACATAGAACGGCGGAGAGCTTCAAGCTGAACCCGGAGAGCTGCAGCTCGGCGTCTTGGAGTGGCTTGAGCGACGACGGCGTCGCGTGGCCGTGCGGCAGCCATGGCCGACGAGTATGGCGACGACCATGCCTTTCGCCGGCATCTGCAGGAACTGGTCGGAGGGGAGCTGGAGGACGGACACATGCGAGCACGACAGTGGCTGTGGCACGGCAGAGCATCGCGTACGAGCAGGCGGGTATCCGGTCATCGACGCGGATGTGGGCGAGTGCGCGTCGGGCACGGACTGGTGCGGCGACGACGGGCTCCTGGACGGGGACCTGGGCACGAAACGAGGCGGGTCATAGGCTGCTAGCAAGCGGAGGAAAATGGAGCAGAAAATAGGGACAGAGAGACGGCGACACAGCCATGGGGCTTCAACCTTGAGCGGCAGCCGAGCATGACCGTGCTCGGTCTCCCCGCCTAGGAGATGAGCAGCGAGGCAGCAGCTACTCAGAGAGAACCGGATAGGTGGGAGAGGGGTGGTGGAGTGGTGCGGAGAGGAATGGAGGCCTCGGGGTGCCTTTTATAGGCTCGGGGGCGGTGTACGGTGGTCGGGGTTCACGGTGAACGCCGAGCACAGACTCGAGCGAGGGAGGGCACGGGAGGCACGGGCGCGGCGCCAACGGGTCGAGGGAGTCGTGGCGCGCGTCGTGGTGGTCGGGGCCGGCTCGGGCGGCCGTTGGTCGGGCCGGGGTGGCCGGGTTTAATGGTGCACGCCAGGTGCTCGACAAGTGTCGGCCTGCAGTGCACCAGCGATTGCGGGCAAGGTGAGGGGCCAGGAGCAATGGGGTCGAGTTGGTGAGTGTCCAACTGCCAAGTGGAAGCTCGAGGACATGTTGTTCCACGGGTTGCTGGCTTTGGGGAACAAGGTGAGCATGCGGCGGCCACCTCCATGCCATGGGTGCTCTAGGGCTAGCGCTAGGGCATGGGGGTGCTTGGCCGTGTCCAGGGTGTTTGTGGGGGGGCCGGGGAGTGGCTGGACGCGTGGAGGCGAGCTGCGCAAGCACGGAGTAGGGGACGGCCGTGGGCTTGCTTGGGCGGTGCTCGGCGTGCACGGTGCGCGAGCAGGGCACGTGGGTGGGTGCTGTGGTGATAGGCTTCCTCGACCAGGGGGGTGCGGTGTGGTGCTGGGAGAGTCAGGGCGCGGCGCGGAGCTAGCTGGGCGGCTACGCTGCCTCCTCTACGGTGGAGGCAGGAAGGCATGGCCACATGAGCTCTGCTCCTTGGCGTCGAAGAACGGTGCGGCCAAAATGGCCTGCCCCATGTGCTCTCTGGTGCTTGATGACGCTTAGTGAGGTGAGAGGAGCATGTGGGTGCAGTGCTTAGCTCCAATTTGCACGAAAACAATCGAATTGGAGATCGATTTGGGGAAGAACTCAATGCTGCCCACCAAGTGTTCGACGAAATGTGTGAACCACTTTTAAATTTGAATTTTCCTTGAATTATTTTCATAATTTGCTTCATATGTATTTATCAAGATTTGTGATTCTAACTTGGTGTTTATTTTGCAGGTACAACATGGTGCATTTGATGATCTAAAATGTTAAAGAAGGGAATAGGATTTTAATATAGATTTTTGTAAATATTTAATTAAGAGAGAAAAGCATTATGGATAAAATGAGAGTGAGCTTATCATCACCTCTCTGGATTTTGTTTGAAAGGAATAGAGAGTTAGGTAGATAGAATAATTTATTAAGATCATTTCTCTAACTCATGATCTTAATTTCAAATCATTGATTGATTTTAGGAGTTTTGTTTTTATTTAAGTCACATTCCAAATTGTTGTCAAGTGTGTTTTCAATTTAATGATCAAACAATTTCTGATTAATTTCCCACACAAGCAAACCAACACAACAAGATAAAACAATCAACACAAACACAAGTCAAACAAGCAAATGATATAAATTCTCAAGCAATTATCAAATACTTTGCTAGGTGGGGGAGGGGGGATGGTGATCAAGTATCTTCATGACAAGTATGATGTTGGAAAAAAAACTCAACTCCATAATTTGATATTTTTCAAAAGGGTTGCTAAAATATATGGGTAGTATACTTCCCACCTTTATTGTTTTCAAAATAATGAAAGCATGAGTTTGAATTAAGAGCTATCAATACAAGGGAAACATCAAGGTTGAAATATAGGTAGGAGATAGTATATTGTTCTCCTTGGTTTATAAACAAGTAAATTTTTGGAAACACATAATTTTGGAAATACTTTTACTTTCTCAAAGAGTGGGTATTTTGGTTGCGGCTAAACCAAGTATCTTTGAAATGGAATTTTGCCAAAAATAAGAGTGGGAAAGATGTATGGAATATTTTTCTTGTCATGACATGATTACCAAGGTTAGGTATATTTTTATCTGGGTTGAGTTCTTAGGTTAATATTTATTGGTCCAACAACATAAACATCAAGTCACACAAGGCCAACAGAGCAATAGGAAGGAAAACACAGTCATTAGTGAAGCATTTCAAAAAGTTTTTGTTGGTTCTGAATTTTGGGTCTTGTAAAACTAAGTTTTTCTTGGTTCCAAAATTTAGGATGTGACAATCCCGTCCGCAAGATAGTAGCCATAGTTGTACGTATGACCATTTGCTACGAACTCCTCCGGTGGAGTTTCACCATTTGCAATCTTGTTCATGAGTGGTGACCATTGAAGAACATTGATGTCATTGCAAGATCCGGGCATTCCGAAGAAAGCATGCCAAAACCAAGTCTCATGATCGGCCACCGCTTCAAGAATTATAGTGGAACTCTTTTTGTGTCCTTGGAACTGTCCATGCTATGCCGCAGGACAGTTCTTCCAACTCCAATGCATGCAATCTATTGAGCCAAGCATACCTGGGAATCTCCGAGCTTTGTTGAACTCCAAGATCCTAGCCGTTTCTTCAGCAGTGGGAAGCCTCAAATACTCCGGACCAAACACTTCCACAATTCCAACTACGAAGCGTTTGACACACTTTATGGCTTGACTCTCACCCATTGCCAAGTGGTCATCAACTAGATCCGCCGGAATACCGTATGCCACCATACGCAAAGCGGCGGTCACCTTTTGATAGGTGCTATGCCCGAGTTCCCCGGCCGCATTCCTTCTTTGCTCAAAGAAACGATCATGCCACTTCAATTCATCCGCAATGCGTTTAAACAACTCGATGCTCATCCTAAAACGGCGCCGAAAGTAGGGCTCGGGATAAATGGGATTGTCCACAAAATAACTCCTCATCAATCTATTGTGACCATTAACCCTTTCCCTCCATAATTTTTGACGACCGTAAACGGAACCACCGTGTTTCGGTCTTTTATTCGCGTGCAAAGCTAGGAGCATCAAAACATTCTCCTCCTCTTCAAGATCGAATTCTTCATCGGAAGAAGTGTATGACAAACTCATCTATGAACATAGATTTCAACTAATTTAAAACTATAGACAAAATGCATCAAATTTATCTACAAATATAAAAAAATTATACACATACCTTGCAAGTGTTTTGTCAAACACCTTCCGGGCGTGGAGCTACAAACAACTGTCCGACCGGCGCGCTGGAGGGGCGGATGCGAGGGGAAAGGCGGCCGAAGCAGCGGCGGCCGCGGGAGCGACGATGGCGGCGGCGAGGGGAAAGGCGGCCGAAGCAGCGGCGGCCGCGGGAGCGACGGCGGCGTCGAACGAGCAGTCAGATTCACCGCGGCGGCGGCCCACGCGCGACCATCTGACACGGCGGCGCGCTGGAGAGAAGCAGGGGGGAAGCATCGGCGGCTGGTATTCGAGCGGCGGCGCGGGAGATGGTGGCCGGAGGAGATGGGGGAGAGGTGCGGGCGGCGGCGCGGGCGCTAGAAATTTTCATATCTGGCGATTGGGGGTTCGCGCGCAACTTCTTCCGTCGTCAGCGCGTTGGAGCGGACGCACCAAATACACCGCGCGCGATGCATCTATTCCGCGCGCTGGACCCTTTTTACCGCGTGCGTGATTATAGCGCGACTGCTGGAGCGCTGCTTTTGATCCCGCGCGCTAAACTGACGGTTTTTTCCGCGCGCGCTTTATTTAGCGCCTCTGTTGCAGATGCTCTAAAAACCTGAGGAAATTATTTTCCTCTGCTAATCTTGATCTAAACACGACAGAAATATGATTATGCTCCATCTACCAACTACCATTCCAAAAAAAAAAGTGCACTGTCGATGTACTACGTCCGATTAAAATTCATCAGTATATTTTGTTTCCTCTAGGCGAGCTTTAGATCAACGATTGCCCTATTAGGCTTTGCTTTATGGACAAAATAATAGCTCGTCATTGGAGAATTAGGCAAATTCAGAATATAAATCATTAAAAAAACAACTATTAATTGAAACTCGACATGTTAGGTGCATCACAACATGATAAGTAACCGCAAAACATGTTTAGGCAGTAGACTAAACATGGCGTACGTACAGATCGATTGTAGATTAAGTCGTCGTAAACCGGTAACCGATGCAACGGTGATGTTGTCGGCAACAAAATTGGGATCAACACCACTCGATTTGGAGGTTTTTTTAAGGAAAGCGCTGGGGAAGTCCCCATAGCAATTTTTTATTTTAAATAATATGAACCAAAATTCACGTATGTGAGGATTTGAATCTGGATGGTTGGGTAGTAAATCAACTGACAAGTGAGCTAGTTTAATATACTACTGTTTCAGTAGAGATCCTTAAGTTGAAATTTCTCATAGAGTTTTAACGATACAACCATCAGCAACTTGAGCAATTGACTACGCCTGAATTGCAAATTTTGTGAGAACATTCACTCAAGCTCATAACCAATATCTTATTTTCCAAATTTTAGAATGTTAAATTAAATTAGATAAGATAATTTATTGAATTGACTTGGTTAAAATTATAAAGAAACAAAAAAACTAAGAACTTGTTTAAAAGTAATTTATAAAATTTAAATAAGTCAAAAGATAGAAATTAGTATGACATATTCGTTAATTTTGGGATTTCAAATGTTTTATATAATAATATATTGCAATTTTAAAATTGTATGTTCAAAAGAATTAAATTGGGTAATATATAAACCCTAAAACCCTAAAATGTGATTTACCATTTTATGTGAAATCACATATGTGCATTATATGCACAAATCTATTTTCTCTATTTTTCTACGAATATAAATAGTGTTATGAGGATCAAATTTTATATTTTGAATTTTTTCCATTTTCTCATTTTATCGAATTGAATAAAATGGTGGCTTAAACTAATAAAACGAAAAAGAACCCCCCAAAAAAACAAGCCATCCCAACCGAGCCAACCCCGTAGCCCAGCTATCATAGGCCGAGATTTGGCCCAATGGTTGCTAACCAACCTGAAGGGGTACGGGGTTATCCCGACCGCCCGTGCATCTTTGAATCCAACAGTCATCACCATTTTCTTCCTCTAATGCTCTCGGGTGTTCAAACAGTCATACCGCCACGCCCATTAAATACCCCTCCTATACTCCTCTGTCAATTGGCCCTGCTTGCATACTCTCACGTCGTCAAGCTATCACACAATCACTCGACGAAGCTCCATCGGCTAACGCGTTGCCATTAACGATTGTCGCCGGTATGGACTGACATGAGACTTGGTTCTTCCGGGGTTCCATCTTCCCTTGTACGATCAAGTCTCTTTGTACCCCCACCCCACACACACACATTTTTTTCAATTAGCTGCCAGAAGACCCTCCGCGACGACTCCTGTGTGCCATCGTCATTGCGGTGATCTCCAACCGAAGAACCTCATCGCCTCAGGACGCAAACGACAATGTCAACAACACCTTCGTCTTCACCGAGACGAGCAACGCACCACCAACGTCTTCCTGGAGCTCGAGCACCACCGGAGCCGCCTGCCACCGCACACGCATTTTTCGGTGACATAATCCTCTCCCTCATTGAGCCTTTCTCTCCCAACCATCACATCCCGATCTAACGGCGGAAAATGGATCACTTAGGTGAATGATTTTCATTTAATCTGAATTGTCCACCATAGTTATAATGTGAAAGTTTTGTTTTAAAACTAACCAAAGAAGTACCAACCAATAAGAAGTTGCCATGTCTGTCTGTATTTAAAACATTTTCCTAGACATACATTAGAGGCATTTTTTGTAGAATGACTGCTAAATCTTCGGAACATCATAGATATATTTTTTTATCCAAATTTTTGTGTATCTAAATTAACATGTAGAACACAACCAAGTCATTAGTTTACATGGTTCCTTGTGTTTAAACTATTTAAATTACATCATAGTTATTAAAGTATTTTTGGCATATGATTATTTCTATAATATATTTTAATATTTTTTCAAAAGGTTAAAAAATGAAATCCTCCATCCAGTAAGATGAAAGGCTAATTTATCATTACTCATTTATATAAGAAGTTTCGAAATAAGAATCCAACCTTTTAAAAAGACACAAGTGGCAAACCTTTAATTAAAATGCATTTTTTCTTTTACGAACATGGTGTTCAAGCCCCGGTTTTGACATGGTGTTTCTCATATTAGGCGGAACATTTTTCAATAAGAGGCGACGTTCCAGTCGATAGCGAGGCGCATGTGGTGACTTCGTCAATCTCAAGACCTGATCCACCGGCTCATCAGTATCTCGGAGGTGCTCATAGCGGTAGGGTGTGCGTGTATGAGTTCATAGGGGTGAGTGTATACGCGTCTATGTGAGCGTCTGTGTTGTACTGTGTTTCGCAAAAAGGGAATATTAATTAGATGTTGTATAAGGAACAGAACGGTAGTGATAATATGATCCTATTTGAAGTTGTTGTTGTGCATGCATGCATGCATACATGTGCATATCATTTTTTTAGATGGTTCTTCCTTGGTTTTTATTTTTAAATGTATAGATTATGTGGAGTGTAAAGTGCAACACAAACTTTCAAGGCAAGTGGAACCTTTGATCACGTCTACTATTATTTTCCTATGCATTAAATTTACGTAGTATGCATTTGTAGTAATATATTTTATGTAATATGTTATGATATGAAACCGAGATAGAATAGCCATAGATTTCTATTAACAACTGTCCAGTATAAAAAAAACGAGTTTCAAATTCATTGTACCAATATTGCACCCTCCCATATCTACTATAAAATTGCAATAGGTGATGGTTCAACGGTAAGTCGCGATATGTCAACCGTTGGATTAAACTTTTCCCGATCTGAGGTAGCACGAGAGAATCAAAGAAAAAAAAAATCCACCTATCCAAGTTTTATCCAAATCCAACACGTAGCAGTAAAATAGGAAACCTAGACATGTACGTACCACGCACTAGCTCTTTTTTCCCTGCACGTGACCCGTATCGATTCCCGGTAAAAATATGTAACCGAGTCATATACATACACACTCTAGCTTTTCCATGTATATCGGTTTGATTATATGCATGTGATATTCTTCCGAAGTATTTTTTTCAATCAAAAATAGGATGAGCGTGACCTTTGCACCTGATACATCCAGGTTGAAGTTGTCCGTGTATTTTTTTCAATCATTTTTTTTATGACGCATAATTAAATGTGCAAAATAGACCTGCCTAATTATCATTTCCTAACTAATCTCTTCACATGAAACAAAAAAGGCATCCAAATAAACCTTTCATGGACACCGATGTTGACAATTACATCCTTGTGTAACGCCACCACTACAGCTGGTCACAAAAATTTCCTTGGAATACATTACTACTCATCTGATCCGTATTAACTGTCGCAAGCGCTATAATAATTTGTGCTACCGCTGCACATTTTCAGCGACAGTTAATTTGGACCGGAGGGAGTACAAAAATTTTATTATGTGTGTAAAATTTCACTTCTCATGATTATAGAGAATGACAAAGATGGGGGGGACACTAGTGGAAAATACCCCTATTGTCCCGGTTGGTTTGGGCCATTGGTCCCGGTTCCCCAACCGGGACTAGCAAATCGGGACGAATGCTAGTCCCGGTTGGGACACCAACCGGGACGAATGGGGGGGGGGGGGGCACGTGGCCCGGCCACAGGCAGCAGGGGCGGAGGGCTTTGGTCCCGGTTCGTATTACGAACCGGGACGAAAGACACCCGTCAGATTTTTTCACTTTTTTCAGAAATTTCAGAAAATTGTTTAAATTTGTAAAATCAATAATGCTTATTCTGTAATTCATAAAAATATGAATAAAATACCAAAATGTTCAGAAAAATAAGACCTATTTGATTATGTAAAATGCATGCATGTTTAAAAACTTAAATTAAATATTTTTTGGAACTATAAAAATACCACTACTAGTGAAATATGGTGAACCACTATTACACATATCGTCACGAATATATTACACACATCTCATTCGTCGTTCTTGGTCGAACATATTACAAACGGTATATGTAGTACACACGAGTTTCATTCTTATATATATACATCTCTTTTACACTCACTATTTAATTTCAACCTATCTTATAGTAGTATTCTCCTTTCGAATCTATGACCTCTGCATCTAAGAATCCAGCAAATTCCTCTTGAATTGCTCGTACGCGATCCTGTGGTAGAAGGCCTTCTCGCAACCGTTCGATCTAATTAAAAAATGGTCAATATATATGAATGAAAGTAATTGGCAATAAACTAAAATTATGAATATTGCATACGCACTTCAAGTTGTTTTAAGATTCTTTTATAGGCTCTGGAACGATCCCTTTAGCCAGCAGGTTGGCCTCAAGTTTGTCCCACTTAGGCATGGAACAGGCGTAGCCACCAGCCCCCATAGTATGGTGGTACTTCTTTTTAGCAGCATTTACCTTATTTTTTGCAGACTTTGACTGAGCTTCCTCCGATTTCTTGTACGCCACAAAATCTTCCCAGTAGTCTCTTATCTTCTCATACCCGTGATCGAAATCCGGAGTTTTATCTTTCAAGATGAAGTCGGTGTACAATCTGTTCTTAAATTTGTTGAATAGCTCGGCCATCTTCTTAAGAGCCCACGCCTTGACTTTATCTACTAGAGCTTTTTTTTGGGCATCCATCTCCTCCTCATCTGGCTCCCCCTCCTCTGGATCCACCTCTGGCAACGGCAAGGTGAAATTAACCATGACCTTTTCAAAAAGGCGTTTTTTTGCCTTCGGGGCCGAGCCAGCTAACTTCAGGATCCCTTGGCTTATTCCATTCTCGGATGGTGATCGGGATGTAGTCCCTAACAACAACACCGCATTGCTTCACAAATTTTTGTCTAACATCAATTGGAGCAATGGGTTCGCCGTCTGCAGCAACTTCTTCGATCCTGTACCGGAGATGGTCCTCCAACTTTTTGGTTGGGCCTCGTTTCGTCCTCACAGAGGATTTGCTCGATCCGGATGGCTAAAAGAAGAAAGACCGTTAGTATGTGTATATAGACAACAGAGGCTAAATTAATTAATATAAATATATATGCACCTCGTCGGAGTTTGTAATAATCAATGTTGCACCGGAGCCGCCGGCTTCTGCCTTGTCGGCTTCTCCCTCATCGGAGACGCCGAGTTCGGCCTCTTTCCAGACGTTGGAGATGCCGTCTCCTCGGTTGAGAGACTCATCCCCCTCACCGGAGTCATTCAGAAAGTGACTTGCGTCATCCTCGCCGCGGATCATATCCTCGAGGATATTTTCCTCATTTTCGTCTCTGCCGTGTGGTTCCATAGTTTCTACAAAATACGAAAGTTATTTTTGGAGCCGTCTCTGCCGTGTAGTTCAGAAAACTTGTAGGAATAGAATGGTACTAGAAGGAAAGGCGCGCGTTGCTGCGCCCGTTGTTTCTAAGCGTCGTCATGGTGATATATATGACAAATAATTCAGCATTTCATCTTGTCTGAAACGGAACAAATTTGAATTGTAGTAATAATATGACACATTTCGATATCATTATACTTCACATGAACATCACTTGAGCAAAATTGTACACAGCTCCAATTACACGGTGCACCGATTTAAAACATCAGAGTATACAATTCTATCAATTCATACAAATAATTCTATGAATTCCATCAATTCATACAAAACTGTATCAAATCCAATTCTATCGTAAATAATAATAAATAACTGTACCAAATCCAATTCTATTATACAAATAAATATGAAGCCTAAAATTATTGGATTTTGGATAAATATTTATTTATACAAATATGAAGCCTAAAATCATAATAAATATGAAGCCTAAGCATAGGGAATAGCCAAGAAGACAACATTATTTCTTTCGGCTCATAAATAACACCAAAATCAGCTAACACTAAATCATTCCAAATTGACTTAGCAATTTTTTCTAATAACATTTCTAATAAATTTCTAATACTAAATTTCCTAACACTAAATTTCTAACACTAAATTTCCTACCACTAAATTTCCTACACTACAAAAACAACATAAAAATGTACCTAAACTACACACCTAATTTATACTCTACCACCTTAGCAAAATTTCTACAAACACTTGGTCGACTAAGCAAAATCTACTAAGCAAAATCAACTAAGCAAAATTTCAACTAAGCAAAATATACACACCTAATTTCTACTAACACCTAAGCAAAATCTATAAAATTTGCACTAAAATTACACCTAATTTGCTAACACTAAAATGCCTAACACTAAATTACACTAAAAAACAAAGCAAAAAAACAACTAAATCAAAATAAAACTGCCTTTGCGGACGGCGGATCGGCCGGAGGCACGGCCCTGCGGCGGCGAGGCGGAGGAGTATGGGCGACGCGGCGGGGCAGCGGGCGCGGCGGCGGAGAGGCGGCGGCGAGGCGGAGGAGTAGGGCGCGTGGAGGCCGGCGGCGAGGCGGAGGAGAGCGGGCGCGTGGAGGAGAGGCGGCGGCGAGGCGGAGGAGGCTCGCGCGTGGTGGAGGAGGCGCGGCCGGAGGAGCGGGCGGTGGAGGGCGGCGCGTACGGCGGACGGCGGCGCGGGAAATTTCGGCAGCCTGACGGCGCTCGATCGGGTTTTCCGCGCTCCGGTCCTTAGCGAAATGAGAGGAGTTGGGGGAGAAGAAGAGGCGGCCAGATTTAAAAGGTCAGACCTTTCGTCCCGGTTGGTGGCACCAACCGGGACCAAAGGGTCTTTAGGTCCGGTTGGTGCCACCAACCGGGACGAAAGGCCTACCCTTTCGTCCCGGTTGGTGGCACCAACCGGGACGAAAGGTCCGGCACCGAAAAGGCGCGCGCCAAAATACCCTTTGGTCCCGGTTTGTGGCATGAACCGGGACCAATGCCTGAAAATTTTAAGTTCTTAATGTTGTTCCCTCCGCCTTTTTTTCTTATTAAGGTGTTTGAATATGAATTTCATATGGTTTTGAATTTGAAAAGACTTTCAACATGAAAAGTGCTTAAATTTGAATAAATAATTTTTGGAATTTGAACTTAATTAAGTCATTAATTAAATTTATAAATTCAATATCTTTTCATATGTTTATCAGAAAAATGCAATTAAAATATCAAATTGTTGATAAAAATGTAATCTATCTATTTATGGAAAATTCATTTTTTTAGATTATAGGGGAATTCATTTAATTACAAAATTTGGAATTTGAACTCCATTAAGTCATTAATTAAACTTATAAATTCAATATTTTTTCATCTGTTTATCAGAAAAATGCCATTAAAATATCAAATTGTTGATAAAAATGTAATCTATCTATTTATATAATTTATATATATTCATTTAATTTATATCTATTGAATTAATTCATATCTATTTTTGCCATATTATTGAATCTCACTAAACTTTCAACATGAAAAGTGTTTAAATTTGAGCTCCAACGGTGCATTTGATACGGTACAGAATGACAACAGTGGATCAGTTGTCCTAACAATCTTAGTCATACTCCTGCCTAGGCCTATAATACTCGTACTCGTAGTCGCCGTCATCGTCGTCGTCGCTGTCATCGTACTCATACGGCGCTCGTGGCTCGAACCTCGACGGGTGAGCACCTCCGGACTGCATGTTAGGGTAGCGCAGGCGGGGGTTATCGCCAGCCATGATGTAGTTCATAACGCCCTGGAGAGTCCGGCCAGCCAACCACAGCTGACGGCCGGCCTCGTTGAAGTCCGAAGGAGGAGGGCCATCCCCCTCATACCTGGCGAGCGCCCTCTCACGCCAATTGATGAAGAAGGCTTCCCAAGTTGGGCGGTAGTCGGGATGCCAGCCCGGATCCATCCGCTGCTCTGGTGTGAGCTTGAGGTAGTAGTGGTTCGTGATGGCCGCCCGGCGCGCCACACCTTGAGGGACAGGAGGGACCGGCACGCCTCCGGCGCTCAGCATCCAGCCGACGGGGACGCGATAGCCGGGCGGGCAGGGGTAGTTCGAGGTGGAAAGCTCCTCCGCCTGACGGTAGGTTAGTACGGTGGAAGCCATGGAAGAGTGATGAGGTTGCAGATATGAGTTTAGATGTGATATATATAGTGAGAAATTGCGAGAAGACGAAGACGGGAAGCGGTGGAAAAAGCACACGGATCGTGTGTTTCCTTCGAGCACTTGTGAGCCGTTGGATCAGAGTTGTGTTTCTTTCGAGTGCTTGTGAGCTGGGATCGTGTGCACACGGATCGTGTGTTTCTTTCAAGCGCTTGTGAGCTGTTGGATCAGGGCCTTTAGTACCGGTTCATGTTACCAACCGGGACTAAAGAAGCACACGGATCGTGTGTTTTCTTCGAGCGCTTTTGAGCCGTTGGATCAGAGTTGTGTTTCTTTCGAGTACTTGTGAGCTATTGGATCGTGTGCACACGGATCGTGTGTTTCTTTCAAGTGCTTATGAGCTATTGGATCAGGGCCTTTAGTACCGGTTCGTGTTACCAACCGGGACTAAAAAAGCACACGGATCGTGTGTTTTCTTCGAGCGCTTTTGAGCCGTTGGATCAGAGTTGTGTTTCTTTCGAGTGCTTGTGAGCTGTTGGATCGTGTGCACACGGATTGTGTGTTTCTTTCAAGCGCTTGTGAGCTGTTGGATCAGGGCCTTTAGTACCGGTTCATATACCCAACCGGGACTAAAGAAGCACACGGATCGTGTGTTTCTTTCAAGCGCTTGTGAGCCGTTGGATCAGGGGTGTGTTTCTTTTGAGGGCTTGTGAGTTGTTGGATCTGCACTCCCACCTCATCCACAGTTACACCTTCGCCTATAAATAGCGACGTCCCTGCAGTGAACGGCACACAACGAGCGTCTACCTTTGCCACCGAACCCAATGGTTGGATTTAGCCTACCTGCTGGCATGTTCCCTGGCATTATTGTGTTTGTCCTTGTTCGCCGGCCAGCCATTGGAGCCACCTCCTGTAGGTCGGTGAATAAGGACAACACAACGACGTTGTTGGAAACACAAGCCCTCAATTAGGTTGAATCCAACCACTGGATTAGGGTGACACAAGCCCCTCGGTCGGATCCAAGCAGCTGCAAGGCTCTCTGATGTATCTACAACATTCCCAACACTTTTTGGGACGGTCGTTAGATCATCAGAGATGTCTTGCGGCTGCTTGGATCGAAGGTCGATTTGCTGCTCACGACGGCGCGAGACAGATGCGCAAGCTTCCGGATGGGCAAAACCAGTGTTGGATCAGCCACATGACCCTATATGCAAATCATTCGGATTCCCGTCATACAGCCGAACGGTGCATTTGATATGCAGGCACTCACGAGCCACAGTTGGGCTGTATGACGGGGAAACCGTGTGCATTTGATAAAAGGTTTAATACATTAATTATTTTCCATGGACAATCTTCATCAGGTAACAGAACTTCAATGGCGATCACAGACTCTGAAACTAGCTTCGACCGGTTCCTGAGCCGCGGGGTGCTGAGCCGCCGGCACTGCGCATCCAAAGAGAATGAACCCTCACAGGGTCATAGCTCACGTGAGAAGGAACCCTCTGAAGAAACGACCACCTACTATCATACTGCCTATCCAATAGATACATGTAGCGACGGACGTGCTCATCCTCCTCCCTGATACGGCGACGTACCTCCTCCTCGGGGGCCGGCTCCCTCTGCATCGAGCGTGGCCCATGCGACGACCACCATAGAAGATCCGGGTCGACGACGTCACCCGGATTCCTCACCAAGCTGCGTGTCCCGGAAGGTAGCACCTCCCAGTGCCAGCCCGGTGGAGCCCAGTCCCGCACATCGCCCCTCTGGTCCAACATGGACATCGTCCCCGAGAACACCTTAGTCAAAAACGCCTAAGTCAAAATTTTGTTACAATGGAAGAGTGATGAGGTTCAGATGTGAGTTTAGATGTGATATGGCAATGGCGGCCAAGCCTACATATATATAGTGAGAAATTGCTGTGAAGACGAAGGCGGGAAGCGGTGGAAGAAGCACACGATCGTGTGTTTCCTTCGAGCGCTTGTGAGCTGTTGGATCAGAGTTGTGTTTATTTCGAGCCCTTGTGAGCTGTTGGATCGTGTGCACACGGATCGTGTGTTTCCTGCGAGCGGTTGTGAGCCGTTGGATCAGAGTGTGTTTCTTTCGAGCCCTTGTGAGCTGTTGGATCTCAAGCAGAAGATAAGGCACACATATCAACGCTCCTTTTTTCCCGGTTCCAGCTACCAACCGGGACTAAAGATGAAGATTTCCCCTGATCTTTTAGCTATAAATACCAACCGGGACTAAAGACCGAATACAAATTACATAAAAGGTTTAATGCATTTGGGAACACTCGATCATACATATATTAATTGTGTAATGCATTTGACAACACTCATACATAAAAAGTTTTTTAGAACACTCATGCATTTGACATGATCTCTATGATCGCTTCTTCGGCCGTAACCATGGAGTTTCTTCATTATGTAACGGGATGCTTGGGTCAGTTTTCACTGTGAAGGGCGGAATTTCATCAAACTTATTATAGTCTGCTGACATGTCTGTCTTGTCCTCGACTCCCACGATGTTTCTTTTTCCTGAAAGAACTATGTGACGCTTTGGCTCATCGTGTGATGTATTTGTTTTCATATCTTTTCTTTTTTTCGATCTGGAGCTCATGTCCTTCACATAGAAAACCTGAGCCACATCATTGGCTAGGACGAATGGTTCGTCTCTGTACGCAAGATTCTTGAGATCCACTGTTGTCATTCCGTACAGCTGGTCTACCTTTACCCCTTCTCCATTCATGTTGACCCAACTGCACCGAAACAAAGGGACCTTAAAAGTAGGTCCATAGTCAAGTTCCCATATCTCCTCTATGTAACCATAGTATGTGTCCTTTTTTCCATTCTCGTCTGTTGCATCAAAGCGAACACCACTTTTTTGGTTGGTACTCTTTTTATCTTGGGCGATCGTGTAAAATGTATTCCCATTTATCTCGTACCCTTGGAAAGTCAATACAGTCGAAGATGGTGACGCGGCCAATAAGTAGAGTTGATCTCCAACATCGGTGTCATTCATGAGATGTAATCGCAACCAACTGCCGAAAGTCTCCATGTGTTTTTGTTTAATCCAGGAGTCAGGCTTCCCTGGGTTTTTGGAGCGTACAATATTCTTGTGTACCTCGATATACGGAGCCACGAAGGTGGAACTTTGTAGAACTGTGTAGTGTGCTTGAGTGAAAGAATGCCCGTCCCTACATATCATTGCTTTCTTTCCTAGCGTGCCTTTTCCACTAAGTCTCCCCTCATGCCGCGATTCAGGAAGACCAATCGACTTAATGTCGGGAATAAAGTCAACACAAAACTCAATGACCTCCTCTGTTCCATAGCCTTTGGAGATGCTTCCTTCTGGCCTAGCACGGTTATGAACATATTTCTTCAAGACTCCCATGAACCTCTCGAAGGGGAACATATTGTGTAGAAATACAGGACCGAGAATTGCAATCTCGTCGACTAGGTGAACCAGGAGATGCGTCATAATATTGAAAAATGATGGGGGGAACACCAACTCAAAACTAACAAGACATTGGGCCACATCCTTCTGTAACCTTGTCAGACTTTCTTGATCGATTACCTTCTGAGATATTGCATTGAGAAATGCACATAGCTTCACAATGGGTACTCGAACATTTTCCGATAGAAGCCCCCTCAATGCAATCGGAAGCAACTGCGTCATAATCACGTGGCAATCATGAGACTTCAGGTTTTGGAATTTTTTATCTGCCATATTTATTATTCCCTTTATATTTGACGAGAAGCCAGCCGGGACCTTGATACTGCTCAGGCATTCAAAAAATATTTCCTTCTCTGCTTTCGTAAGAGCGTAGCTGCTTAAGTAATGACGCCCTTTATCCGTATGCTTGTTGTTTGGGTCTTTCATACGCTGCTGGTCCTCCCTTGCTTCCGGTGTATCTTTTGTCTTCCCATACACGCCGAGGAAGCCTAGCAGGTTCACGCAAAGATTCTTTGTCACGTGCATCACGTCGATTGAAGACCGGACCTCTAGGACTTTCCAATAGGGTAGCTCCCAAAATATAGATTTCTTCTTCCACATGGGCGCGTGTCCGGTAGCGACGTCTTTCGGAACAGATTGACCGCCAGGACCCTTTGCAAAGATTACTTCTATGTCCTTGACCATACCAAATATAGCATCACCATCAGGGAGGTTAGGCTTCTTCCGGTGATCTGCCTCACCTTTGAAATGCTTGCCTTTCTTTCTTACGGGGTGACTGCCTGGAAGAAATTGACGACACCCCAGGTACACGACCTTCTTACATTTTTCCAAATATGTACCTTTAGTCTTATCTAAACAGTGCGTGCATGCGTTGTATCCCTTGTTTGACTGTCCTGAAATGTTACTAAGAGCAGGCCAATCATTGATGGTTACGAACAGCAACGCTCGTAGGTCAAATTCCATCTGTTTGTGCTCATCCCACACACGTACACCTGGTATGGCCCACAACTGCAAAAGTTCATCAACTAATGGCCTTAGGTACACATCAATGTCGTTGCCGGGTTGCTTCGGGCCTTGGATGAGAACGGGCATCATAATGAACTTCCGCTTCATGCACAACCAAGGAGGAAGGTTGTAGATACATAGAGTCACGGGCCAGGTGCTGTGACTGCAGCTCTGCTCCCCAAAAGGATTCATACCGTCTGTACTTAGACCAAACCATAAGTTTCTTGCGTCACCTGCAAAGTCCGAGAACTCTCTCTCGATTTTTCTCCACTGCGACCCATCGGCGGGGTGTCTCAACTTCCGTCTTTCTTACGCTCTTCTTTGTGCCATCGTAACAACCTGGCATGCTCTTTGTTTCTGAACAGACGTTTCAACCGTGGTATTATAGGAGCATACCACATAACCTTAGCAGGAATCCTCTTCCTGGGGGGCTCGTCATCGCCCTCAACATCACCAGGGTCATCTTGTCTGATCTTGTACCGCAGTGCAGTGCATACCGGACATGCATCCAAATTCTCGTACTCCTCACCGCGGTAAAGGATGCAGTCATTGATGCATGCATGTATCTTCTGCACATCTAATCCTAGAGGGCAGATAGCCTTCTTTGCTTCGTACGTAGTCTCGGGCAATTCGTTATCCTTTGGAAGCTTCGGCTTCATTATTTTCAATAACTTCTCAAATCCCTTGTCAGATAAACCAGTCTCTGCCTTCCATTTCAGCAATTCCAGTGTGGTACCGAGCTTTGTGCTGCCATCTTCGCAATTTGGGTACAGCAACTTTTTGTGATCCTCTAGCATGGCCTCCAACTTCAGCTTCTCCTTTTCTGTATCGCATTCTCGTTTTGCATCAGAAATGACCCGACCAAGACCATCATCGGGCTCATCTGACGCCCGTTGTTCTTCACCTCCTTCTTCTTCATTGTCTTCCATCGCAGTATCACCGTATTCTTCAGGGAACATAGGATAGTTGTCATCATCCTCTTCTTCTCCATTGTCTTCCATCATAACCCCTCTTTCTCCGTGCTTGGTCCAAACATTATAGCTGGGCATGAAACCTCTCCGAAGCAGGTGGCCTTGAAGGGATCTTGAGGAAGAATGCTCCTTGACGTTCCGACAGTCCACACATGGACAAGGCATAAAACCATCCTCTTTGTTTGCCTCGGCCACAACGAGAAATTTATGCAGGCCTGCAATAAAATCGGGACTGCGTCGGTCGCCGTACATCCATCGCTGCCGTTCATCCATCTGCACATCATATAATGAGGTTTATCAAGTACAATTAGAAAAACATATTGAATACTGAAATGACCACCGTACATCGACACATGCAATATTTCTGTATCAATTACAGATGAAAAGGATAAAGTTGCTAACCTCGGTCGAGGATATCATTTTGTGTGAACTTAAGTGTGACTCGGGCATTTCATCGAACACATCTTGTGCGTGGCAAAGGAAAAAAAAAGTAGCACCCACTTCCCACCAATCCAAGCAAAAAAAAAAAAACAGAGGAGAGAAGAGGGGGGTGTGGCTGCGTGCATATATATAGGTAGGGGAGGGGCATTCGTCCCGGTTCGTGCTACGAACCGGGACTAATGCTCGCGGCGCGCCACGTGTCCCGGCGCGGGAGCTTTCGTCCCGGTTCGTAGCACGAACCGGGACGAATGACCCCAACCGAACCGGGACCAATGCCTCACGGGGGCCTGGCAGCTCGAACCGGGACCAATGCCAGGCATTGGTCCCGGTTTGTCACTCAACCGGGATGAATGCAAATTCGGCTGTGTCCGAAAGATGATTTTTCTACTAGTGCACATTGACATTCTAACAAGAAATAAATGAGCACAAGTTGGGAAGGCTCTTTTTCCTGACCGACTTGTATCATCAGCCTAGTAATAATACCATTGAGTTGTAGATAATTTTATTGTTGGATAAAGCAACATAGTTTGAACTAAGAATTAGAGGTACCAAAGACACGAATGGGGAAATCAAGTGAGGTACCAAATACTGGATGGTGTTTATATCTCTGTGACCACTAATTTCCATTGAGAATATCTATACAAAAAAGAAACGATAATCTTGAAATAGTTTTGGGACAAATCTATGCATATGATTTTTAATTTTTAACAATTGAACTGATATTCACTGTAAAAATCCTCAAAGTTTGGCCCAAGACTTGTGTAAAACATGAAGTACGTATCATGTTACCATCACGTCAGTGCAGCCATGCTGACACAACGTGCACAATCACAGAAACTGGAGTTTGTCAGTTCGAGGCAACAAACACACGAGAGTTGAGAAACTGACCCCACAAATGTTTCACAAAACCCATTCAATTTGCAGCATTTTAAGTGTTTGGCCACTTTACTGAAACATGATCAGGTATGATGCACACCTGAATCACACGGACGTCCCAACTACACGATTCCTTGTCAGTTGTCACTACTCTCAATGCTCATGCGTGGACACTGTCATTGTCTTCGGTCTCGCAAACCGAGTCACCGCATGTACTTTACGTACGAAGTGAGATCTGGGAAGCACGCCCACGTACAAGCCAGGAGGCGTGTACCTGTAATGACACAGACGGTTCAAGACGTTCGAGTTTGTAGGACAGCTCACGTTGTGGCCGGCTCCGCCGCCATACCCGCCGCCGAGCCCGCTGAAAAGAGCGCTGCCACCAGGCTCCAATGAAGGGCATCACGCCGGCGCCGTCGACCGCTCTCACTGGCCCCACTGATCTCCATGCCGCCACCGACTCTACTGCCTGAATCATGGATGCTGAAGACACTAGTAGAAAGGGGCAACAACACCGGTTGTATTGGGCCTTTAGTACCGGTTGTGCAACCAGTACTAAAAGGTCGACACTAAAGGGTCACCCCTTTAGTACCGGTTTTATATACAACCGGTACTAAAGGCCCTCCACGTGGGCGAACTTGCGCGCGCGCATGCGAAGGACCTTTAGTACCGGTTGTATTGCAATCCGGTACTAAAAGTCCTGGGATTTTTTAAATTTTATTTTAGTTTTATTCTTATTACTTATTTCTATTCTTAATTATTGTTATTTCTATTCCTAATTCTATTCTGAAATTTCTCACTTAGCCACATATTTAAACTAGTTATACACTTAATCTCAAGTCAAAGTACTTATCCTAATCAAACTTCCCAGTCGGTCACCCATCCTCCAGCCCGAGCACGCTTAACTTTTGAGTTCCTTCCAACCTAGCTTCCAAATGAGAAATTAGAACTTACTGATATTAGTACCCTATCAATCATATTAACCCCTCGGTTATGATGTTACACTTTTCATTATTTAAATTTTAAAAATTTGTTTAAGTAAAGTAACAATGATTATGTAATAATATATTTCGAATAAATAACAATAAAATGAATTTTACTTTATTTTTTTTCCTTTTTTACATTTAATATGGAATAATTCATATCTTTAAATCCGTAAATCAAAATTTGACAAATAAAATACCTAAATCGATTAGAAAAATGAGAGGAATTAAAATATTTCATCCATATCATCTTTTGCATCACAAAAACCTTTGGATATAAAAACATATTTAGGTATTTCAAACATTTTAAATAAGTTCCTGCCGATTTCGCTACAAGTGGGTCTCGGTTTCGGGCTAGGGTTAGACATAACTAATTCAAAAAAATGGAAAACATTTACATGGCATACTTTTAGTTGACCTACCACCTGGAAAAAAATTATAAACATGAGTTATGAAGGTTTTTATAAAAAAAGCTTCACACAAATGAGCTACGAGGTATAAAGATGTATGGTTTTCAATTGAAATAAGTTAGGGTATGACATTTAACATAGAAAAAAATGTCGGAATGAGGCAATATTTGACACACTGGTGTATCTTGGTTGTAGAATAGTATTGACTAAGGGGTTTAGGGTTTTCATTGAATAAAAAACCCATTTTTTATTTTTAGTGTCAAAATAGGCTTTTTTTTGTGAAGCAGCTACCAAAACGGCTCACCGAAAGAGCAACATCCAAATAGATAGAAAATAGTAGACCATCTTACAAGTGCATTTAACCATGGGTTTCGATATAAAAACATACTTAGGTGTTTTAAACATTTCTTATAACTTCCTGCCGATTTCGTTGGAAGTGGGTCTGATTTGAACTACGAGTGCCGCATAGTTTGGTCATGATTTTTTGAAAAAATCACTTTTAGATCCACAATATATACTTTCTTTAGAGATCTTTGACGGTTTTTACTGGATCGAAATTACGTTTAGGTTTATCGTTAGGGTTTACGGTCTCGGTTTCAGGCTAGGGTTAGACATAACTAATAAAAAAAATAAAAAAAATGTAAAACCTTCACATGGCATCCTTTTATTTGACCTACCACCTGGAAAAAATTATAAACATGAGTTATGAAGGTTTTTATAAAAAAACCTTCACAGAAATGAGCTACGAGGTATAAAGATGTATGGTTTTCGACCGAAATAAGCTAGGGTATGACATTTAACATAGCAAAAAATGTCAGAATGAGGCAATATTTGACACACTGGTGTATCTTGGTTGTAGAATAGTATTGACTAAGGGGTTTAGGGTTTTCGTAGAATAAAAACCCCATTTTTCATTTTTTTTTAGTGTCAAAACAGGCTTTTTTTTTGAAGTAGCTACCAAACGGCTCACCGAAAGAGTAACATCCAAATAGATAGAAAATAGTAGACCATCTTACAAGTGCATTTAACCATGGGTTTCGATATAAAAACATACTTAGGTGTTTTAAACATTTCATATAAGTTCCTGCCGATTTCGCTAGAAGTGGGTCTGATTTGAACTACGAGTGCCGCATAGTTTGGTCATGATTTTTTGAAAAAATCACTTTTAGATCCACAATGTATACTTTCTTTAGAGATCTTTGACAGTTTTTGCTGGATCGAAGTTACGTTTAGGTTTAGGTTTATCGTTAGGGTTTACGGTCTCGGTTTCAGGCTAGGGTTAGACATAACTAATTCAA
Organism: Puccinellia tenuiflora; assembly: GCA_012064385.1. Taxonomy (NCBI): domain Eukaryota; kingdom Viridiplantae; phylum Streptophyta; class Magnoliopsida; order Poales; family Poaceae; genus Puccinellia; species Puccinellia tenuiflora. The sequence goes on from QRDG01001831.1 coordinate 1,128,184, forward strand.
AAAAAATCAAAAAAATGAAAAACCTTTACATCGCATCCTTTTATTTGACCTACCACATGGAAAAATTATAAACATGAGTTATGGAGGTTTTATAAAAATAAAAAACCTTCATAAAAATGAGTTACGAGGTATAAAGATGTATGGTTTTCGACTGAAATAAGCTAGGGTATGACATTTAACATAACAAAAAATGTCCGAATGAGACAAAATTTGACACACTGGTGTATCTTGGTGGTAGAATAGTATTGACTAAGGGGTTTAGGGTTTTCGTTGAATAAAAGCCCCATTTTTCATTTTTTTACTGTCAAAACAGGCTTTTTTTTTAAGCAGCTACCAAAACGGCTCACCGAAAGAGGAACATCCAAATAGATAGAAAATAGTAGACCATCTTACAAGTGCATTTAACCCTGGGTTTCGATATAAAAACATACTTAGGTGTTTTAAACATTTCATATAAGTTCCTGCCGATTTCGCTGGAAGTGGGTCTGATTTGAACTACGAGTGCCGCATAGTTTGGTCATGATTTTTTGAAAAAATCACTTTTAGATCCACAATGTATACTTTCTTTAGATATCTTTGACGTTTTTTGCTGGATCGAAGTTACGTTTAGGTTTAGGTTTATCGTTAGGGTTTACGGTCTCGGTTTCACGCTAGGGTTAGACATAACTAATTCAAAAAAAATCAAAAAATGGAAAACCTTTACATGGCATCCTTTTATTTGACCTACCACCTGGAAAAAATTATAAACATGAGTTATGAAGGTTTTTATAAAAAAACTTCACAGAAATGAGCTACGAGGTATAAAGATGTATGGTTTTCGACTGAAATAAGCTAGGGTATGACATTTAACATAGCAAAAAATGTCCGAATGAGGCAATATTTGACACACTGGTGTATCTTGGTTGTAGAATAGTATTGACTAAGGGGTTTAGGGTTTTCGTTGAATAAAAAACCCATTTTTCATTTTTTAGTGTCAAAACAGGCTTTTTTTGTGAAGCAGCTACCAAAACGGCTCACCGAAAGAGTAACATCGAAATAGATAGAAAATAGTAGACCATCTTAAAAGTGCATTTAACCCTGGGTTTCGATATAAAAACATACTTAGGTGTTTTAAACATTTCATATAAGTTCCTGCCGATTTCGCTGGAAGTGGGTCTGATTTGAACTACGAGTGCCGCATAGTTTGGTCATGATTTTTTGAAAAAATCACTTTTAGATACACAATGTATACTTTCTTTAGAGATCTTTGACGGTTTTTGCTGGATCAAAGTTACGTTTAGGTTTAGGTTTATCGTTAGGGTTTACGGTCTCGGTTTCAGGCTAGGGTTAGACATAACTAATTCAAAAAAAATCAAAAAAATGGAAAACCTTTACATGACATCCTTTTATTTGACCTACCACCTGGAAAAAATTATAAACATGAGTTATAGAGGTTTTTATAAAAAAAAAACTTCACAGAAATGAGCTACGGGGTATAAAGATGTATGGTTTTCGACTGAAATATGCTAGGGTATGACATTTAACATAGCAAAAAATGTCGGAATACGGCAATATTTGACACACTGGTGTATCTTGGTTGTAGAATAGTATTGACTAAGGGGTTTCGGGTTTTCGCTGAATAAAAAAAACCCATTTTTCATTTTTAGTGCCAAAACAGGTTTTTTTGTGAAGCATCTACCAAAACGGCTCACCAAAAGAGCAACATCCAAATAGATAGAAACTATCAGACCACCTTATAAGTGCATTGTTTAAGTGCCAAAAATAATTTCCAAAATATTTTCATATATGATTTTTCATTTTTTAAGTGCCAAATATGACTTTTTAAGTAAGCTAGTATCAAAAATATGTTACACAAAGTCATATGCATGGTGAAAAATATTATATGGATGTCATATTTGGAATCCTCTCATTTTTCTAATCGATTTAGACATTTTATTTGTTAAATTTTGATTTACGGATTTAAAGATATGAATTATTTCATATTAAATGAAAAATAGAAAAAAATAGAACCTTTTTAGTACCGGCTGTTCTGACCAACCGGTACTAAAGGGCTACTCTTTAGTACCGGTTGGTAAGAACAACCGGTACTAAAGGGCTTGCCGTGCGGCCGTGGGGCCTCCAACCCTTTAGTACCGGTTGTTCTTACCAACCGGTACTAAAGGTTAGCCTTTAGTACCGGGTTTTAAGACCAACCGGTACTAAAGGTCCTCGCCGCGGTGCCCCTGCTGGCACACGAACGCAACCGGTGCTAATGCGCCCTTTAGTACCGGTTTTTGGACAACCGGTACTAAAGGGGGCGCACCGTTGCCCCCTTTTCTACTGGTGAGAAGACATCAGCACCTTCAGGACCGAATCCCCCGACGTAGCCACCGCCAAGGGCCGGGAGGCCCGGCAGTTTGGATCGATTCCACTGCCACTGGTGAACTTATGGAGTTGTGGTCTGAAGTTCACCGTTTGTAGAACCATTAAATAGGAACCGGGGCAAGTGGGTTGTTGAACTGTGTTGATGTTGTAGTGTTACTGCTAGCTATTTCGTTGCACTTTTTTTAGTGGAAGCCATAGACTTATAAAGCGCCTCAAAGCTCGGATTTGAAGAAGCCTCAAGGCCCATTTTTTTTTTGGGTGCCACGATCTAGATTATTGCATGGAGTGATACTGTTTAGAAAACCCAGTGTACATAAAATATGCAATTAAACTGATATTATGTTGAACCATTATTATCATTTAAGCCACAAAACACTACTATAACACTATAGTAGATAACTATTGTAGGGGTGAAGGTGAGATCGAGCTCCCCGCGTAGCTAGTTGGATGAGAGTTTGAACCATTAATTCAACTTTGGTCCGGTAACAAAAACCAATAGTGTATGAGAAATCAGAAAAAAACAATACCCACAACCACCGAGGAATTCCAACGAATCATGACGAGTTCCCAACTCTTGATTATCCACTCCTATCATCAGTATGCCCAACATCCTAGCCCTATCGTGCTTCTTCCAACGATTGCTTGATGGAGATGTGAAGTGCATGCTCTTTGCGTGCTCTAAGAGGACAATAGTCATCAAGTGTGTTGATTTATTTAGAAATAAACTTGGAGATCTTAATATGGATTTGTTGGAAAAACCGGTCGCACTGGAATACTCTTAATGGACATTAGCACACTCTTAACATGATATGAAAATACGCATCGGAATAAGTTGTAAACTTTAGTGCTAGTCGTTTACTAACTCTCACGAATCGTTTCTCAATCACAGAAGAAAACATTCTACAGCAGTATGTATGGTGAAAAAGTGTTCGCACTTGGGCAAACGCTCACAGAGCCAATGTCTGCTCTCATGCGAATATTTTTGAACTGAAAAACTGCAGTAGGAAATCAACACACATGACACAAATCCTTTTTTACGTGGAAAACATCTCAACTTGAGAGAAAAACCACGGGCCGAAGCCATCCAAATATTTTTCCACTATTATCAAGGTAGGAAACACAAGTTCTTCTATAGTGAGCACTAGTAGATCAATATATCAACAATCTTGGACACAACAACAAGATTTGGGGCATAAGATCTAGAGACTAGAGCAATCTCATCAAAGATGGTGTAAGTAAAACTTGAAATGGACAAGGTAGTGGAGCTGAATGTCACAACCTTCTGGAGAACACCCGGTGTTTCATCTCGAGCTATTCCAACTTCCTCTCCTTCACTTATCTCTTGGTTTGTGTATGGGCTGTCTGAAAGGTTTCAAAGCTCCATCTCTTCACAACCTACACGAAGAGGATACCCAACATGAGTAAAATTCACTTCACATATACATTTGAGACCTCATTGCACTGGGTGGTCTCAAGTTTATGACGATTTGCGTGATATTTGATTTCTAGACTAATACAAGACACTATTATGAGCCTCCTAACATCATGTTAGACCATAGACACACCAATTTACCGAAAATAAAAAAAAACATGGCCGGCGTACCTTGCAACACTCATGCATCACGTATGGGTGATGTGCATATGCACTAATATGTGCCTCCGGTAGACTAAAATATGACACAATTAAAGTTGTTGCCACAAATTTGTACATAAGTTCTAATAGGAGATCAAAACTAATATGGATTGGAAAAAATCATGGCTCCAAGCTATCCATAAGCAAGGTAATGAATGGACTACACCAAACATATATAGTTGTTCATGAATAATGATGATGAACAACCATACATATAACAAATAAATCCGGATTGGAGGTGAGTGATGAAACATGTACGTGTCTGGATTGACAACCGTGTGTGGTGGATATATATAGTTTGGTCACAAATAGGTTTAACTATCAATCACCAATCACCTAGAGGTCAATCACCTATCACCTAGAGGTCAAGCTCTTGGGCTTCTTAGTCATAGTTATTTCACTTCTATTGTGAGTGGGATCAATCACCAATCACCTAGAGGTCACTCTCACATCGCAACCGGCCAAGGAGTCAAACGGGATTAGGATGTATCCGGAAATACATTTAAAGTTGGTGCACCAACCGCAGCCATAGCCGACGAGGTAGTCTGAGTGTGGCGTTGGTTGCGAATGGTGTACTGAATGTACATCCAGGGTTAAGGAAGATGAGCTGGAGAAGTTGATTCAGCCAAGGTGACAAACTATGGGAGTATAGATGGTGTATCTGCCAGACAATTGCCCCAAAAGACTGGATTCTGAGTTTGCAACTTGAGCGGCTCAAAGCACATATTCATAGAGGTAAAAGGAACAAATGATTTGGTGCAAATTTGTATGGTTGGCTTAGAAATCCAAATGTAACCATTTGACACAAGATAGTTATTGGCAGATTGATGCACGCATAAGAGAAATACATTGTTCAAAAGATCAACAATTTGAACACTGACCTATTGCGATATGAGCATAGTAACACAACTGAATTGTGGACCAAGTTGATTATCAGATCAATCGACCTAATTTTGGTTGAGGATGAGAGAAATCCAAGGCACAAATGAGGCAATCATGTGATCTTATACATTGGAATTGTGGATAATCCAGAGTATTGGACCGATAGGAATACAAAGTTACATTTAGGCCACCAAATTAATTAGTATCTATCATTAGATTACTCATTAAATATATTTTCATCATATACTATTTTCAATTCATAAATATTGGTATATTTTCGTATTCACATTACTCAACTTTAAGATAGTTTGACTTTTTTCAAAAAAAATCTAGAAGTATACTCGTTGCAGGACGGATGAAGTATGTATGCTATTCAATTGAGAGTATAATATTTTTGTATAAATCACTCATCTACCCAAAATAAAGCCACGGCTCAACTGTCGAAAGCTCCATACCAAACTAGTTTGATTATGTATTGACCCATTCAACTCAGTTTCCACAACGACGCATGAGTATTCTTATACAAACTGGGGTTAAATTGCGTTTGAAAAGCAGTTAGAAGGCATTTGAGAAATCTAAGAATCAAGACTTTTTGAAATCAACCCAAACATCACCCACTTCAAGCGAACTATGTCGACTTCCAAGCTTATGTTTCACCCTTTTCATTAACATTACCAACTCAAATATTTTTTCTATCCTCAGATTGTTTTTACTACACAAAGACTAATATAATATTTTACCGTATTATAGAAAAATAGTACTATGTCAGTCTCACATAAATAATCTATCTTTTATACGCACTTCCTCTTTTCAATAAAAAAACAACCTTTTTTTACCTTGACTTGTTGAAGTTCATAATGTTTGTTTAGTACGTAACAATTTCCTTCCTAAATACATGTGCAGTTTGGTATCATTTGGATGACCATAGAACTACATTTTTAGCCTTCTTGGGGTTACCTCGTAGCTACTCGATCCGTTCCATAAAATAAGCCTTTTTAGCAAACTAGTTTAGTTTGCTGAAAAGGCTTATATTATGGAACAAAGATAATATTTTTGAATAAGGGACTTGGTTGACGATAAATTTTTCTAGAAGGAACATGACATGGGTGAAAATGTATACGCCGTATAAATTACTATAGCGCCCGCCAGCTTTAAAAAGTCAAACTGTTAGGTCTCCACCGTGTCCAACCACTCGATTTTTCGCCATCTCAAACATGGACATTCGCGCACCCAGATACACGCAACTAGTCAGGAGTTCCATGCCACTTCGTAGGAAGTGAAATGTGTGATGCACTTGCACGTACAATGCATCACCACAGGTTCGAGCTATTAGGAAAACTCACGTCGTGTGTCAAACTGCCAGCTCCGCCGCCCCACCCGCCCCTGAGCCCGCCAATGGCTGGCTAAGTGAAGAGCATAACGCTCGCGCCACCGACGCCGACCACTGGTGCGAGTCCTCACGCCGTCACCGACTATACCCACTGTGCTACCGACTCTACCAACTGGCCATTTCACACTGAGGAAAACACTGACGCTGTTGGTACCGAAGGCCTCGACGGGGTCGCCGCCGACAGTTCCACAATTCCTCTCATGCCCACGAAAATGGTTTTATCCTCCAGTCCTCCTCTACTCCTGCGCCTGACAGTCCTGCGCACACTTCTGGCCATAGAGCGGCTCTCTCTAGCGGAGATATGGATCGGTTCAACTCACTCTCTCGTGTGATGTGCGCGTGAGATCGTTTCTATTGGTGCAGTTGTGGAGTTATTGTATGGTGTAATTCACTGTTCTTAGAACTTTTAAATGGAAGCGGAGGAGTACATACGTAGGCATGGGGTGTTGATGCTCTGCAATGTTACTGCTGTTTTCCTTTTTTGGCGGAAGCTATGTCTTATGCGCCTCAAATGGTGTGGTGTGCCCGTGAGTTCGTTGCTACTCGTGCACTTGTGGAGTTGGGGCGTGGTGGAGTTCATCGTTTGTACAAGTTTAAATAGACAGAGGAGTAGTACTTACGTAGGTAGGTGGGGTGTTGATGCTGTGTAGCATTACTGGTGTCTCTGTTTCTTAATGGAAGCTATGTCTTTATTAAGCGCGCTCAGTTTTGAAAAAAATTCAGTGCTCACTTTTTGGGGTTGCACTATCTAGATTACTGGATCGACTGATAAAGTTCAAAAAACAGAAGGTAGATCGACCAGGGGCGGAGGCAGGGGGACCAGCAAGTGCCCTGGCCCCCCCTATGAATCCAAATTCCTTTCTAAATTTATGATTATAGAGTTTTTTTTGGGATAATCTCTTTGACCGCCCCCCCCCCCTCAATATGAATATATTGTGATTCCTGCCTCCGCCACTGAGATAGACTAGATATAATATACCGAAGGCCTCGACGGGGTCGCTGCCGACAGTTCCACAATTCCTCTCATGCCCACGAAAAGGGTTTTATCCCCAGTCCTCCTCTACTCCTGCGCCTGACGGGAAGCGAGGTCCCCGCCAGTCCTGCGCACACTTCTGGCCATGGAGCGGCTCTCTCTAGCGGCCAGCTAACAGATATGGATCGGTTCAACTCACTCTCTCGTGTGATGTGCGCGTGAGATCGTTTCTATTGGTACAGTTGTGGAGTTATTGTATGGTGTAATTCACTGTTCTTACAACTTTTAAATGGAAGCGGAGGAGTACATACGTAGGCATGGGGTGTTGATGCTCTGCAATGTTACTGGTGTTTTCCTTTTTTGGCGGAAGCTATGTCTTATGCGCCTCAAATGGTGTGGTGTGCCCGTGAGTTCGTTGCTACTCGTGCACTTGTGGAGTTGGGGTGTGGTGGAGTTCATCGTTTGTACAAGTTTAAGTAGACAGAGGAGTAGTACTTACGTAGGTAGGTGGGGTGTTGATGCTGTGTAGCGTTACTGGTGTCTCTGTTTCTTAATGGAAGCTATGTCTTTATTAAGCGCGCTCAGTTTTGAAAAAAATTCAGTGCTCACTTTTTGGGGTTGCACTATCTAGATTACTGGATCGGCTGATAAAGTTTAAAAAACAGAAGGTAGATAGACCAGGGGCGGAGGCAGGGGGACCAGCAAGTGCCCTGACCCCCCCTATGAATCCAAATTCCTTTGTAAATTTATGATTATAGAGTTCTTTTTGGATAATCTCTTTGACCGCACCCCCTCAGTATGAATATATTGTGATTCCTGCCTCCGCCACTGAGATAGACTAGATATAATTTAGAGATAGTCTCGAACCGTAATCACCACATACCCCATGTAATAGTATAACACATCTACAAAATATTGTGGGGGTCAAGATTAGAACTCCTCGCACCTAGCTAGTTGAACCAGGTTTGAACCATTTAACTTCTGTCCAACAATAATAAAAATATTCTTTTGAGATATCAACACCAAACATCACTCATCGAGAAATTCCAGCAAATATTGGCGAGTTCCCAACATCACTCTAGTAATTAATATCAGCTCGTCATGCACTCAAGAATAAGACCACTGCCCTGATGTCATCTGGAATTGCAGAGATCATGTGCTCGATCAATGTTCTGGTGTGGCCATTTTCATTATTGATATAAGTAGCATGGGTAAAATTATGGATGATTCTTTTACTGGATCAACCAAAAAAGGTGGACAAACTTGACAATTTCAAGATCGTCATCATCTAGCTAAAGTGGGATGCACAAGGAAAATGTATGACTTGATAGGTTTGGTATTTATCGGTCTCATGATTTTAATTGGGAGAACACGTTATGGGATAGATGACTGTACTATCAACATGGGGTCTACAGTGAGTAGATTGATCGTATCGTTGTACAGAGCTCAAAATTTTGCATCCCGCGCATCATATTCTTGGTTCTTCTTTGGATTTTCTCTATGTGAGGTTTTGTAGCTTGTCGTTACGTTCAAGACAAACTCAAGTTTATATATCTTTTTTGAAAAACTATTTCTTTCATGTCATTCTAACCATGGATTTGTATGTAGGTTTGAATACTTGAAACTACGAGAAAATCTCTGTCTAAGTATGGTGTTTTATATCTTATCTCTTGCCATATGCTTTTTCGTTGTGAAGATGGTCTTGAATATCTTTACAATATACAACAACAACAAAGCCTTTCAGTCCCAAACAAATTGGGGTAGGCTAGAGTTGAAACCCATAAGATCTCGAAACCAAGTCATGGTTCTGGCACGTGGATAGCTAACTTCCACGCACCCCTGTCCATGGCTAGTTCTTTAGTGATGTTCCAATCCTTCAAGTCTCTCTTAACGGACTCATCCCATATCAAGTTTGGTCTACCACGACCCCTCTTAACATTCTCAACCCGCTTTATCCTTCCAATATGCACCGCCGCTTCTAGAGGCCTACATTGTATATGTCCAAACCATCTTAGATGGTGTTGGACAAGCTTCTGTTTAATCGGTGCTACGCCAACTCTTTCATGTATATCATCATTCCGCACCCGGTCCTTTCTTGTGTGGCCACACATCCATCTCAACATGCGCATCTCTGCTACACCTAGTTTTTGGATATGTCGCCTCTTGGTTGGCCAACATTCTGCGCCATACAAGATCGCAGGACGGTTCGCCGTCCTATACAACCTTCCTTTTAGCTTTTGTGGCACTCTTCTGTCACAGAGGACGCCAGAAGCTTGGCGCCACTTCATCCATCCATCCTTGATCCGATGGCTCACATCTTCATCAATATCACCATCCTTCTGCAACATAGACCCTAAATATCGAAAGGTGTCTTTCTCAGGTACCACCTGCCCATCAAGACTAACCTCTTCCTCCTCCTCCTCCTCCTCCTCCTCCTCCTGCCTAGTAGTACTAAAACTGCACCTCATGTACTCAGTTTTACTTCTACTAAGCCTAAAGCCTTTCGATTCCAGAGTCCGCCTCCACAACTCTAACTTCCTATTAACCCCCGCCCGACTATCATCGACTAGCAGCACATCATCCGCAAAGAGCATACACCATGGGATATCTCCTTGTATATCCCCTGTGACCTCATCCATCACCAAAGTAAAAAGATAAGGGCTCAAAGCTGAACCTTGGTGCAGTCCTATTTTAATTGGAAAGTCATCGGTGTCGCCATCACTTGTTCGAACACTTGTCACAACATTATCGTACATATCCTTAATGAGGGTGATGTACTTTGTTGGGACTTTGTGTTTCTCCAAGGCCCACCACATGACATTCCGTGGTATCCTATCATAGGCCTTCTCCAAGTCAATGAACACCATATGGAGATCCTTCTTTTGCTCCCTGTATCTCTCCATAAGTTGTCGTACCAAGAAGATGGCTTCCATGGTAGACCTTCCAGGCATGAAACCAAATTGATTTTTGGTCACGCTTGTCAATTTTCTTAAGCGATGCTCAATGACTCTCTCCTATAGCTTCATTGTATGGCTCATCAACTTGATTCCACGGTAATTAGTGCAACTTTGAATATATTTACAATATACTACTGGTAAAATCTCCATATACTCTTTGTCCTTTGACCACAGATATTCATGCTTGTGGTTGAATTTGAAGACATCTTTACATTGGATTTTGATTCTAATTGTCTTATTTCTTGCCAACAGTGCTTTGACTGCTCCGGCGCTCAACTGAGATCAGAATTTGAAAATCCAAAAAAAATCATATGTTTCCAAATGTGCAATTTCTATTAAATAATACTTTAATTTTGTCTGTACAGAAAGAAACAAATATGTGGCTTTAGAAAGGGAAAAAACCTCTATTCTGCTCCCTACATTTTATTTTGTCCATAGATCACGACCGAAATATATGTAGATACAAATTAGCATATACATACTAGACATCTATATATACCTGAGTTTTTGAAATGAAGTATTTGATTTATATTTTTGTTGTAAAAACCGAGCTTGGAGGTAAGACCACCGTTCGATAAAACCCCCATTATTGTGTCAAAATTACTTGTCCTTCTATCACACCCCTTCACACAACACAATAAGCATTAGTTATGGTATCTATATATACATATGAAATGTCTTACAATATTAGAGTAAATTCGATTTTTACCCTCTAGTTTGTATATTTGTGACAAAAAACACCCTATTTATTTCATTTTCACTGGATTACCCCCAATTGCTAAAACTGGTTGCCAATTTTACCCCCATTTGACACTTGGTATATTCTGTAGGGTGGGGCACACTCATCATGTTGGCCTGGAGTAATGGTTAGGCATACAGCTCTGAGACATAATAATTTGTCATTGCCTCTTGTCACATCTGATGTGTACCATTGAGATGATGCCTAGTCATGGCGCCACATCACCTTGACACATCACGAAGAATGCGCCAACTGCTTAAAAAGATAAACCAGAGAAGTTTCACTAAATGAGGCAATTCGAAAGAATTTTCTTATATGGTGGTAAATTTTGTCACAAATATACAACTAGAGTGTCAGGGAAATCACTCTAAATAATATAATATAGAATATACATTTAAAAACTAGAGTTTGAGATGGGCACGGCATACATGAGATTCATACCATGTCCATTGAATTGTGTTGCCTATTAATTAATTGAATTTCTTCTTTAAATTAATTTAGGCCTCTCCCAATGACAATTTCTTAACACCGTTTTATAAGTATCTTGCATCCTCCTAGTCAAAAAATTGCTATTCCAATCACATATAAGCATGAGCCCGAATCAGTAAATTTTAGATACAACCCCTAAAAAAATACACTAGGCCAGTTTCTCCTACATTTTATAGCTCCTATGATAACCCACTAAGAGACGGTGCATTGCGAGGGGACTTAGACTAGACATAGTGAAAATAGGTAGTAACATGTAACTTTATGCAATGCCAATTAATTAGGAATATTAGTGACATGGCTTAGTATTAAATGTGGAAAGAGTTAATATCACACACTGCTTTCAAGATAAAATGAGCCTACGAGCTAATAAATGAAGTCATCTATAATACTAACTCTATGATCATGGCACTATGGAGACAAGAACGTAAACTAGTGTCATATGCATGACACACTAGTCTAATTTACTCCCCCACTATGAACATACTTCTAAAGTTCTTCCTCCACATCACTAATAGATGGTAGTTTATGTTTGCATGATCCTCAACTCTAACCAGTAATTTTCATTGACTGTATGTTTTTTATAAATGACATTTTATTACTTATAATGTATCGGATTTGCTAATTCTCAGGCGCCTGATTTTTTCTTATGTCTCAGTCACCCACAAAAATGTGCATGAGTTGCACTTTTCTGGGAGAAATATGCAATTGCACTTTTCTGCCAGAAAATTGCAATTCGTTCTATTTGCACTCTTTTTTGAACTGCAGTTGCACTTTTTCTGAGGTGATTTAGACTTAAGAAATTCTCAGGCGCCTGATTTTTTCTTATGTCTCAGTCACCCACAAAAATGTACATGAGTTGCACTTTTCTGGGAGAAATGTGCAATTGCACTTTTCTGCCAGAAAAGTGCAACTCGTTCGAGTTGCACTGTTTTTTTAACTGCAGTTGCACTTTTCTAGGTGATTGAGACTTAAGAAATTCTCAATCAACTGAGACATAGGCAAACCCATAATGTATAGTTCAAGAATTTTACATCCAGCATGTTCATAGCTAGGATGCATACAACCACGATAATTCAAAACAAAAAATAATTCTAAACGGCGAAGTACAAGAATCATATAAAGTTCGTAGAACACCTATGGAGTTGGAGGGTCAATCACGCTGCCATCCATGTGAGATAATAATATGTCTCCACATATTTTTCAACACACCTCCATATATATATAGATCTCAATAATCCATGCACTGTAGAGACGGCCATTAACGGAGCAAATAAATGCACCGGTAGATAAACCTCCATAAGAAAAAAGTTCTTACAATTAAAATCCTGTCATTTTTACATAGTCCAAGCGGACATATTACGGCGAGAGCTCCCACCCTAATAAGAATTATAAACTTGTGTCCAATGCAACGTGGCTAGTTGCCAAATTTTTTTCAACAATATGTGATGATACAAGTTAGAATCTATTTGGATGACTGTCCATATAGGACAAGCAAATTTACACTGAAAAAAAGTGCTTCATTGTCTCATCATGATGACAAAAGGCACATTTTGTGCTCCCATGCTAGTTTCGTTTTACACGGCCGTCCTTGTTAAGGATTACTCGCCTTTGCGAAGGTACCACGTAAAGATTTTAATTTCTAATGGTGCCTACATTTTCCGGATTTTTGTTGTTGTTATCGACTCGGATATATTGATGAATAAGTTCTCTATGCATAGAATCAACTAAGACATTAACGTTGTCGTGCAGATTGTAGCTAAATTCATCCATCTATCGCAACAATTGGACCAATACCAACCACCTTTTTTTGTTGGCCACTTTTTTTTTTGCAGGTTAATGCCAAAAACCTTAATAGAGCATTTCATGCCGCGAGTTTAGGATCAATGAAATCTCGTCCGAACGTCATATTTGGTGTAGATGAATCCAAAACTATAGCTTGTGTCACTCTTGTGACTTACAATGAATATATAGAGCCGGATATTATTCCTGAAGTGTGGTATTTTCTAACGATTTATCCTCACACAATGCAATATTATATAGGTTATCTTATTTGCTAAGAACAAATAGCAGATAAAACGGCTAAAGGCTGACTGGGATTATCTGCGTAACAGTGTCTGCATGCAGTAGCCCATTATCTTAGGCCTCGCTCCATGTACCTTATGTACGAAGTGCAATACACGTACGATTCATCGGGTAGGTGCCTGACACAAGTCAGTTCAACACGTCTGAACTAGTAGGACAACTCACGTCGTGTGCCAGCTCCGCCACGCGCCACCGTACCCTTCCTCAAGCCTGACGAACGGAGCGCTGCCGGCGCCACCAACGGTAAAGACTGGTGCCCACGCTGCCACTGGTTGTACCAACTGAGCAAGTGCCGCTGAAGAAAACGTCGACGCCGTTGATACCGAAGTCCCCGATGTAGCCTCCGACGACGGCCGGGAGGCCCGACAGTTCCATGGTGCTTCCCACGCCCACGAACGGCTTTTCCTCCTCCTCTGCTCCTGCGCTGGCGGGAAGCGACGTCCGCCAGCTGAATCATACACGGCCCTGCCCACCTCTGGCCCTGAGCCGGTTTAGCTAGCCAACTATGGAATGGTCTACTCGCTCTTTCATGTGGTGTGCGTGTGAGATCTTGCTATTGGTGCACTTGTGGAGTTCCATTGTTTGTGGAACTTTAAATAGAAAGCGGAGGAGTAAGTACGTACGTACTTCCTCTGCTCCAAAACATAGGACGTTTTAGCAAGCTGTTTTAGCTTGTTAAAACATCTTATATTGTGAAACGAAGAGAGTACGTTGTGGAGTCCCGGGCAGGTGGGGTCAGAGCCGACCCTGAGCATGTGCACCTACGCGCGGCTGCACAGCCCCAAGACTCTGCAACAATGCAATGTGCTAAACAAGTTACGGATGAACACCCAAAAATAAAAGGAAGAAGAAAAAAGAAAGATCTCGCTATAATGCTCAATTCCTTATAGCTGCAACACATACGCCACCAAGACAACACCTGTAGTCTAATTCTCCAAAAAGCGACACCTCTAAGAAGGGAACAGTGCACCAACGCTGCCGTCGTCGCCCGATCAAAGAACTTAGGTTTTCACCTTAGAGAAAGTCCGTACACTCAAAACAATGTCTTCAACAAGGCCATTACCAGGCACAACCAATTACAGCCAGACCTTGGATTTTCGTCCTGAAAGTTAAGACCTTGTACTCCTCATGCGCTGTCGCCCCCGCTTGTTAATGCCACTGCTACGAGTCATGAATCACCAAGAAAATTCTCCACCGCCACACATACACGACCCACCATCACTAGACCTTAGACCTCAGCCATGACATTCTCCGCCACTGTCTTCACCATGGGAATCGAATACCGACCTGCCACAATGTCAACCAGAAAATGAAGCTTCGTGTCCGACCCTCCTGAATTTTTAAACAGGTATAAATAGGCGCACACGACTGAATCCCATCCGATCCAATCATCTCCAAGCGTCAAGCGCCCAATGGAGATCGCTGGCGGAGCATTATGGACCTCGTCACCAGCCAGATCAATGAGGACAAGATCAAGCCGAACACCATCTTGGCGCGAGGAGAATCGAAGGACCAGCTTTATTCGGACCAAAAAATACCGCCGACGCTACGAAAACGGAGCTCGAACGCATCGACGCCGCCGACCGAAGTCGGCACGCCCCCCTGCTTGGAAGAGCCAACGAGGACAGGCACCACTTCGGTCGGCGACGCCGAGCGAGTGGAAGCCTGACGAACAGACACAGCCATCTAGACCCAGATCGGCCCATCTAGACCCAGATCGGCCCAGATACGGCCCGACGTGGGCATGTCCTCCCGCAGCGACGGCGCCGACGTGGGCATGTCCTCCCCCAGCCGCCTCTCCCTCATGGAGCTCCGCCGCACAGCACCGCCACCATCTCGCCGACGCGATGTACGCAGCCCAACCCGCGCGACGGCGCCGGCCGGCTGCGCCCACCAACTCTCGTTGCCTTAAGCGGCTGGGAGCGGACAGGGAGGCCCAACGGCGGCTGCTTGCTAGGGTTGAGCCGCCTCCAGAGTCGTCCGCACGAGGCGACCCGGGATGTTCTCTACAAGAAATATGTTACCTAGTGACCCTCCATATTAGTCACTAAAAGGTTACTTAATTTTATTTGTGACCTTTTTGTGACCAAAAACAGTTAGTCAAAAAATGAGGGTCACTAATGAAATTAAGTGACTTTTTTTAGAATTGGTCATAGACGTCTATGACCAAAAAAAGGTCACAGATTTGTGACCAAATAATTTGGTCACTAGCTATCTGATCAGACCACGTCAGATCATAGTTTTGTTTTTTTCGTTGGGGACCTTGCTAGGATTGAACCTATGTTCTCGATTAAGCACACCTCAAAGCTTTGTTTCAAAGAAGGCTCAGGACCCATTTTCGGGGTGCCACCACCTAGGTTGCTGGATCTGAGTGATAATATTTTGAAAACCCACCATACATAGAATAGGTACTTCAAATGAGACTGTTTTGAACCCTAATCATCACCGAGCCCACTTAACAGTATAACACCACTGGACAAATATTGTAGCAGGCAAGATTAGAACTCCTCACCTAGCTAGTTGAATCAGAGTTTGAACCAATCAACTTCGATCCGGCGACAAAACCAATAGCATTTGAGAAATCAACCCAAAACATTCATCACCGGGAAATTCCAACAAATAATGGCGAGTTTCCAACTCATGATTATTCACTCATTTCTTCGGTATGCCCAAGCCCACTTCGCCATATTGTGCTTCTTCAAACGATTGCTTGATGGGAATGTGAAGTGCATGCTTGTTTGCTCCAAAAGTGCAATGGTATCAAGTTTGCCAATTTATTTAGAAAGAAATTGGAGATCTTTAATATGGAGCAACATCCACTTCCACATAGATATACGAGATCTTTTTTCAATTCGTGGTCTCAAATTTCTGATGATTTAATTGATGCTCCAATCTCTAGACTAATACAAAACTCATATGTGCTTCCTAACATCATGTAAAATCAGGGTTTTGGTTACCGGTCAGAAAATCCGGTTACCGGCCGGTAACCGAGTTTCCCGAACATCCCCTGTAAATATGCTAATCAGTCATAAAATCCCAGGAGTTTAAAAAAAAAAATTGAACGCCCAAAGTTAGCTAATAGAACATATTCTCTTTATACGTACAAGTCCAATTCCTGCCCATATAGATTTTTTGAGTATTGTTGGTTAAATCCTCACAATTATGAAAAAAAGAGGACAACATGTTCGAACCTGCGAACTGGTAAGTGCATACAAGACCGCGGCCATCCATGGCTCACTAGATGGTCCTGCATGTCATATTCATCTCTCCACAGCTAAAAAAAGCCAGGAGCTAGGCGTTGAACCCACCTCGCGTGCTCGCCCAGTGCAGCTGCCTCGCGCGCTGGCTGCCGACAGGGACGGAACAAGGAAAATTAGACAAGAGGGGAAATTGAGTATTATTTTAATTGGAGGGAGACATAATGGCATTTTCACATGATTTAGAGTCAAATCTACATATTAACAAGGGGGTTTGGGGGAAAACATCTGTCGGGGGGGGGGGGGGGGGGGGGGGGAGCCGTGGCCCCAGCTCGCGCCCTGGTTCCGTCCCTATCTGTCGACGCCTCGTGCACACACCCCCTGCCCCCTCGCGCGCTCGCCACCGTCTCGCGAGCTCGGCATCACCCATCGCAGCCTGCCTCTCGCGCTCGTCCCCTACCGCCGTCTTGCTCTCGCCCCTGCCGCCGCCTCGTGCGCTCGCTGGTGCCAGCGTCGACTCGTCCTCGCCTTGCGCGCTCACCGTTGCAGCCTGCCTCGCGCCCTCAACGCTGCCGACGCCCCTCCATGCTTACCCTCGCAGCGGCATATCCTCCTGGACGTTGACGGCTGAGTGGGAAATTTTAAATTATTAAAAAATGGTACAAGGTTTAATTTAGATGGTTTTGCATAGTTCATGGTACAAACGACAGGGATTTCGATTTCAGAGTTCAATTCGCCCAATCCCTGTGAGTTCATTTTTCGGGAGATTGTACAGGTCGGGTCGGTCGGGTATCTCATTTGAAAAATATAGTTCAAGTGACAAAGCACGTAAATACCGACCTATTACTTTGTAGTTTGTACGCGATGGTAGATCAACTCATCAACACGTATGATCGAATACGTAGGCTTACAGCTAGCAGTGTAACGGCATATAGATGGTAGATCGAACAAAATTCGATCGGCCTCAGTTATTTGACTATTTTCACTTCAATTCACTAGGGTGTTTTGGTCAGTAGCTGGTGCGCACCCACACATGCCGGCAAGACTACGCCTTGTATTGCATACCGGAATATTATATTATTTGTTAAGTGGGGAGCTATTTGGTCAGGGTGGGCATAAAACCCGATACCCGAACCCAAAAATCTCGATCCCAAACCTGAAAAACCCGAGCAACTATTCTACTGTCACATCTAGAAACCCGAATTTTGTTAGAGAAGAAATTCGGGATTCTACTACCGGAACCTGAACAATCCAAATATCGCGAAGTAGTTATAACAACTTTGCCCGATACAGATCCCCGCACAGCCCAGCCAGTGGCGGACCCAGGAAAAAATAGGAGGGTGGGCACACTTAAAAAAATATCGCGCAGCGATTTTTTTTTTTTTTGCAAACGAACAATATAAATGGCCAATTGATTCACAACACTGTAGTTCAATACATATTAAACAAATATTAGCTCAGACCATGCGTAATATATCAATGTACATTTATAAATAAAATTTATCAGCTGGAGAAATCTAGAATATAGACATGCATTATACTTTATAAATCTGACTGCAGTCTGCAGCTTGCTAACTAGCACTAAAACTATCAAGTGTCAATCGCACCAAGATATTAATGATATGCTAGGAAAGGTACCTATATTTAAAGAGTATGTGTACATATGTGACTCAAAAGACGTTCGCACCTGTTGGCTATCCCAACTTCCTAGCTCATGCCCGTATTGGAGGTCGCTGGTTCGATCCGGCCTAGTGCCATTATTTTTCTCGCGCGGAAAATATCTGAACAAATTAGTAGGAGTAGTCAATTTGGCCAAAATTCTAGGTGGGCCACGGCCCACCCGGCCCACCCTCTAGGTCCGCCCCTGAGCCCAGCAGCCCAAAATCCCGTTCTTGCACCGGAAGCACATCTCCTCCTCAATCCCTCAACCCCTAACTCTCGCAGTTCCACACTCGAACTGTCCGCCGCTTGTGACGTGGTCTGGACCTCAAGAATCCCGCCACCCCTGTCTGAGAGCAGCAAGGAGCGGCGCTCTCACGGCCGCCTTCCTCGACGGTGTGCTATGGTGCAGCGGCAAACAAAAATAGTCGTCAAAGTTTTGAAAAACCAACCAACAAACCTAGAGTACTCGGTAAAAGATGAAAACGCACACGACAAACAGCTAATACTCTCCAAAGTCGCAAGACGAGCCGTGATCGAGGTTGGCCTTCGCCGAGTGTCCCCAAGAGACACTCGGCAAAACTTTGAAATTTATCCACTCCAAAAACTGCCTTCATGGTGTACGGGGCCCAGCGCCCACCTCTCCTGCTGTCCTGTGCAGCCTGTCTTCAACATCGCCGTCCTCAGAAAAGCTCGGGCCTGGTGGTGGATCTGAGACCAACACGACGTCATTTTTGTTTTGTCAACCTTCACCGGGTTTGCCTGATTTCCATGACATAAATATAGCCACACTGAAATAACAAGCGCACGTGTCGCACACCATTTTGGAACAGAAAGCACACACTGAGTTGAGACACATCACGAAAATCACACGACATACCGAGGGAGGCGTTTTGAAATACATGTGAAACATGTTTTGAAATGTGAAAGAAATTATAAAAAATGTGCACGCCTAGAACTTAATATCCTATGTTTTGCGACGTCGTTTCACGAAAAACCGACATTTTTGTGGACTATGTAAAAAAGTCAAAAAATTGGTGCTAAAACCGGTCCTTTCAAAAATACATTTCTTGTATTTTTACACAGATCACAAAAATTATTGAATTTTCACGAAACGACTTCACGAATCCATAGGATGTTAAGATCTGTCCGTAAATCTTATTTCATAATTTTTCGAGATCTCGAGTTTTTTTTTTTTGTAAATAGCTGGTGTATATTCACCCGGGTGGTAAAATGAATTTCTGCTATATACTGGACATTCCAAATTTTATAGAAAATTTTGAGTGTACATATGTACATTCGTGACCCATTGTGGATCTGTTGGCCTTATGGCCATATCCATTCGGCCCCGACCAAATGAAGTAGCAAAGCATCGACCGGTCTATGCTAACAAAAAGAGGAGCGGCCAGTTCCCCCAAATCGATCAGCGAGAGGATGCCAGTTCAGTTCACCTTTACCGGCGTGAAGGCTTGCACCATTTTTTCAGTTGTTGGTTGAAATTTGAACAACCACTCAATTGGGTTCATGTTATATGAAATCGGGAGTGACGAGCTCCTTCATTCGAAAAAGAAAGAAATTTGAACAGCCAATCTTAACTATCTTGCTCCGTCCGTGGTCACAAACCCTCTCCGTCAGACACATACTGCAACCTCTCGCTGCGCTGCCACACACACGCACACACCCGGATACACATGACTACTGCTACATCACCAACACTGTGCCCGAGTCAAACCAGACCACACATGTACGCACGCGCGATGCGCCATGTCCATGCGCCGCGTGTACGAATAGGTTCGGGGACGCAGCTGACTTGCTTGAAATAGCTACGACGGACACCTACTCAAGGCGTGACGCCGCCCGCATCTCCGCCGCGGTACCCGCCTCCGAGCCCGCCGAACAGGGCGCCGCCGCCAGGGAACCCTCCGAACGGGATGCCGCCTGCGCCACGGACGCCACCTACTGGACCGAAGCTCCCCACGCCGCCCCCGACGCCGCCGAATTCGACGGTGACGCCGGTGAAGACCCCGGCGCCGTTGTTGCCCAATCTCCTGCCGTAGCCGCCGCCCACTGCCAGGAGGCCCGGCAGGTTCCCCATGCCTCCAACGCCCACGAACAGGTTCCGGCGGCGGCAGCGTCCGGAAGCGAGGCCTCCGCTGCACCCCCAGCAGACGAGGTCCTGGCCGCCGGCACGGCGTGCGCCGCCACCGCGAGGCAGAGATGGAGGAGGGCGGAAGCAGTGCCAGAGCACTTCTTGGCCATGGCGCTCTAGCTAGCTAGCTTGCTGGAGTCTATGGTTTCTGCTCGCGCTCTCTTGTGACGTCTGTGTTTTGTGCGTGTGAGAGAGATCGATGCTACTTCTGGTTTTATGGAGTGGTAGTGCTCGCGGTCTAAATAGGCCAGGGCAGGTGGATCCGTGGATGGCTCATGGCTGTAAATTGCTGTAAATGAGGCGAGTGCGGCTAGGCGGGTGGTGATGCTGTAGTGAATGTTTGTTCAGGAAAGAGAGGAGTATAAATTTCAGACGAGTGGAGCTAGGCGAGAACGAGGCGGTGGGCTGGCCAAGATTGTGAATCGTGTCACTACCTCGCTGGTTCATGCTTGGTAAAGCCCGGGCTTCTGAACTCTGTAGTTAGCGCCTTGTAGCCCAGTTTTGCAAAAAGCCTGCCCAACATTATTATTTGTGCCACCATCAAGATCACTGAATCCCAATCCAGGACAGGTTTCGGAGTAAAAATTAGAGGGAGTGCAAGCATACTAGGCAATCCGGTTGTGAATATTATCATCTTACTCAGTATCTCCCCAAAGAAAAGTACTTCTAAGGAAAATACATAAATATAATCAGTGACTGTGTTTTGATTGAAAATTTAATGAAACTCAAAGTACAATAAACAATAAATACCTCTGGAAAATGAAGGTACCATTGAAGATTAAAATATTCACTTGGTACCTTCGGAGGGGGGTAGTTCTAACTAAAGATAACCTGGCAAAGCGTAACTGGCAAGGAAGTACAAAATGCATGTTCTGTCATCATAATGAGACTATTAAGCATTTGTTCTTTGAATGTCATTTTGCGCGCTCTATATGGTCTGCCATCCAAGTGGCTTCGAACTTGTATCCACCGAGCTCCGTTGCGAATATTTTTGGCAATTGGTTGCATGGTATTGATCGTTCGTTTAGAAAACACTGTTGGGTGGGAGCGATCGCGTTATTATGGTCGCTTTGGCTATGTAGAAATGAAAGAGTTTTTAACGCTATTTTATCTTCCCCTATGCAGGTGATCTTCCGCTGTGCTCACTATCTCCGGGAGTGGTCTATTCTTCAGCGTCCGGTACACCGAGACCTGTTTATGGAGGTTTGCTCGCGGTTGGAGCAAGTGGCGAGAGATGTTTTTACCCGGCATGGGTGGCAGCATAATAGGCGTATTGGGCCACCATCACCATAGGATTATTTTTTGTCATATGTGACATGTTTTTCCTATGAGTACTTTTTCTCCCTCTCTAGATTCTCTCTCTCTACTCTTCTTCATCGGCTGTGTGCATCCTAGTAATGCAGAGGCTGGGTGTGGACATTTCTGGTTTGTATCACCTTGATGTAAACTGGTTAAAGTCTAATAAAGCGCTCTTTATAAAAAAAAATGAATTAGGCAAATTCAGTTGGGGATATTTCGGACATTAATCACTCATCAACCTCAAATAACACTAGTACACAAAAGTCCCAATTTTATGGTAGGGCTAAGGTGCCCATCAATGTCAAATAACACTATTATGGAAGCCATTGAGAAAAATTGTAACTAATAGCCATTGCGGTATTGACCCGAACCCAGCGCCGGCCCTGAGATTTTCGGGCCCTGACCAAAGCTGAAATGTGTGGCCCTTATTATGGACAACATAAAAATAATAACGAAAATACATATAAAAGATATGTTTTAGGAGAGAATTAGAAGGAATTTAGGAGAGAACTTAGAGATCGTCAGATCATGCTCGCGCGTCACACACAACAACAAAAATTAGTGTAAACTATTTACCTTGACGGCCTGGGGAGTTGGGGATTCGCCTCGACGGAACTAGCGAACTGTAGCGGCGGCGACCTGGAACCAATCTGCAGACTACAGATGCAGCGCGATTCGCCTTGACGGAAACAAACCAGGCGAGCAGGCGAAACCGAGCCAGACGAACAGAGGGAAACGAAACAGGCGGAGCTAGACGAATCGTCGTGATCTAAACGAGCTAGGCGGAAGAAAGTAGGCTGCATGCTGTGCGATGTGTTAACGGGCCACGTGCGTCCCCAAAGCCGGACCATTTTCCTTTTTATTATTTTCTCCTGCTGGGCGCTGGCATGTATATAAGTATAATACATATAATACTAGTAGTACAACATAGTTGGACTGGGCCCTGGATTTTTGGGGGCCCGGATCGGTCGCCCCACTCGCCGCCCCTCAGGGCCGGCCCTGCCCGAACCATCATATCTAATTCGAAGTTCTAGTGAATTCTGGCTCGCTCACAACTTACATTTCAACTTCTATCGAATATATGGACAAAATCTTCCATTTGCCGCACTTCTTCATATTGCATGATGGAAATGCAAAGTGTATCGTGTGCTTTTAAAAGGACAATGATTATCAAGTTTGTCTATGAGTTTCACTGTAACATAATTTAATATATAGAAAACAAGTTTTGAAATCGTAAATATGGAGCACCGTCCACTTCACACAACTACCCACGAAGTCTTCATGGTCTAAGGTTTCTACCCTGTTACTTCATTTGTGATATATACCTACATTGACCCAACATTGATATGAGAATCTAAACCTCATGTTAGATGATATGCAAGTGAATCCACCCTATAAAATTATAATATATGTTGACACGTCTTGCAATATTTCAAGCAGTATGTGTGTGTGTGCTGAAAGTGTGATGTGCATATATATGTACTCACGACTGTTCAAGTACATTAAAATATGAAAACTATTAAAGATGAAGCTCCGAACATGTACATAAACTCGAAGTAACACGCGATCAAATGCAGTAGCATTAAAAAAGTAAGGAGTTGAATGAACCACATCCATTTGACTTAGAGTATGTTTGCACCAAACTTAGATGTCCATCCTTAAATACCAATTACAACAACCATCCACTAAATGAATTTGGAATTAACAGAGGAGGTGAATTTCGAGACATGTGCATGTCCATAATTACAACAATACATGATAAATATATATTGGTTGGTCACGTAAATTAAATCAGTGGCGGATCCAGCCGCTCATTGGAGCCTAGAAAAGGTCACGTGAGTGAACTTTATCCCAAGACAAGCTACCTTTGATGTATATTTTTCTCAATGGGTACTCAGCGACCGAGCCTTGGAACTGCCCGTGGTCGCCTGACGCCGTCTCCACCTTTGAATTAGATGAACCACCAAGCTATTAGGTTTCTTAGAATTAGTTTTTCACCTAAAGTTACAAACACATTACAACGAATTAACATGTCACTTGGGATTAAGAGGTAAATGCATTTACAGTCAATATTTTTTCTAAAATTGGGATCCATGGCTAGAGCGGTCCTCGATGGTGGCAACCGTTGCTGATTGTTGCTGAGTAGCCAGGGAGGAATACAGTTTGGAGAAATGGAGGTAGACAAGGTGACATAGTGGGGCCGAAGACAAAGTTTTCAATGTAGCCTTGCTAGTGATTCTTATGACCGGTCTTCTTAGTTTGGGACATGAGCAACTGAACAATCCAAGTTTAGGACCAATTAAATCTCGTCTAAAAGTAACATTTGGTGAAGATAGCTCTAAAACCATAGCAATTATATCACTCTTGTGATAATCAATATTTATGTAGAGCTGAATATTGGTACCGGAGTGTGATATTTTTGAACCACTTATCCTGATAATCTAATATTATATAGGTCATGTTATTTGCTAAGGGAAAACAACAGAGAAAACGGCTGAAGGCTCAGTGGGCATACATGCATAGCAGTGTCAGTGTGCAGAATGGGCGGGCAGACGTTGATTCATGGGTGTATTCAGCGGAATACCCAAAACAAATTGTCAAAAAATTCAAATTTTATAGCACAGACATCATTTCTGGTTTCCCTGGTATAAAAACAAATCCTAGTTATTGTGCAATGGGAGTGGTGGTGTTGTTCGATAGAGGAAAACAATGCTAAGCAGCTTGCATCGGGATCAAATCCTGCTTCATTCTAATTCTTCCTACTTTTTTGCCCGACGTACGAAGTGCAATCTGCAACGCACGTGCACGTACAATGCATCTCGTAGGTGCATGACCCAAATAAGTTCGACATGCCTGAGCTAGTAGGACAACTCACGTCGTGTGCTAGCTCCGCCACTGTACGCGCCCCCCAGGCCGGCAGAATGCACCGCCGGTAAAGACTGGTGCGACTCCCCACGCCGCCACTGACTCTACGAACCGGGCATGCGTTGCTGAAGAAAACGTTGACGTCGTTGGCCCCGAAGGCCCCGACGTAGCCGCTGACGATGGCTGGGAGGCTTGACAGTTCCATGATGCCTCCCACACCCACAAACAGGTTTTCCTTCTCCTCTGCTCCTGAGTCGGCGGGAAGCCAGGTGCGTCAACTGCTGCATCCACGGTCCTCGCGCAATTTTTGCCATGGTGCCGCTTTAGCTAGCCAACTACTGAATAGGAAGCACTTACGAGATCTTGCTACTTTTGCACTTGAGGAGTTCCATTGTTTGTGGAACTTTAAATAGGAAGCAGAGGAGTATGTACGTACGTTGTGGAGTCCGGGGCAGGTGGGGTGTTGATGCTATGTACGGTTACTAGTGTTTTATTGCACTTTTCTTATGAAAGCTACGTTTGTGGAACTTTAAATAGAAAGCGGAGGAGTACGTACGTATGTACGTTGTGGAGTCCGGGGCAGGTGGAGTGTTGATGCTATGTACGGTTACTCGTGTTTTAATGCGCTTTTTTATGGAAGCTATGTCGTCTATTAAGCCCACCTCAAAGCTTAGTTTCGGAGAAGGCACAGGGCTCCTTTTTTTGGGTGCCACCACCTAGGTTTATAGATCGAGTGATATAGTTTTGAAAACCCAAGGTACATAGAATAGGTACTTCAAATGAGACTGTTTTGAGCCCTAATCATCACAGACCCGACGTAACAGTATAACACCACTGGACAAATATTGTAGCAGGCAAGATTAGAACTCCGCACCTAGCTAGTTGGATCAGATCTTGAACCAATCAATTTCGATCTGGCGACAGAACCAATAGCATTTGAGAAATCAACCCAAACATCCGTTACCGGGAAATTCCAACAAATAATGGCGATTTTCCAACTCATGATTATTCACTCATTTCTTCAGTATGCCCAACGTCTTCGCCATATTGTGCTTCTTCAAATGATTGCTTGATGGGAATGTGAAGTGCATGCTTGTTCGCTCCAAAAGTGGAATGGTATCAAGTTTCCCGATTTATTTAGAAGAAATTTGAGATCTTTAATATGGAGCAACATCCACTTCCACATAGATATACGGGATCTTTTTTCAATTGGTGGTCTCAAGTTTCTGATGATTTAAGTGATGTGCCAATCTCTAGACTAATACAAAACTCATATGAGCTTCCTTTTTTTCAAAATGGGGAGCTCAGCCCCAGCATCTGCATCGAAACGACCGGGATTAGACCAGGGTTTTGGTAACCGGTCGGAAAGTCCGGTTACCGACCGTAACCGAGTTTCCTGAAAATCCCCGGTAAATATGATAACCAGTCAAAAAATCCTGAGACTTTTTTAAAAAAATTGAACACCTAAAATTAGCTAATAGAACGTATTCTCTTTATACGTACAAGTCTGAAGGCGTAGCGCGTAGTTTTGTTCATTCCCGGAGCTCAATTCCCACCCATGAAGATTTTTTGAGTATTATTGATTAAATCCCCACAATTATGAATAAAAGAGGAACACCATGTTCGAACCTGCGAACTGGTAAGTGCATACAAGACCATATCGCTATGCTATAATCACTGTCATGTCTATTTATAATTTAAAACATAAATTTTCCGTTGTAAGAAAAACTGAATTCAAAATTGGATTTTCTAAAATTTATCGGGCAATCGTCCGGGATTTCATGGTTACCGCAGTAACCGGGAATCCCGAGCACCCTCGGGTTTTTCTTTAAAATCCCAAACCAAAACATTGTGTTAGAGCATTTTTTTATAAATGATATTTTATTACTTAAGATTTTAAAGCATTACACCCGGCATCTGCATAATTTGGATGCACATAGCCGCAAACATACCGACATCATCACGAAATAAAAAATAACATAGGCGAATACAAGTAAACTGCAAACCACCTATGGAACTGGATGGTAAATCCAAAGATCACGCGGCCATCCATGTCAGATAAATTATATATCTCCCGTCGTGGCTTCCAGTCGTGCAGACACCTCCATAAAAAGATCTCGATTTGTCACATGTTGTAAGGTGGACCACGCACAAAGTAAAGTTGTCATTAAAAACCTCATCATTTCTTCAAAGCCAACGCAAGCATATTACGTCTAGCGCTCCCATCCTAACAATAGTTCTAAACTTCTGACCAATACCATGTAGCCACTTGCCAAAATATTTGCAACTGAACGTGGTGGATACAAGTTTGAAACTATCTGGATAGCTGACCAAATAGAACGAGCAATCTTGCACCGGAGAAATGAGTGTTTGATCAGTTCCATTTCAAAAAAAACTTCCATACCAGTTGCGTTTAACAAAATTGTCTTTGGTTAAAATAACACTTTTACAATACACCACACAAAGATTTCAAGCTTGCATGCCATCTTCATATTTCATATATTCTTATTATTATCGACCGATACGTCAGAATGAACCGGTACTCCATACATGGAATCCACCGAATACACACGAATTTACCTAAAAGATCAAGAATTTGGCTGATGTACCTTGCAATACATGTAGTAATATGTCGTGCACTCGTGCATGGCGTAAAAGTGATGTGCTTATACACTAATGTGTGCCTCTACTAGAAGAAAATACGTCACAATTAAAGATGATGCAAAGAATTTATATGTAAGCTCTAAGTAATAGGCGATCAGAACCCATATGGACTGAACGCTCAAATCACAGCTCCAAACTACCTAGAAGCAAGGTAATGAATGGACTGCCCCAAACATAGTTGTTCGTGAATAATGATATATAACGAGCAACCATCAACAAATTAAATTTAGAACTAGGTAAGGAAGTGATTGATGAATGCTCTTTGGTGTATGTTTTGTCTTTTTGTGTTTACTAAGTTTTCTTAGATGTGATCTACTTTGCTTAGTCAACTAAGAAAAAGACAGGTCAACTGTTAATAAGATCACCACGTGTTGCATCGACAAACATGTGGAAGTACAACTTTTGGTATGACCTTATCTACAGGGGTGGAGCTAGGAAAATACCATGAGGGGGGCCAGAGCACAAAATACATCCATATAATAGCAATTTTAGAATCTTAGGGGGGTGGGGGTGGGGGGGGGGGGGGGGGGGGGGGGGGGGGCAGGGCCCCTGCTGGTCCCCCCTCTTGTCTCCGCTACTGCTTATCTAATCGACTTTCCAGTTTAACACCATGTAGACAAAAGGCACGGTCACAACATATGAACTGGAGTCCGGAATAGCGAGCAGAGCAGCCCGACTTTAGCACATCACGATCATCACATGACACACACTTATATATAGTAACATTTGGTAGATAGGTACTGATCCATGACAAATTAACAATACTCCAGCTTCTCACAATTATCTAGCAGCTAGTTTGGTAGATATTTAATTAACCGAAGTACAACCACACTTGTACAGACAATACTCCAGGCTCTCACAAAGGCTGCCCTGGCTAACTGGCTTCAGTAGGACAGTAGACAACTTGATAGTTGATCGGGTACACGGGGACGTGCCAGACATACGTACCATGACAGTCTCCTAGATCAAAACATACTCCTCTCATGTAGGCAAAGCTGAATAGCACGCGCGCGATCCATCACGCGTTGTACTGCAGAATAAAAAATGAAAGAGGAACTATAGGGACCAAATTTTACATAGTAGGAGGTGAGGCTCGAAGTCGAACCCTGCCCCGCTAGCTCACCACCTCATGTGCTAACCGGTAAGACACTGGGATTTCGGGTGCATCCTCTTGAGAAACATCCATATGGGATGCCACCGGCGTCACGGACGCATGCGCCTGCGATGCCGGTCCGGACAGCATCGGCAACACCACCATGCTGGCTCGTTATGCCGGTGAAGACACTGGTAATGTTGTTTCCCAAGCCCCCACCATAGCCGTCGCCCAAGGCCGGCAGGCCCGGCAGGTCTCCCATGCCTCCCACTCCCATGCCCACGAACACGTTCTTTGTGCTGGTTGTTGCCAGGATGTGCGCCGCTAGCTAGAGGTGGAGCAGAAGAAGGAAGGAACTAGTGCCAAGGAAATTCTGGGCAATGGTGCTTTGCTAGTTACTAGCTGGATTATGTGCGTGTGAGAGGTACTGCTCCGTTTATGGTGTGGTGGAGTTTGTGGTTTAAATAGGCGGCAGAGGAGTAAAACTAGGAAGCCGAGGTAGGTGGGGTCATGGAAAGGGTGTAAATGAGGCGAGTGCGGCGTGGGGTAGTGAATGTTTGTTGAGGAACCAAGACGAGTGGAGCGAGGCGAGATGGGAGGCGACCAAAATGGCGAATCGCGTCGCTGATGCATGTTTGTTGTTTGTTTTGAGGGTTGGGCTTATGAATTCAAGATTTATCGTCTCAAAGCCCAATTTTGAAAATGGATGGCCCAGTATTTTTGGTGCCACCAGTTTTGAAAAGAGGTTGGCCCACTCTTGGCCCAAGTTGCGAAAGAGGCTGCATCGAGTGACAGAGTTTGCAGTAAAAATTAGGAGGAACCCAAGGTATACAAGGCAATTAAGTTGTTGCTATTCTGAACCTCATTACTCATATCCACAAGTAATGATACTAATAAAAAACATAAATATTATTGTCGGGGCTAAGGCTCACTTTGGATCTGGTGAGAATGTTTCTTTGGAGTGAAAATGGGATAGGTATAAGTTAGGCAACCCTGTTGGGAGTAATTTGAATACTAATCACTTATCAATCCAAATAACACCACTACCGAATCACATAATTTTACTAAAAAAAGGGAAACCTCATATAATAGTACTTCCGAAGCCGCACAATTTTATTGTAGGGGCTTAGGTTTGCTCATCGACCCAAATTAACACTACTTCGCACAATGTTCTAGTAAATATCTGCATCTAGCTAACTGGATAAGAGCTTGAAGCATTCAACTTCGGTTTAAAGAAAAATTAGAAACTTACCATATGATATAACCAATATCTTTTGAGAATCGAACCGAAACATCACCCACATGGGAATTCTAGTGATTTATGGTGAGTTCCTAACTTACGGTTTTGCCCTATCGTGAATATGGCAAACACCACTTGCTTGCCATGCTTCTTCGAAAGATTGTTTGAATAACGTGTGAAGCGCAATCATATTTGTGTTCTTGGAAAATAGAACGATTTCCAAAATTTTCTAGTTATTTCGTTAGAACACTGATTTATATATAGAAAATAAATTTCAAATCGTAATAAGAGCATCATCAACTTCACATAGACATCCAAGAGCTCTTTGCTCCTGGCGGTCTAAAATTTCTAGTAAATTAAGTGATTCCACTTGTTAAAAAAATGATTCTAGTTCTCCGAAGTAATGAAACACTCATATGAGCCTCGGTCACATGTAGAGAAGTATTACTCTAAATTTTCCAGACTCTTAACTTATCATGATCTTCATTTAATGGTTCTACACACCTCGGTCACATGTATTTCATGTGTTATGCAAAAGGTCTGCAAGCTTGGATAGATAGTTAAAAACTCTTAATCCAACTGAAATGACATTGCTCTTATGTTGATTTCGTTACATGAGAGAACCACACATACAATATTCCAAATATGTTTACCATACAAAATTAAGCATATACGTCAAAATAATAAGTGTAACATTTTTACGTCCTCAGATTAAAGATTATATCAACCCACCGGGTGTATACTAAATATTAAACATACCAATCGAGATTTTGTGGTAACTTGGCCCTATGTGTATCATTAAACCGAAATATTTTATAGTGTGAGGGAGGCTCTCGTTGATAGTGGGTCGGCTAATGTTGTATGTTCAACAATTTGAAGGTTGACGCTTTGTGTGTCATTGATATGTGTTGACGGAGGGTGTTGACTAAGCCCTGTGAGTATCATTAAGCCAGTAATTTCGTAGCATGAGGGACGTTCCCGTCGATAATGCGACTAATGTTGTTACTTCATTAATATTGAAAATTTTCACGACTCGGAACAACGAACTCCCGTATTCGTCTTATGATAGTGTTAGTCTGATGGAAGTCAAATAATTTTTGTCATATATGTGTACTCAATTATAGAAGCAATGTATGTGGTGCGCCTAATGTCGTGACTTCATTTATTTGAAAGTTCCACAAATACACAGTTTTTGAGTGTGTTGGTCTGATGGTTGTCGAATAAGTCTGTCAATTTTGTGTACTCAATCCTAGAAACAATGTACTCCCTAAGTTAATAGTTAACCTGCATTCTGGTGTTTAGTCAAAGTCGAATTTATAAAGTTTGACCAAATATGCATAAATACTCAATTATAGAAGTAACGTATGTGGTGCGACTAATGTCGTGAATTCATTAATTTTAAAATTCCACGACTCCACACTTCTGCAGACGTTTTTTAGTGTTGGTCTGATGGTTGTCCAATAAATCTGTCAATTATGTGTACTCAATCGTAAAAACAATGTACTCCATGAGTTCATAGTTAACCTGCGTTCTGGTGTTTAGTAAAAATCAGACTTATAAAGTTTGACCAAATATATATAAAAAATCAACATCTAAAATATAAAATCATTATTGTTAGAGTCATCATAAAAAGTTTTTCATATTAAACAAATTTGCTATTATTAATGCTGAGAGTTATTGTTACATCTTTGGTTAATTTATACAAAATGTGATTTCAACTAAACTCAATAAATCAGGCTAAATAATATAGAGGAAGTACGTACTGATCAGTTTGATTATTTGTAATCTGTTCATATCCTAGCGGCTCCTATCCGTTGGCTCCACGTTTCAGGATTTAATTCTTTTTTTTCTTGCTATTAACTATCACGTTTCAGCCAAGGTAGGTAGCTTAGTCTTTTTTTTTTTGGCGAATCGTAGGTAGCTTAGTCTCGTACACGGCCAGTTTTTTAAATGGAGACGCGTGTATTTATCTAGTGGAAGTATGTGTTTAACACAAAATAAGGGAGTCCTTTGCCACCACGTTTGAGGTTGAATTTTTTTCTTTTAGCTATCATGCATGTTCAAAAAGGTAGGCAGGTTGCTTTTTTTGTGAGGTACGCATATTGCTGAGACGTGATCTTCTCAAGTCGTGTCAAACATGTTACGTAACTCTAATCTAAAAATAATCTCAGCCGTATATTTTAGATCTAACTATTAGAATTAATCTCAACGTGGTGTCTCTATTTTAGAGCTCCGTATCCTGCTTTTAGTATATAATAGATAGATAGACTAGAAACCAGTTGAAAGAGAAATTTTCGCAGGAGTGAAGCTAGTTGAGAACCTCTGTTGCTGGTGTTTTGAATTGTGTAAATTAAGGCTGTACAAGAGGGCAACACACTATATATCAACCTTTCTTGCACTCCTAATCTCCTAGGGAATTTTACGTAGAGTGGGATCTACGTAGGCTACGATCATTATTTTAGTAGAAATTCATTGGCAATATATTGAAAAGTACGTTTTCAAGAACCTGCAATGCGCATCTTCTTGAGTGCGCTCCATAGCGTGGACCAAAAGTGAGATATATATATTTTTCTAATTGCGTCACCCGGGTCTTGAGCTCTATTCTATTTGGATCTACTACTATGTAAAATTATCGTACTAGTTTGTTCAGCCAATTAAATGCTGGAGTTCATAGAGAAGGGATGACAATAGAACACCCAGAAGCTACATCAATTAAAACCTAGCGAGTGATATTTGGGCTTATTTCTTTGTATCGTCACTTTATTTACACCATTGACCAACTCTAGTCACATCTTTGCAACTATATTTACTTTAATTTTCGAGTAAAAAGTGCATTTGTTATCTTTTATGTTAGCTTGAGTTGGTGCATGAATTTACAAGTGCATATAACTCTACATGGTATCAAAACAATAAGGTTTTGAGTGCAAGTCACCAAGGCAAAAACTTTTAGGAAACGTGTAACCCACTCCAAGTCCATCTTGAACTCTATACTTTTGGGAATGCTACTATGTAATATTTGCGCACTACTTTGTTCAGCCAAATGCTGGAGTTTATGGAGAAAGGATGACAATAAAAACATTCAGAGGTTGAAAAACATAAAACCTCGCGGATGATGTTTCGGTTTATTTATCTGTATCGGACACCTTTTTTCATCATTCACCAACAATAGTCACAACTTTTTAACTAGATTTACTTGAAATTTAGAGGCATAAGTGTATATTGTATCTATCTATGTTAGCTTGAGCTGGCGGATGAATTGACGAGTGCATGTAGCTCTACATGGTATCAAAACAAAGAGGTTTGTAGGGCAAGTCCCAAGTACGCACAAACAATATTCAGGAAACATGTACCCACTCCAGGTCCACATTTAGGTCCGAGTAGGCCACAAGAGTTTGTCGAGATGCAAGTATAATATATACGTTTCTCCATCAGCTGGATCTTTTTAATGAATTTATTGCTGCATTAACTCCATGTTTTTTCGTTTGTGTTTTCCAGTTGCCTGACATACATTGAATAAATATTACAGTCTTGAATGTGACTTGCCAAAATTCTGCATGATAAGTATACAATTCATCGCCAAAGGAAAACTTTGACACATTTAAAAGAAGAGCTTACACCTACAAAAGGCAAAACAAGAGGCACGACTTGCCAAAACCATAATTACTCAGGGTGCTCCCCTGAAGGTGGGATCATGATGCTTGATGATTTTAAAATAGTCATGCACACATTTTCTTTTACGTGTGCATGATTTGCGGACATCTTTGCCCTCTTTATCTTCTACGGACATTTGCTCGATGGAGCTGTCAAGTGCATTTTAATTTGTGTGCTCCATAACAACAATGATTTCAATGTTTTGATGTAACTCTTATGGTAGCATATATGCAGATTTAGTAGAAAAAATGTAAATAATAGTATGGAGCAACATAAACATGACAGTCAAGAATGCAAGAATTCTTTACACTTGATGAAAATGAACTTTCTATTACATCAAGTGATATGTGATCTCTAGAGTAACACAACACTAATACGAACATCTTAACCTTATGGTTAGAGGGCGTGTAACAAGAACTAGTCAAAGAAAAAGCTGCAATGTTTGCTATTATACCTTGCGACATTTCTAGTTATATATGTGTTTGGCATAATGGAGATGTGGATGTGCAGTGCGCTGCCATCACACCAATATGAGAAGATAAGATGTTGCTCATACTATGCTCATTTTTTTTTACGGAACGCAGTCAACACTGCTTTCGATTATTTAAGGGAAACTGGGACAAATGCCGGCAGAACGAGTTACAGGGAATACGAACTGTACAGAAAAGAAAAGAAGCTAAGAAATAAAACTAGGGGAACCAAACTTTGGTCGGCTCCCATGGAGGGGAACGGACTACTCTCCCGGTTCCCACACCCATCTTAACACCCCTGCAGCATGCCAGGAGCGAAGCTCAGCAATGATCTTTTCAGCAAGAATTGAGTTTTAGACAGCTTTGTTGTTGAAGATACGATTGTTCCTCTCCTTCCACAGCAACCACCAAGTGCACAGCGCAGTTGATCTCCATTTTTCCGCGCAAGCCTTAGTCCCCAGCGAGGTGCTACGCCTTGCGATTTAATTAATAGAAGATCACAATTGATGTGAAATTAAACAAGCAAATCACTACGGGAAAAACGGCCGCTGCCATGCAGCCATAAGTTGCCGTGCGTCTACGCACGGCAAAGAAACCGATCACGGGAAAGAACCAGAAAAACGCACGGCAAAGGAAAGTGCTCGGCAAAGAGGTAACGCAGCGCACGGAAAAGAATCGGTGCACGGCAAAGCGGCCAAAATGCGCACGGCAAAGAATCATTGCCGTCTGCTAAATCATAACGCACGGCAAAGCGGCCAAAATGCGCACGGCAAAGAAACATCGCACGGCAAAAAATCATTGCCGTGTGCTAAATCATAACGCACGGTAAAGACTGCGCTTTTCTGATTGGCTCAGGCTGTTTCACGTGGATCACCAAACTGGACCGTTGTATCTAGCAGGATCCAACGGCCTAATCCCCCGTCTCCTCCTTCCCTTATCCCTTGTCTCCTCCTTCCCTTATCCATCCACCCACCACCACCGGGTGCGTGCATCCACCCACCACCACTGCGTGCGTGCTCCTAGCTCGCTGCTTCTGGGCAAGGAGATGGTGGAGGTGAGCGAGCTCCGGCGGCGGAGCAAGCCAGGCGACCATGCACGCCGCGACAGAGGGCGCCGTCCCGCAGAGGAGCCGCGCCAGATGCAGTGCCGTCTTTCAGAAGCACGCCGCCGTCCTCACATCCTCGACCGCGAGCCAGATGCAGCGCCACCCTTCAGAAGCACGCCGCCGTCCTCGCGTCCTCGACCATGCGCTAGATGCAGCGCCCTTCAAAAGAACGCCGCTGTCCTCGCGTCCTCGAACGCGAGCCAGATGCAGCGCCCTCGTCTTCATCGCCGTCCTCGCCGCGTCGGACGCCGAGACGAGCCAGGAGCAGCGCCGCCGTCCTCGTCGCGCCGATGACTGCGAGCCAGGAGGAGCACCGCCGTCTTCGTCGAGCCGCTCGACCCTGCTGCCGTCACGTTGGACGTCGTGGCGCGCCGTTGGGAGCCAAGAACACACCGCCGTCCATGTCGAGCTTGCGGGAACGCCACCGGAGGACGCCGGCCAGACCGGCATGATTTTTTTTAATAAAAGTGTGCCTCTTTGCCGTGCGTGGTGGAGGGATGGCGCACAGCAAAGATTCCCCGCACGGCAGTTATCGGCGGCTCACGGCGTTGCCGTGCGTATTATGCCCTTTGCCGTCCATTTTGGGTGCACGGCAATGTCCCCTTCTCCCGTAGTGAATCATGGCAAAAGCTACCTAGATGGCAATGAATGTACTACATTCACGGAACTAGATGCAAGTTTGCACCAAACATTGATGCCCATGATTAAATATGATGACCATGGACGATTGTACTACATTCACGGAGACTGATGGCACATGTACGTGTCTATATTGACGACTGGCGCCGCATAAAACATGCCTTTCGTGCGACGGTTCTACAAGTGCATGCATGTTGATGACGTAAGCGATGGCATCACTAGATTCTCTCTTTATCTTTAAACCAAAAAAGATTTATCTCTCAAACCGTTAATGCGATTGTCGTGGTGGTAAACAAACAGATGCCATAGGTAGGCTTATCTTGGGGCCGATGGACGCTGGAGGTACCGGGGAGGGTAGGAGCGTGTAGAGACGCACACGGAAAGACACGAACACACACCAATTTACCCAGGTTCAGGGCTCTCGTGAGGAGATAAAACCCCTACTCCTGCTTGTCTGATCTTTATATGATGGATTACACTTGAGCTACACAACGTTCCTTGAGCTGTATGGGAAGAACTATGCGCTGAAGGCGCTATACCGAGTCTCAGAGTAGCTCTTTAGCTCTCCTGGGGACACTAGTGTTCAATGAAGCAGCGTTTTGAGTCTAATGATGCGTCCCTATAAAATGAACCCCTGGTGCTCCTTATATAGAGAAGCCCAGGGCACACGTTAGGGCTGACGTTTGTGCTGGCGTAGGCAGCACTGTGGCCACGACCGGCCCTCTGACTGCTTCGGTCATCCCCGCGTGGCCTGTCCAATCTATCAACTCCTGTGCACTGCTCCCTGGTACTGCTTCGGTCAGCAGCATGGATGACTGACTGCCCATCCCATGACCACCGAGTCAAGGGTTAGGCAGCGCGTCCCATCGTGCCAGTGGCAGGACGCCTGCTCCGTGATTGTAGGGACAAGACGTGAACCTTGACCAGGTGCCGAGGTAGAGCTTCATTCCTCCCGATCCGGCATAGGCATGCCAGATACCTCATGACTCGGTTTCTCCTTCCCTGCACACAAGAAGAACAAAGAAGATTCCGACATATAATTTGCATGATCCGACATATGGTTATGTCGGTTTAGCCTTAACCCGGTCGACTTCAAGTATACCGATATGGTATGACGCACACAGACACACACACACACACACACACACACACACACACACACACACACAGTTTTACCCAGGTTCGGGGCTCTCGTGAGGAGATAACACCCCTACTCCTGCTTGTCTGATCTATATATGATGGATTACACTTGAGCTAAACAACGCTCCTTGAGCTGTATGGGAAGAACTATGCGCTGAAGGCGCTATACCGAGTCTCTGAGTGGCTCTTTAGCTCTCCTAGGGACACTAGAGTTCAATGAAGCAGCGTTTTGAGTCTAATGATGCATCCCTATAAAAGGAACCCCTGGTGCTCCTTATATAGGGAAGCCCAGGGCACACATTAGGGCTGACGTTTGTGCTGGCGTAGGCAGCACTGTGGCCACGACCGGCCCTCTGACTGCTTCGGTCATCCCCGCGTGGCCTGTCCAATCTATCAACTCCTGTGCACTGCTCCCTGGTACTGCTTCGGTCAGCAGCATGGATGACTGACTGCCCATCCCATGACCACCGAGTCAAGGGTTAGGCAGCGCGTCCCATCATGCCAGTGGCAGGACGCCTGCTCCGTGATTGTAGGGACAAGACGTGAACCTTGACCAGGTGCCGAGATAGAGCTTCATTCCTCCCGATCCGGCATAGGCATGCCAGATACCTCATGACTCGGTTTCTCCTTCCCTGCACACAAGAA
This sequence comes from Puccinellia tenuiflora, assembly GCA_012064385.1. Taxonomy (NCBI): domain Eukaryota; kingdom Viridiplantae; phylum Streptophyta; class Magnoliopsida; order Poales; family Poaceae; genus Puccinellia; species Puccinellia tenuiflora. The sequence goes on from QRDG01001831.1 coordinate 1,165,509, forward strand.
GAACAAAGAAGATTCTGACATATAATTTGCATGATCCGACATACGGTTATGTCGGTTTAGCCTTAACCCGGTCGACTTCAAGTATAACGATATGGTATGTCGGTTTACCATTGACTCGGTCAACTCCGAGTCCACGCTTATTTCGCCATTTTGACCCTACTCAGGGGCTGCCCCCCGACAGCGATTGAAAATCCGTTTTCACCGTTAGCTTAGTCGCGACGAGATCTTCGAAACTAGATCCCATATTGTTATGTTTTGACAACTTTTTTTTTCGTCGGTAGATACCAGATTATTACCACTAACTTACCAGATTATAATAACTTAGTTATCAGATTATCTGTATGTCATTCTGCACCAATATAAGGCTGATGGTACTAGTTTAAGTGGCTTGATACATCTCTCAGGTGTTGTAAAAGTTGAAACTCTTACTCTTTAACTATGCATATCATTATAAACGTCTAGAAACATATATGATATTTTCTAGTAATCATGAACACTTATCATGCTAGCTGCTCGTTATTAATTTGGTAACCATATTGTTATAATCTGGCAGCTGGTGTGATGGAAAATGGTCACACCTGATATGTAGTTGTGTTGCAATGTCAAAACTTATCTAGTAACCATATAAAATTATTGTGCTATCTATTTGTTGCTAATCCGATAGCTATGGTATAATAATCTGGTAGTTGGTGTGACGAAAAAACAATTCATCGGAAGATATTAACATGGGATCTATTTTTGAAGCCCTCGTCGAGACGAACTCAACGGTGTAAACAAATCGCAAATCGGAATAACGGTTTAGAAGAAATCATTTTGAATTTCCGAATTTGACAATTAATACGGTGATGTCATACATGACGTGGCAAATTACTACATGCAACCAAGTGCTCTCTGCTATAGGGAAATACACACGTAAACTACCCGCCGCATGTGGAGGTTTTAAGTGCGGCGCTTTTCATTAGCTTTTCCCTTCTTTATATATAGGTTGGTAACGTCAGTAGGATGAACCATCAAATCTCATGATTCCCAGTACTATTTACTTCTATCCTATAGAGAGAACTCATCTACCAAAGAACGATATTAGATTATCTAGAATTCAGACTCATGCAAATGTCGTCAGGCGAGCTGCATGTACATTAGGATATATGGATGGGGATACACTCAACCTTAGTACGCAGGATATGATGAGAAGAGGTGTGGATTTCGAGTAATACCATGAAATACAAAAGAATTTTGGATTCCCTCGGTGACAGCGCAGAGTGAACCGGTCATAAGTAATCTTGGTCTCAATCCGAGATTACAAGGCACATCACTAAATTTAGGATAAACTGCCAGGGTAGGATAGGCTTTAATTAGTACTACCTCTGTTCCATAATATAAGCCTTTTTAGCAAACTAATTTAGCTTGCTAAAAAAGCTTATATTGTGGAACGGAGGAAGTAGCTATTTTTTTCTCGATCTGGGTATTCAACTACATCAGCTTGTCCCACTTTAATCACACCAGTAATAAACTCTCACGCAAAACACCACCCATTTCTAGAAAGTTATGTCAAGTTCCAAACTTTTGTGTATTTCACTCTTTGTGGTTTACATTACCACCTTAAATAATTTTGTATATCCCAAAAATGTGTTTACACCATTTGTCAAGTATATCCATTACTTAGACACCTTCCTCCACCAAATCTGAAAAGTTTATGATATTGTGAGATTATATCTAATGAAAAGTATTACTACGCCACTTTTACCTAAATGGTATTTTTGTGTATATTTTCTCTTTTTAATTCATCATACTTGACATTTTATCTTACCTATACTTGTGGAGCTTCATAAACTTTTGTGAGAACGTAACAATTCTTGTCTGAATATAATCAGTATGTTTGCATTTGGATGGCCGTGTAGCTGCTTTCGAGAATTCTTAGGGTGGCCTTGTACCTATATTTTTAACGAGGAACATGGTTAAACATGAATGGGACTATAAGAAATACAACGTGAATAATAATGTATGTACATAGCATTCCCTCCGTCCTACAATATATGATGTTTGACAAGTTATTTTAGCTTGCCAAAATCTTATATTATGGGCAGGGCGGACCCAAGCACAGCTAAGTGGGGGCAGTGGCCCCACTCGGATTTTAAATTTACAGTTTTCTTCAAGCTTGAAGAATGTTTTTACAAAAAAAAAAAATTTGTACAAGAATTGCTCCGGCCATCTGAAATGCCCCCATCGAAGTTTTTGTCTAGTCCGTCCCTGATTATGGGACATAGGGAATAACATCGAATAAAGTACCCATTGATGCCTGCAAGTGCACAGGTTGTTGTAGCTAGTTTCAAAATAAGAGTTTATCGATCCGGAGGGAGATGAGGAAATAGTCTTTGGCTTCTCCTTTGATTATCAAAAGAATTGTACCTGCAAGTTACTTTGATCCAAAGCATGCAAGTATATGGAAAAGAGGATTGTTGTGTTGTTGGTGTTTTAGCAGGGAGTGAAAGAGAGTGAAAAGTGACAGAGCAATCAAATGGTGATGGCTATGGAAACTGCAATCTAAAGGCGTTCTCAGGAAGCATCGGTTCCACCCTAGCATATTTATAGAGCGGAGATAGTTTATATCGTTTAATATCTAATTGTTCATGTAGGGGCGGATTCCCCAATAAAGACGTGCCCTGAGTCTACCAGGCAGACATGCCCCGCACAACCACTGCTAGCCCTGGAAAGAACCCGAATTAACGGCATGAGCCTCTAGCAATTAAGGGATACAACCCGTGGATGGAGAGGAATTATGTGTCTCTTCATTACTCCCATGCTAATACATTGACAAGTGGTACCCCACCAGAGGAGGGTTTCAAGCCTACCTCCATTTGAGTATGGGGCACGATGACCACTAAATCATTACATTAACACGAACAGCCTATACTCCCGTCTTGAAGGAAAATATAGTGCGGTCGACGTTCGCACGATATACGGAAGTAGACCATTGCCACATGGCAACCGACATTAAACCATACGCATAACACCGAATTAAAAAAATTGTGACTGAGTTGTACTTTCGTCCGCATAACCTACGCAAGTCTGATCCTCGGATACAATACAAAGGTACAGGTCACAAGTGCTTGACCCAAGTCGACTACCACTAGACAGCACCTCGGACGCTAGTGCCCCACCTCGTGTCTTGACACCACTGGCACCGGTTCCTCCACCGTACCAGCCTCCGAGTCAAAGGAACACAGTGTCGCCACTACGAACGCCTCGTGGCCTGACTCCACCGGCGCCTCGGTCGCAACTGCCATGCCTCACTCTCTCGACACCGCCTCCAAAGCCGCCGAGACGACCCATCACGCTGGTGAAGACGGTAGTGCCGTTATCGCCGAAGCCTCCACCGTAGCCGCCGCCCATAGCCAGGAGGCCCGGCAGGTTCCCCATGCCTCCCACGCCCACGAACAGGTTCTTAACACCAGCTGCTCCTACTCCGGACGCGCCATTCCCCGTGGGTACCGGAACTGGGGCTCTGTTGTGCAGCCAAGGTCCTAGCCAGTGGCATGGGCGTGTCGAAACGCACGAGTCAGAGCAGGAGGCAGGCAATTCTCTTGACCATGATTCTAGCACAAACAACTAGCTTGATTCTACTCATGCTCTGTTTTATGAGTTGTGCTCGTGTGACCCTGTTGCCGCTGCACTTGTGGTAGAGTCTGCGGTTTAATTAGGCATCGGGAGCTAACTAGCGAGGTGGAGGGTGTGAATGAGGCCAGCAAGGGCATTATGAGGTGCCGAGCTGTTGATGCTCCTAGTTTCTTCTGTCCTTGTGAGGTCGACTTGAGCCGTTGAGCGGTTCAAAGCCCAGGGTAAAGCACAACCTGTTTGCTGCTAGTTTCCTTTTACTGCATTTACAGAGGTTGGTCACTAGTAACCTGATGCGCACAAAGGAAAAAAAAACAAGTGGAGCAAGTCTTTCTTTTCCCCGGCTTACTAGCAACTCCAGCCATCACCAACTTTATTAAAAGGGACCTAGCCATAGAACTTTTATTGAATTGCACGCAGGAATACAAGCCGTGGAAGAGCAAGAACAATAACGTAGCCGACTGCCGGCTATATACACCCGCCACATCACTTATAGCCATCATGGCTATTAGGTTGGCTCCATTAAATATTTTAGTATTAGTGTCTGCATGTGCATGTCGGTATGTTGGAGTTGCATGCAAGACTCAAACGAAGTGCATGCGCACAAAGGAAGGCATGTTATGACACTACCGGAAAATCTACACTAGTAGAAAATTGGTCTTTAGTCCCGGTTTGGAAGGGCTTTTAGTCCCGGTTTTCCATTCGGGACTAAAGGGTCGGGACTAAAGGCCCCCCCTTTTAGTCCCGGTTTGTTACGAACCGGGACTAAAGGACCCTCCACGTGGGCGCGATTGGGAGCTGGGTTAGAGGACCTTTTAGTCCCGGTTGATTTTTTTTTTTTTGAATCTTTGAATTATTTGTCAGTTCATTTCGAATCACCACCCGAATTTCACACTGCTCCACACTTCTCCACCCATTCTCACACTTCGGCAAACTTCCCGATTGGTCACCCATCCTCACACTGCTCCACTCCCAGCACGCTTAACTTTTGAGTTCCTTCCCAACTAGCTTCCATAATTGCATTGAGTACATCTTGATAATATTACGCTATCAATATTATTATCCCTTACACTTTGACGAGACATGATATTATTTTTTGAATTCCAAATCTATATTAACATAAACAACAATAATGAAGTAATACTAATCTTCACACAAAAATCAATTATTAATTCCAAAAAAATAAAATAATTTGAATTTCCGACAAAAACTTAAATCTTCCTGCACGATGGCACATGCTATTATTTTTTGAATTCCAAACCTATATTAACATAAACAACAAATATTAATTAATACTAATCTATATGCAGAAATAAATTATTAATTCAAAAAAAATTAAAAAATAAAATAATTTGAATTTCCGGCAAGAAACTTAAATTTGAGGACTAAAAATAACTTTAGTCCTGGTTTGTGATATGTCCAAAACATATTTGAATTTCCGACAAAAAACTTAAATTTGGATTTGAATTTCCGGCAAAAATAAAAAAAACCCTTTAGTCCCGGTTGATATCTCCAACCGGGACTAAAAATATCTTTAGTCCCGGTTTGTGATACGCACCGGGAACTAAAGACGTCACCCGCTTCGTCGACATCGGCATGGAATTTGAAAGTTTTCCAAATAAAAAAAAAAAAAATTTTAGTCCCGGATTGTATCTCTAACCGGGACTAAAGGTTATCGCGCTGTCCCGACCTCTGCGCAACCCTTTAGTCCCGGTTCGGACTAAAGGTTCCTTACGAACCGGGACTAAATCCTGCCGGCGTTCTGGCAGTTCGAACCGGGACTAATGCTCCCATTAGTCCCGGTTCGTAAGGAGACCGGGACTAAAGCCCTGGATGAAAGCCCTGTTTTCTACTAGTGCTATCTTTCCCGTGTAAACCCTTCATTGCCGTGCGCTTCCAGATTCACGGAACACGGCAAAGAATTCTTTGCCGTGGGGGCCCGGAAACGATCACGGCAAAGAAAACGACATGGCAGATCAGACGCAGAGCGCACGGCAAAGAAACCCGCACGGCAAAATAACCAAAAAGCACACGGCAAACGTAAACCACTCGGCAAAGACTCCTTTGCCGTGCGTCGTGCTAGCCTGCACGGCAAACCTGTTGACCAGGATTTGCCGCGCTTCCCAAATATTTCGTGGGAAAAAAATTCCCGTCGTGCGGCTAATTCCCGCGCTCTAGAACAATTCGCGGGAAACACTATGCCGTGCGGGTGAACGCAGCGCACGGCACATCTCCTCTTTGCCGTGCGCCATGGTAAACGGCGCACGGCAGTACGGCACATCTCCTCTTTGCCGTGTGTCCTAGGATGAAACGCACGGCAAACTATGTGTTTGCACCCCCTCTTATTTCTTCTGTTTTCATAGGCTTCCTTTGTTTACTTTTTTAAGGCTTCTAATACACTCATTTACTTAAATTAATTATTTTTCTCGATAATATATATAAACCCTCCGGTAGTGCGGGCCGCATGCGTCGAAACCCCTAACAAGTGGACGTAACGGGCGAAAAGTCCCGTTTCGGTGTAACCGGCCGGTGGCAATTTTGTGAGAATCTATGATAATAGGTTGTTTTCCATGTTCCTATGTCATAACAACTCACAACCAAGGGAAAAAGTCCATGTGCCTACCCTCTTTCGACGCCGGTCAAGGTGGTAGACGAAAACGTTATGGTTTTTCCCTGCGGATCTAGGGTTTCGTCTACCCCGGACCCCCGGAGCGTCGGAAACCCACCAAAACCTAGGTTTTGCCCTACCATGTGTGTACAAGTGTGTTGGGTGTTTTGGGAGTGCAATATTTTACTCCGAGGTATGACCGTCTTCACCGACTGCACTCTCTCTATACTAAGTTTCTTGACTTATAGCTGAACACTCCCGTTTCGGTGGAAACGGTGGCAATCTTGTTAGAATCCATGATAATAGATGGTTTTCCATGTTCCTATGTCATAACCAAACATTCCATGCGGTCCGTCGCATGATTTCATGTGGTCCGTCACATGATTCCATGCCCGGCACCCGAAACGGGAGTTTTCACCTGTAAGTGTCAGAACTTACTACGGAGTAAGCGGGGTTGGTGAAGCGGGTCGCACCTCGGAGTTGTATCTTGGTTCCCGCAACCTACCAACACACTCTTATACATATATTAGGGACCAATACAAGCTTTGGTGGGATTCCGACGCTCCGGACCCCAGCTACGGCGAAACCCTACACCCGTTGGAAAAAAGTCCAACCTGTCGATCTACCCCTTTGACCGGCGCCGAGAGGGGGTAGACGCATGAACTTTTTTGCTTGGTTGTGTTAGTTTGGTACATAGAACCAAGGGGAACCAACATTCCATGTGGTCCGTCGCATGATTCCATGCCCGGCACCCGAAACGGGGGTTTTCACCTCTAAGTGTCGGAACTTACTACGGAGTAAGCGGGGTTGGTGAAGCGGGTCGCACCTCGGAGCTGTATCTTGGTTCCCGCAACCTACCAACACACTCTTATACATATATTAGGGACCAATGCAAGCTTTGGTGGGATTTCGACGCTCCGGACCCCCGCTACGGCGAAACCCTACACCCGCTGGAAAAAAGTCCAACCTGTCGATCTACCCCTTTGACCGGCGCCAAGAGGGGGTAGACGCATGAAATTTTTTGCTTGGTTGTGTTAGTTTGGTACATAGAACCAAGGGGAACCAACATTCCATGTGGTCCGTCGCATGATTCCATGCCCGGCACCCGAAACGGGGGTTTTCACCTCTAAGTGTCGAAACTTACTACGGAGTAAGCGGGGTTGGTGAAGCAGGTCGCACCTTGGAGCTGTATCTTGGTTCCCGCAACCTACCAACACACTCTTATACATATATTAGGGACCAATGCAAGCTTTGGTGGGATTCCGACGCTCCGGACCCCCGCTACGGCGAAACCCTACACCCGGTGGAAAAAAGTCCAACCTGTCGATCTACCCCTTTGACCGGCGCCGAGAGGGGGTAGACACATGAACTTTTTTGCTTGGTTGTGTTAGTTTGGTACATAGAACCAAGGGGAACCAACATTCCATGTGGTCCGTCGCATGATTCCATGCCCGGCACCCGAAACGGGGGTTTTCACCTCTAAGTGTCGGAACTTACTACGGAGTAAGCGGGGTTGGTGAAGCGGGTCGCACCTCGGAGCTGTATCTTGGTTCCCGCAACCTACCAACACACTCTTATACATATATTAGGGACCAATGCAAGCTTTGGTGGGATTCCGACGCTCCGGACCCCCGCTACGGCGAAACCCTACACCCGCTGGAAAAAAGTCCAACCTGTCGATCTACCCCTTTGACCGGCACCGAGAGGGGCTAGACACATGAACTTTTTTGCTTGGTTGTGTTAGTTTGGTACATAGAACCAAGGGGAACCAACATTCCATGTGGTCCGTCGCGTGATTCCATGCCCGACACTCGAAACGGGGGGTTTCACCTCTAAGTGTCGGAACTTACTACGGAGTAAGCGGGGCTGGTGAAGCGGGTCGCACCTCGGAGCTGTATCTTGGTTCCCGCAACCTACCAACACACTCTTATACATATATTAGGGACCAATGCAAGCTTTGGTGGGATTCCGACGCTCCGGACCCCCGCTACGGCGAAACCCTACACCCGGTGGAAAAAAGTCCAACCTGTCGATCTACCCCTTTGACCGGCGCCGAGAGGGGGTAGACGCATGAACTTTTTTGCTTGGTTGTGTTAGTTTGGTACATAGAACCATGGGGAACCAAATATTCATGTGGTCCGTCGCCTGATTCCATGCTCGGCACCCGAAACGGGGGTTTTCACCTCTAAGTGTCGGAACTTACTACGGAGTAAGCGGGGCCCCCGGAGCGTCGGAAGCCCACCCAAACATAACCATATTTTATTATAAAACAATATATAGATAATAATTTATTAACTAATACTAGTAAACATTCCATAAAAAAAGTAAGAAGAAAAAGAATAAAAAGAAAAATAAATAAAAAACAAAAAACAAAACCTTTGCCGTGAGGTTTGTCGTGGATATACACGGCATAGGTTGGGGCGCACGGCAAAGAAATTCTTTGCCGTGAGCCTTACTATCGGGGCTCACGGCAAAGAGCTGGTTTGCCGTGAGCGTCCTTGTCGGGCGCACGGCAAAGAAGGAATACATGGTAAAGGGCTTATCCCTTTACCGGCTTCTCACTGCCACTCACACGCACACCGTCCCGACACTCACATCGACCCGCCGCCACTGCCGACGCACCTCCCCCGCCGCAACGCCCCCGCCGCCGCCGACGCCGCCACGCCTCCCCCGCCGCACCTCCCCCGCCGCAGCGCCTCCCCCGTCGCAGCTCCTCCCCAGACCCGGCCTCCCCCACCGCGCCTCCTCCCTAGCTCCGGCCTCCCCCGCCGCGCCTCCCCCGTCGCACCTCCTCCCCGGCCTCGTCCTCCCCCACCTCGCCTCCTCCTCGGCTCCGGCCTCCCCCACCGTGCCTCCCCACCCGAGCCTCCCCCGCCGCGCCTCCCCCACCCGTGCCTCCCCTGCCGAGCCTCCCCCGCCACCGCAAGCTCCCCGGTCGCTAGCCCCCTGCTGGCGCTCCCCTGCCGGAGCCCCTCTGTCGGCGCCCCCCTGCCGGAGGCTCCCCTGCATCGCCGCCCCTGCCTCGAGCTCCCCTGCCGCGAGCCCCCTGCCGGAGCTGCCCCTGCCGCGAGCTCCCTACCGGAGCCCCCTGCCTCGAGCTCCCCTGCCGCGAGCCCCCTCCGGTCAATCCTTGACGCCCGCATTCGGCTCCGGTTTGTAAGGTGAAAAACAACTACACCTATCTCTCTAATTCGATCACAATTGCATCGATAGCCAGTTTAATAGTTTTGCAATGTGTACTAATGAACATTATTTTCCTTTTATTGTATAGGAGTATGGTTGGAGGGTGAGAGCAGGGCTGTCGACGGAGGGCGGTTTGCGGGAGCCGCGAGCATCTTCTTCGCCGTTGATCATGCTTCGAGGGTAAGAATTCGTCGGCTCTCTTGAATGTACCTAGGGTTTTATTTTGGTCTAGATCACCGAGTCTGTCGCGTCACCTAGGTGTCTATACCCGTCTGTAAGCGTTACGCGGAAAAATATGCACATAGAGTTAGAGTTGCATATTTTCAGCCGTAACGCTTACGGCATTTACGGGGCAGTCCGCGGGTCCATGGATTGGGTACGTTCTCCCTGCTCTAGCTCGATCCGAGATAGAATTTCGGCAGCGCCTCCCCGTTGTTCTTCGGATGCACATTCTCTCGGCTTTTTGCCGACACGTGTATCGGGAGAGCAGCGGAGAGGTGCTGTCGAAATTCTGTCTCGGATCGGAGTAGAGCGGGGAGAACGTACTCAATCCACGGACCCGCGGGCTGTTTAGGTCCAATACTCATTATACAGATAGGTGGATGCATGCCGTAAAAATGGTTTTGTTATAATTAAATGACATGTTGAACTGAAAGCATTGTGTATGTCTTTTTTGGTACCAATTAAAGGATGGAGAACCGTGAGTGGATGTATGCTTGCAGAAAGAGTCAGTGGGAGTTTAGTGATGAATGCAGAGATAAGGCCGAGGATTTTGTGAACAAGGCGTTTGACATCAGCAGCAAACCCATGAAAGTGTTTTTCCCCTGTAAGAAATGTGCTAACCGAAAGCGACAGTCGAAGATAGATGTCAGTACGCACCTGCTCAAGTTTGGGTTCACACTGTTCTACCATGTTTGGAATTTCCATGGTGAACAGTTAGCAAAACGTCCTACAACCGAGCCGCGTCAGATTCAGCCAGCGGGAGAATTTGACACTGGGTTCAACAACTGCTTAGATGACTTTGTTAATGCTAATGCGCCTGAAAGCCTTCATGTAGAGGCGGAGACACCTCATTAGGCGGAGACAAGTGATCAGCTGGAGGAAAACACGAAGAAGTACTACGAGACTATGTTTGCTTACCAGAAACCCCTTCATGAACATACAGATGTTACCCTTCTAGATGCCATCGCTCGTCTTATGGCCCTAAAGTGCCAGAGGAAGATATGCACTACACCACGGGCCAAATATGGGGGCAGATAACAGCCGACAAAAATCTACTTTAGAGGGCAATTTAACTGCCGGGAGAAACAAACAGCCGGGAAAAGTTATAGAGGGCAGTTTAACGGCCGGAAAAAATAAATATATACCGGCTGTCAACAGCCGGCAATAATATTAGCAAAGGGAGGCAGCTCATCTGCCGGCACAAGTCTCTCCCGGCAGATGAAATTAACAGCCGGCACATGTAGTCACCAGCTACCGAAATTTTTTGCGCGGCTTTGGAGACATAACTTATGGTGTGGTTCGGTGGTCTTCAGATTAGAGACGAACTGTGTCATTCCCCACGAGCTCAACTCCCAGCGTTCTCATGTACGGAGTAAAAAAAACTCCCAGCGTTCTCCCCGACGGCCAAGCTTCTGCCGTCCGCCCGCCCAACTCCAGCGTCCTCTCTCAGGTTCGCACCACGGACCCTCACCTCCTGCGCCGCCGGCCAGATTTCTCGCCGATCCCAGGAGTCATGCCACTAGCCATGGGGCATTCGCCGGCGCCGCCCTGGTCCGGCCACCAGTCCGTGCCGGCAGGAACTGATTTCGATTATCGCTGCCTCCCCCTGTGGCCTCACGCAGACAAGCTTCCCAGGCATCGGTCGCCGCCATGGCGCCTCACCGTGGTGCCCCGTTACCCGCGTTTCCTCCTGACCAGTGGAGGAACTTCCGCCGATGCGGCTCCCTATAGCTCCGGACGCTGAGCTGTCCCGGCCCTTCTCTCCGGCGAATTTTGGTGGCGCTCTGCACTCCCGCGAGCGTTCGTGGCGCAGCTCAATTTAGACCAGGAGCTGTGCGGGCCGCGGGGACAATGGGAGGTCAGATTGACGTAGTGAGACGGCGGCGGCACGGAGATGTATCGAGACGGCGGCGCGAAGACGTAGCGAGACGGCAGCGGTGCGGATACATAGCGAGACGGCGGCAGCGCGGCGACCTAGCGAGAATCCGGTCGGGCAAGCACAGTTCGGCTCTGCTCCGAGATTTGGATGGCTTGCGGTAGGTACACCGGACACCTGGGCTGTCGATGGGCTCGATGGGATCCTCCCACTCGTCCCGTACGGGATTAGTGAAACTTGATATAGGGATTTTTGGGATTAGTGGGATGGGATGGGACACGGGATTAGTGAAAAATCCCATCCCAATTGAAATTTTAGACATAAGGCGTGGGGAGGGAAAATATTCTAGACTTTAGGCGCGTGAAAACCCCTAGTCCAAATCCCGAAATTCCCCAATCTTTCCCCACCCTAGCCCATCTGCGCTGCCGCACTCCATCTCGGCGCGGGCAGAGCAGGGCGCCGCCGGCCTTCTCCACCCCGGACCCAGCCCCTTAGGAGCAGGGCGCCGCCGCACGCCGCCTCCTCACTGTGCTGCCGCATTCCACTCGGCCCGGGCAGAGCAGGGCGCCGCCGGCCTTGTCCACCCCGACCCAGCCCCTCAGGAGCAGGGCGCCGCCAGCCTTCTCCATCCCGACCCAGCCCCACAGGAGCAGGGCGCTGCCACACGCCCGCCTCCTTCACCGTGCTGCCACACACCATCTCGATGGCGCCGGAGCAAGTGTCGCTGGTAACCACTGCCTCGCCGGTCTTCCGTGACGCCATAGCCCACACACACCGGGGCTTTTTCCACGCCGACCTAATCCTCGGTGAGTAGGGCACCGCCGCATCCACACACTGCCCCCTTCTATTATATATGTTTGTTCTAGTACCAGGCTTATGTTAGTGCACAAGCACAAGATGTTCCAAGTTTCAGTCGTTCTTGTAGATTTCTCTGTCCGTTACTAAAAGCTATGCTGTTAGGGCTTCGACTAGATTTCTACGTGCAGAAATTGGTTGTTGCGCCTGCCACAACTGAGAATTAGAATTTCAGATGTGCTGCGAACTGTGCAAGTACGGAGGCTACTTGTTTGTTGGAAATTTTTTCTACTGGCCTAGCTTGTTTGTAGAAATTGCTAGTCAGGTTGAACCTTGCCTCAAGGAACCACCTTGGGATTTTATGTATGATAGTCGTGGTGGTCATGGTGCTAGGCTTCTGGTAATGGATGTAGAAGCACAAGACATGAAATTTATTTTTCTGCACTGGGATTTGGTCACTTCTTCTACAAGTGGGTTCTGTTTTCTTCCTTTAAGATTATTGGCCACACCTTTTTTTTCTTCTCTGGCACGTTTGCTACCACCATGGGTGTTTATGTATGTTGGTTGTTGTTCTAGCCTTCTGGCAATATAGAAGCACCAGAATTAGAAGTTTCTTTTGTACAGCTGGGCTTGAGTCATCTTACAAGTTTCTCTGCTTGTTGATGTGTCTCAGCCTCTGATAAATTATTATTGAATGCAGGTGCATCTGGTGCTTTATTCCTCAAGAAAAATTTCCTTTGGAAGAATCATACAGTGTGCATGCTCTGATCCCAAACATTATGTTGTAGTTTGTTTGGTTCAGAGAATTTGTTTTGCTCTGCAATGTTCCGTTTGCTGTTGGCAGGCTGTAACTATAGAGAAGTAGTGTTTTTTGGGTTCATCTACATTATGTTATAGCAGATGATAGTCATGGAGTTAATGTCTCTTTTAATTAGAGTTGGGTATGTATAATATGATTGAACTTGTTGAGATCTTTGGTGAATCTGGTGACGTCTGAAGTAGAGGTTGCCACTCAAATAATGATCATAGTGTTGCACTTGGGACTATGTTGTTGTAACTAGTTTATAACCTGAGCTGTTTTTAGTAGCTCCTGTCCATTTTGAATTGTATTGCGTTGTATTAATTGGTTTGTTCCGCAAGATTTAGATTAGCTTTTTCCTGTAATATTTAAATATTGCTGTGCTAATCGATCACTCCCAGGTTATTGTTGAACATCGTGGGCACTTAGTGGAGTGGGGAATAGAAGTGGACTGACACTATTGGCTTGAGCTTCTAGCTAGACAAGTAAGTCACTTATGATGCTATCTCTCTGGTTGTATGGTTTGTATGCACTTTGATTCGACTTGTGCAAATTCGACTTGCACAAGTGTTTTGTTGTGTAAATACAGATTGTGTTTGTGAATGATTGGTAATGGACATGTTTGCTATATGAATGTTGCGCTTAATTATGTCAGTTTGGTTGGGTTCTAGCAATAATTTTTTGGATTGGTTTGGTTAATGGACTATAAATGTATGGTTTGGGTTGGTTTTTAGTCTCGACGATGACTCTGTTATGCGCCTGCGGCTACTTGGGTATATAGTGGCCGCAACCTACGTACTGCTGTAAGTGCGTTTCCTACTCTGTTTCATCTCGAATAAACATAGAACTGGAGTGTTTCCTACTCTGTTCCATCTATGTACATATATATGTATCTGATTTAGAGTTATCAACTCTTGCCTAGATGCTTCTAGTGATCTATTCTTGACTATTATCTAAAACTAATTATGTTTATAAAACTTCCATTTTATTTGCAGAATGACTTACAGAGAATGGATATTTGTTATTAGCTTCCTTTTCAAAAGGTATTGTACACTACATTCTTCTATGTTTATAAGATACCTGCATTTTAATCGGATAGTTTCATNTGGCAAAGCCTGAATGAGAGCTTCCCACCACTCGTTGATACCTTGACCAGTAGGTGGTGGCGGTATTCCAATCGATCCATTCCAGTGGAAGATTTTCTGTCTCACCGCCGTGGAGAAGGAGCACTGGAGCAGCAGGTGTTGCGCAGTCTCCGGGTGAATTCTGCACAGCTTACATACTGGGTCGTGTGGCCATCCACGAATTGCTAGGATGTCCGCCGTGAGAATCTTTCCATTAAAAACCAACCATGCAAAAAATCTGCATTTTGGCTCCACCGGCGCCTTCCAAATCTTCATTGTGCGGAAGGGAGAGAAGGTGCCTCTAAATTGGCACTCGTAGGCCGAGGCCGTGGAATACACCCCGGTGGTAGTCCACCTCCAAGTGATCACATCAGGGCGAGGTAGCAGCACCACCGAATGGAGGCGGGACCATAGCGCGACAAATTGGGACAGCTGCGCCGCCGTCGAGATGTGCACAAGCGCCCTCATCCACGTGTTGTTTGTTAGCTCTTTTTGCACCGATCGGTTGTTCCTCGTGACGATGGAGAAGAGAGCGGCGTATTGCAGCTTTAGAGCACCTCCACACATCCAGCGGTCATGCCAAAAGAGGGATTTCGCCCTGTCCCCTAGAGTGATATCCATTGAAGCTCGGAAGAGCTCCATGTCCACTCTGTCGCATGGCAGTTGCGTACCAATCCACGGTCTTGAAGCGTCATTCCATGCATACCATGGCCACGCCAGAAGTTTTCAACGTCGAGAATCCCTAAGCCACCAAGCTCTTTGGGGCGGCTGATCGTGCTCCAATTGACTAGAGCCTGTGGTCGAGCGCCCGGAGTTGCTCCCGGCTTCATCCATAAGAAGGTACGCTGTATCTTTTCAATTCTCTTAATGATCCACTTGGGAAATTTGAAGACGGCAAGGTGGTACACCACCATGGATGAGAGGACAGCTCTACATAGGAGCACCCTTCTTGCACGTGTGAAATGCCTGCCCAGCCATCCTGCAAGACGTGCGCCCAGCTTGTCCAACAAAGGCTGAAAATCCACCGCCTTCAAGCGAGAGTGGTGGAGGTGGAGCGGAAGGCCTAGGTAGGTGCACGGAAAAGAGCCTCTCTTTGCCGGGAAGACGCCGAGAGCGGCCACCACTTGATCTTCAGTGCAGCCGATCTCAAAAATTTCAGATTTCGCCAAGTTTGTTTGCAGCCCGGTTGCCCCTCCAAAAGTCGTCAAAATGTGCCCACAATCCTCATGTCCTCCACACCCGACCCAACGAAAATTCCAGCGTCGTCGGCATATAGGGAGACTGCGAACCTCACCGGCCTAGCCCGTATAGGTTGGAGGACGCCCTCCTCGGAGGCCACACAGAAGAGGTGGTGGAGCGGGTCAATCGCAAGGATGAAGAGCATCGGCGACAAAGGGTCTCCCTGGCGCAATCCACGAGCATGCTGGATGGAGGGACCCGGTTTTCCGTTTAGCAAAATTTTCGATGAAGCCGTTGATAGGATCAGGCAAATCCAGCGCCTCCATTTTGGGCCGAACCCCATGGCCTCCAGAAGCTCCAGAAGATAGGGCCAGCTCACTCTGTAGAAAGCTTTTGAAATGTCCAGCTTCAGGAAAAACCTCGGTGTCTTCTCCCTATACATTTCTTTGATCAAACCTTGAACGTGTAGGAAATTGTAGCACCCATACTGGTCTGCACAAATGGGAAAGGCCAGAACGTAGCCTCCCCCATTTGCTTCTCTATTTTTCCTTATGCATGTGATCACCAATTTTATTTTATTTTTTGAATCAATTTTGTCCGAGCCTATCGCCAATTTTGTCTGGGCTTATGGCCAATTTTAGGAACAAACCGGTTTTAAAAGACGTTTAGATAATTTTAAATATAATAATCTTGATAGACCATCGTAATGCATGGGCATTCAAATAGTATCTATAAAAGTTGTACTATATTAATTAAACCAAATTTATGTTTTTACAAAGTTAAAAAAAGTTATACTGTACTACGGAGTATTATATAACTATAAGTAGACTAGATATCTGTTATAAGCTACGGAGCTAGAGTTTGTGCTTGCTTAATTTAAGCAAAGCTATGGTCTTAACGCAACCAATCCGACGATACCTGTCATAAGCTAAGGAACTATAGAGGAAATCTCAGATTCCGAACTAACGAATCAGTCCGAGGTTAGGCATGTTTTGCAAAGCATCGGCAGCAGGGTCCCCGACGACTCTGCGCCGCCGACGGCTGCGTTGGTACTTGGTAGACAAATTATAAGTTTTCAACGTCCGTGGGCAGTCAAAACGATTCAACTTTTCTCGGGGTAGTCGTGCGATCCCACGAGGAGTCGATGATGCGACGCTAGCTCGCAAGCCTTCTCTTTTGGGAGTAAAGATGCACACCCAGCGCATTGCCAACTAGCCGCCGGCGGACGCCACAGCTATAGGCCCCTGCAAGTATATATCAATTTAGCTCCAAAAGCCTCCCAATATGCGCACTCATCGGGAGCAGAGATCAATAGCTTTTTTGAGCCATTTTAAGATTTCTTCGTAGCTAGTACTCTATGAAGAATGAGCAATGTTCGGCAAACGTACAAGAACATGCATCCACCCATAATTAACACGCCAGTGGAAGGTTCGTACAATAAGTAAAAGCCAAAATTGGTGGCACGATGCATATGTGTGCATGCAGAAGTAATGTTATATTCTCGTTGGGGAAGAGGTAGTAGGTAAAGTGCACTTATGTTATATTATTGTCCATATAGAGATGAAAATGTATATTATAGCTAGGCACATGCAATGTTTTTTACTAGGTGAAAATTAACAAAAACCGTATTGCAACAGACAATTGTGTCGTGGCAGGACAAATTGAGATCCTTGGTGCGGCATCAAATCTCTCCCGAATTCGTGGTGCGACATGAGTCAACTCGGTCCGCGGCAGGATTACTTGTCGCCCGCGACGAAGAGCTTTCACACGGCAGGGTGGGTCAGCAAAACCAGCCCCGGGAGGCAGCGGTGGCAGCTTGTCGTGGGAAATAATTAAATTGGACAAAGACATCATCTCGGCAGGCTACCGGGGCAATAGTTTAGGGCCGAGAAAGAGTGCACGACAGGGAGCACGACAACAGATCTCTAGGGAGACAGTGTCGAGATAGACATTCCTCGGTCAAAGATCTTGGTGACAACAGAAAAATTCCTAGGTCTTGTAGCCTAGGCTTCTTCTCTCAATCTCTGAATTTAGAAGGAGATAAGTCCCTGTTCAACGAGGTGCTCTGATACCAATATGATACGGGCCGACCTGATAATTCGTTGCAATTTCAGATATATAACAAAGAGACTGGACCTGTTTAAGATCAAACCGTAAACCCTAGCAAAATCAGCGTTGAATATATCAAGATCAACTCCACAAAATGGCAACACAGACACTCACATATCAACAAGAAAACAAACCCATGATATTGGTGTCTCCCTACATGGGACTTTTCTTCGCTCCACTCAAATGTAATTTTATCTATCACATTACAATGAAGCCCCCATATAGCTTTATTGCAATGCCCCCCTCCTCACCCACCCACCCCCCCCCCCCCCCCCCCCCCCCACGCCCGGCCGCTTAAACTTGAGTTAAAATGAAGGGACTCTTTCCTAAATAGAAAAATCATATTCATGCTCTAATCTTCTGGTGTGCCATCTTAACACGTCTAAATGGTGGGAACCCATCCATGGTGCACAAAGAGAGAACACGCAATAGATGAAACCTCCTATTGGTTCGAACTATTTTGTAACACTGTAAGTATCTCTACAGAAGGATAGCATAGACATCGGAAGACTCATCTGAACAGAGTTAATAAGAACAAGTCTATCTCCATATCATAATAGCTTGCCTTGCTAGCATCCTAACTTTCGTTCTTCTACAGGATTCCACTCTTACTATGATGGATAGGAATAACTAGGTACCTAACAGAAAGGGAACCAGTTTCACAACCAAATATTTGTCTATCTTGGCCCCAATATCCTTAGCTTTAACAAAATTGGAGATCTCACTTTATGAAAGTTTATTTTTAAACCAAATTGTTGCTCAAAGATACACAAAACAAGTTTTATGTTCACAACTTGCTGTGAATAATGTTGTGTAAAAAGAATAGTATCATCAGCGTCGTACTATAATATGGAAACCCCTCTTTAAACAAGGTGCGGAATTAAACCTCTTATTTGTCCATCCTCCTTACCCCTTTCAATCAGAATAGCTAACATGCATGTCATTAGCAATTAGGTGAAAATATTTCGTTTATTTCCACCCTGTTATACATGTTTAAGCTTTGCACGTTATGTCCACTTGGCTTCTTCATCACGCCTAAGTTTAGCCAGCCTCTCATTTGTGTCCCTTAAGACTTTTCTTTCGGAATCATTTAACAGTATTGTTTCCGCTTTATATTTATTTGTTTTGAAGTTAGAAGAAATGAAATTGTACCTATAGCTACTGCCCAAAATTCATAGGTTATATTAGGTTTTATTAGCACAAGACTTTGACCAGGAATTACTTTCTGAATATGTGGTTCTTGTAACGCAAAGTATATACTTACTGGACTGTGCTACCTAGGGCACGTACCCTAGATTAGACTTCCGTGGCCACGGATGAAATATGGTAATTTAACCATGCATGCAGGTAATTAACCAACCCACCACGTGGACTTTTTCATTGGTTTCTAAACTTTAAATGTTTTATCTCTTGAACCGTAAATCAAAACTCAGATCCGTTTTCACGGTTAGCTTAGTCGCGTCGAGTTCTTCGAAAGTAGATCCCATGTTGATATGTTTTGATAAAAAAAACTGACCTTAGTTGCCAGATTATAGTCACTTGGTCACCAGGTTAAAATCAAATAGTTACCAGTTTTTTTGAACTCCCCTACTCACCAATGTAAGTCTTTCCTGATGTTTAATGTGATGTTTAGAGTGGATCAAATATCCATTCTCTGGATATTTTGATCATCGCTACGAGGAAAAATATGTAAATATTATCTGGTAACTATGTGCTATTTGGATAGTAACTGTTAACCCAGTAGCATGGCAACTACGGTATAATAACACAACTGATGACGGAAAAAAAAAGTCGTCAAAACATATTAATATGTGATCTTGTTTTGAAGTACTCGTCGAGACGAACCCAACAGTGAAAACGGATCGTCAATTGGATTAACGGTTTAAGAGATAATTCATTTTAAATTTACGAATGATGGAAAGAATCCTTGTATGCATGCATGACGTTGGCTCTTCCGTCCTATAGGGGTGTGAATGCTACCACCAAACGCCGGATTGAGTTAGTGAGCATGGCACGTTTGTTAGATAGATTAATCTCGTATATTACTAGATCCGTTTTAAAAATATTTTTAATTTTGTATCTTATAAAGAATGTATTGATGGAGAAATTCGTGAAAAGCCTTTATTTTAAGGGAAACCTAATGCGCCTACGGCTAGTAATCACTACCGGAAAAACTATCTTTGCCGTGTGGCCATCGCTTTGCCGTGCGCAATCAATATTGCGGAACACGGCAAAGAATATTTTGCCATGCGTGGAGGAGGGGGATCACGGCAAAGCCAATATGCACGGCAAAACATAAGAAAAGCGCACGGCAAATAAATACGCACGGCAAAACATATCGGAAGCACACGGCACATCTACGCCACTCGGCAAAGAAACTTTGCCGTGTGTTTTTCTACCAACCACGGCAAAGAATTTGACCAGGATTTGCCGCGGTTCCCCGATATTTCGCGGGAAAATATTTCTATTCGCGCGGCTTGTTCCCGCGCGGAAAACAAATTCGCGGGAAAACCTTTGCCGTGTACGAAGAAGCAGTGCACGGCACATCATTGCTTTGCCGTGTGGATTCCCTCCAGGCGCACGGCACATCATCTCTTTGCCGTGTTCCCCGGGAAACCCACACGGCAAAACATGTGTTTCCCCCTCTTTTCTATTTTTGTCGTTTCCGTAGACTTTCTTTGTTTCATTTCTTGTTAAGACTTATAATACACTCATTTACTTGAATTAATTATGTTTTTCGATAATATATATATAACCCTCCGGTGGTAGTTCGGGCCGCATGCGTCGTCGCAACCCCTAACAAAGCGGACGAAACAGGCAAAAACTCTTGTTTCGGTGGAACCGGCGCCGAGAGGGGTAGACGCATGAACTTTTTTGCTTGGTTGTGTAGATCAAGCAAAGCACTCAACATAGGTACTCAGCATAGATGAGAACACACACATGAAATAACGTTTATTCTGGAGAAAGAGGAACAACATATGAAGAAAACATAGGTGGGCACACACACACAACACTCAATATACGAACTCAACATAGGAAGATGACAACACACACACAGTACTCAACATAGGTACTCAAACAAACTATGACCAGTTCCTAAGCCGCGCGGTGCTGAGCCGCGGACGCTCTGCTTCCAAAGAGCCGGAACCATGTGAGAATCCCTCGCGTCATAAGGATTCTGAAGATACGGCCAACGCCTGTTATCGACGTTAGTATCCAACAAATACATGTAGCGATGGACGTGCTCGTCCTCCTCCCTAATACGGCGACGTACCACCTCCTCGGGGTCCGGCGCTTGGTTCCCGCAACCTCCCAACACACTCTTATACATATATTAGGGACCAATGCAAGCTTTGGTGGGATTCCGACGCTCCGGACCCCCGGTACGGCGAAACCCTACACCCGCTGGAAAAAAGTCCAACCTGTCGATCTACCCCTTTGACCGGCGCCGAGAGGGGGTAGACGCATGAACTTTTTTTCTTGGTTGTGTTAGGTTGGTACATAGGACCAATGGGAACCAACATTCCATGTGTTCCGTCGCATGATTCCATGCCCGGCACCCGAAACGGGAGTTTCCACCTCTAAGTGTCGGAACTTACTACGGAGTAAGGGGGGTTCGTCAAGCGGGTCGCACCTCGGAGCCGTATCTTGGTTCCCGCAACCTCCCACACTCTTATACATATATTAGGGACCAATGCAAGTTTTGGTGGGATTCCGACGCTCCGGACCCCCGGTACGGCGAAACCCTACACCCGCTGGAAAAAAGTCCAACCTGTCGATCTACCCCTTTGACCGGCGCCGAGAGGGGGTAGACGCATGAACTTTTTTGCTTGGTTGTGTTAGGTTGGTACATAGGACCAATGGGAACCAACATTCAATGTGTTCCGTCGCATGATTCCATGCCCGGCACCCGAAACGGGAGTTTCCACCTCTAAGTGTCGGAACTTACTACGGAGTAAGGGGGGTTCGTGAAGCGGGTCGCACCTCGGAGCCGTATCTTGGTTCCCGCAATCTCCCAACACACTCTTATACATATATTAGGGACCAATGCAAGCTTTGGTGGGATTCCGACGCTCCGGACCCCCGGTACGGCGAAACCCTACACCCGCTGGAAAAAAGTCCAACCTGTCGATCTACCCCTTTGACCGGTGCCGAGAGGGGGTAGACGCATGAACTTTTTTGCTTGGTTGTGTTAGGTTGGTACATAGGACCAATGGGAACCAACATTCCATGTGTTCCGTCGCACGATTCCATGCTCGGCACCCGAAACGGGAGATTCCACCTTAAGTGTCGGAACTTACTACGGAGTAAGGGGGTTCGTGAAGCGGGTCGCACCTCGGAGCCGTATCTTGGTTCCCGCAACCTCCCAACACACTCTTATACATATATTAGGGACCAATGAAAGCTTTGGTGGGATTCCGACGCTCCAAACCCCCGGTACGGCGAAACCCTACACCCGCTGGAAAAAAGTCCAACCTGTCGATCTACCCCTTTGACCGGCGCCGAGAGGGGGTAGACGCATGAACTTTTTTGCTTGGTTGTGTTAGGTTGGTACATAGGACCAATGGGAACCAACATTCCATGTGTTCCGTCGCATGATTCCATGCCCGGCACCCGAAACGGGAGATTTCACCTTAAGTGTCGGAACTTACTACGGAGTAAGGGGGGGTTCGTGAAGCGGGTCGCACCTCGGAGCCGTATCTTGGTTCCCGCAACCTCCCAACACACTCTTATACATATATTAGGTACCAATGCAAGCTTTGGTAGGATTCCGACGCTTCGGACACCCGGTACGGCGAAACCCTACACCCGCTGGAAAAAAGTCCAACCTGTCGATCTACCCCTTTGACCGGCGCCGAGAGGGGGTAGACGCATGAACTTTTTTGCTTGGTTGTGTTAGGTTGGTACATAGGACCAATGGGAACCAACATTCCATGTGTTCCGTCGCATGATTCCATGCCCGGCACCCAAAACGGGAGTTTCGACCTCTAAGTGTCGGAACTTAGTACGGAGTAAGGGGGGTTCATGAAGCGGGTCGCACCTCGGAGCCGTATCTTGGTTCCCGCAACCTCCCAACACATTCTTATACATATATTAGGGACCAATGCAAGCTTTGGTGGGATTCCGACGCTCCGGACCCCCGGTACGGCGAAACCCTACACCCGCTGGAAAAAAGTCCAACCTGTCGATCTACCCCTTTGACCGGCGCCGAGAGGGGGTAGACGCATGAACTTTTTTGCTTGGTTGTGTTAGGTTGGTACATAGGACCAATGGGAACCAACATTCCATGTGTTCCGTCGCATGATTCCATGCCCGGCACCCGAAACGGGAGTTTCCACCTCTAAGTGTCGGAACTTACTACGGCAGTAAGGGGGGTTCGTGAAGCGGGTCGCACCTCGGAGCCGTATCTTGGTTCCCGCAACCTCCCAACACACTCTTATACATATATTAGGGACCAATGCAAGCTTTGGTGGGATTCCGACGCTCCGGACCCCCGGTACGGCGAAACCCTACACCCGCTGGAAAAAAGTCCAACCTGTCGATCTACCCCTTTGACCGGCACCGAGAGGGGGTAGACGCATGAACTTTTTTGCTTGGTTGTGTTAGGTTGGTACATAGGACAATGGGAACCAACATTCCATGTGTTCCGTCGCATGATTCCATACCCGGCACCCGAAACGGGAGTTTCCACCTCTAAGTGTCGGAACTTAGTACGGAGTAAGGGGGGTTCGTGAAGCGGGTCGCACCTCGGAGCCGTATCTTGGTTCCCGCAACCTCCCAACACACTCTTATACATATATTAGGGACCAATGCAAGCTTTGGTGGGATTCCGACGCTCCGGACCCCCGGTACGGCGAAACCCTACACCCGCTGGAAAAAAGTCCAACCTGTCGATCTACCCCTTTGACCGGCGCCGAGAGGGGGTAGACGCATGAACTTTTTTGCTTGGTTGTGTTAGGTTGGTACATAGGACCAATGGGAACCAACATTCCATGTGTTCCGTCGCATGATTCCATGCCCGGCACCCGAAACGGGAGATTTCACCTTAAGTGTCGGAACTTACTACGGAGTAAGGGGGGTTCGTGAAGCGGGTCGCACCTCGGAGCCGTATCTTGGTTCCCGCAACCTCCCAACACACTCTTATACATATATTAGGGACCAATGCAAGCTTTGGTGGGATTCCGATGCTCCGGACCCCCGGTACGGCGAAACCCCCGGTACGGCGAAACCCCTTTCGATGCCGGTCAAGAGGGTAGACGAAAACGTTAAGGTTTTTCCCTGCGGATCTAGGGTTTCGTCTATCCCGGGCCCCGGAGCGTCGGAAGCCCACCCAAACATAACCATAATTTATTACAAAACAATATATAGATAATTAATGTATTAACTGCTAGTAATAAACAGTGAACAAAAAAAGTAAATAAGAAAAACAATTAAAAGTAAAAACAAATAAAAGAGGTGCTTTGCCGTGCGCATTTATGGGTGCACACGGCAAAGAGGTGCTTTGCCGTGTGGGTACTGCACCGGCGCACGGCAAAGAAATGGCTTGCCGTGTGCGCCCCTGTCAGGCTCACGGCAAAGAAGGTGAGCACGGCAAAGGGCTTATCCCTTTGCCGGCCACTCACGGCCACACACACACCCAACGCACACAACGCACGCACACACGCCACACGCACACACGCCGCCGTCCCGCCGCCGCGCCTCCCGTGCCTCCCCACCGCCCGCATCGCCGCCTCCCACCGCCGCGCCTCCCCGCTCCTCCCCACTGGCGCCGCCACGCCTCCCCGCTCCTCCCCACCGCCACGGACTCCCCGCTCCTCCCCACCGCCCGCATCGCCGGTCTCCTCCTCCCGACCCGACCTCGCCGACCCGCCCTGACCTCCCCTGCCGCCCCGACCTCCCGGCCTCCTCCTCCCCGACTCCCCGCCCGCCCCGACCACCCCGGCCTCCTCCTCCCCGACCTCCCCTGCCTCGAGCTCCCCTACCGGCCAGCACTCCCCTGCCTCGAGCTCCCCTGACGGCGCCCCTCTGCCGGAGCCTCCCCTGCCGCCCCCTATCAGAGCCTCCCCTACCCCCAGCCTCTCGGTGAGCTCCCCTGCCGCGAGCCCCAGCCACTCACGGCCTCCCCTGCCGCCTCCCCTGCCGCCTCCTCCCCTGCCGCCACTTTTCCACCCCGCGCCCGCCGCCTCCAAGCCGGCCGGACGCAGACCCCTGCCTCCTCCGGCGCCCCTACTCCAAGCCCGCCGGCCGGGAACGAGCAGGATGAGCTCACCGGCCGGTCCAGGGTGAGCGGTGGCCACATCCCGCCGCCGACAGCCCTCCGTCGTCGATCCCGGTCGCCGGCAGCCCTCCACCGTCGATCCCCTGCCGCCTCCCCTGCACTCACCTCGTCGTCCACGACTGCCGCCTCTCCCCTGCAGGTATAGGCATGACAACAAGTAGTGTTAATTTTGGTACAAGTTTTAGTGTTAATTTTCGAGTTGGTATATATAACGTGTGTCATGGCAGCAAGTAGTGGATTGGTGTATGCCTAATTGTGGTGTATGCAAATATGGTTTACAAATTTGGTGGTTTACAAATATGCAAGTAGTGTTATGCCTAGAAGCATTAAGCAGTACATGAATATTTATGTTGTACATCTGTTCTTATATATATGTTGTTTTCGTGGTTTCAGATATCGTAGTTTACGGGGCTTCTTCTCCAGCTGAGGAGGGCAACCTTGCTGCCCCTGTTCCTTTTGCGGTTTGCGGGAGCGGCGAGCATCTTCTTCGTTGTTGATCACGCTTCGAGGGTAAGAACTCGTCAGCTCTCTTGAAAGTACCTAGGGTTTTATTTTGGTCTAGATCACCGAGTCTGTCGCGTCACCTAGGCGTCAATACCCGTCCGTAAGCGTTACGCGGAAAAATATGCACATAGAGTTAGAGTTGCATATTTTCAGCCGTAACGCTTACGGCATTTACGGGGCAGTCCGCGGGTCCGTGGATTGGGTACGTTCTCCCTGCTCTACCTCGATCCGAGATAGAATTTCGGCAGCGCCTCCCCGTTGTTCTCCGGATGCACATTCTCTCGGCTTTTTGCCGAGACGTGTATCGGGAGAGCAGCGGGGAGGTGCTGCCGAAATTCTGTCTCGGATCGGGGTAGAGCGGGGAGAACGTACTCAATCCACGGGCCCGCGGGCTGTTTAGGTCCAATACCCATTAGAGAGATAGGTGGATGCATGCCGTAAAATATGGTTTTGTTAAAATTCAATGACATGTTGAACTGAAAGCATTGTGTATGTCTTTTTTGGTACCGATTAAAGGATGGAGAACCGTGAGTGGATGTATGCTGGCAGAAAGAGTCAGTATGAGTTTAGTGATGAATGGAGAGATAAGGCTGAGGAGTTTGTGAACAAGGCGTTTGACATCAGCAGCAAACCCATGAAAGTGTTTTGCCCCTGTAAGAAATGCGCTAACCGAAAGCGAATGTCGAAGGTAGATGTCAGTACGCACCTGCTCAAGTTTGGGTTCACACCGTTCTACCATGTTTGGAATTTCCATGGTGAACAGTTAGCAAAACGTCCTAGAACCGAGCCGCGTCAGATTCAGCCAGCTGGAGGATTTGACACTGGGTTCGAGAACTGCTTAGATGACTTTGTTAATGCTAATGCGCCTGAAAGCCCTCATGTAGAGGCGGAGACACCTCAGGAGGCGGAGACAAGTGAGCAGCCGGAGGAAAACACAAAGAAGTACTACGAGGCTATGTTTGCTTCCCAGAAACCCCTCCATGAACATACAGATGTTACCCTTCTAGATGCCATCGCTCGCCTTATGGCCCTGAAGTGCCAGAGGAAGATATGCAGGGATGGTTTCGATGATCTTCTGGCCGTCGTTGGCAGCCTTCTACCGAAAGGGCACATCTTGGCGAAGAGCTTCTACGAGGCGACTAAACTCCTCCGTGACCTTAAGATGTCATATGAGAAGATAGACGCCTGTCCGAAGGGATGCATGCTATTCAGGAAAGACCATGCTGGAACAAATTATTGCATCCATTGCAATTCCTCGAGGTACTTCGAGGTCGACCTCGGTGGTGGACAGAAGAGGCAGACCGGGATTCCCCAGAAGATTCTCCGGTACCTTCCATTTATACCGAGGATCCAGCGTCTTTACATGAACAAAGACACTGCCCAGCAGATGCGATGGGCCGCATTAGGGGAGAGATACACCGACAAGATGATACATCCGTCGGATGGTGCCGCATGGAAGAGGTTTGTAGCAAAGTATCCACTGAAAGCGGGCGACCCGAGGAGCGTAGCTGTTGCTATATCAACCGATGGGTTCAATCCGTATGGCATGTCGGCGGCAACATACAGCTGTTGGCCCGTGTTTGTCATCCCCCAGAACCTCCCCCCGGTGAGTCCATGAGATCACATAACATGTTATTGTCGATGATAATCCCAGGACCGAAATATCCGGGTAAGAACATGAATGTGTACCTGGAACCGCTGGTGGAAGACTTGGCAGTTGGCTGGAACGGTCGCGGGGTCCGGACATATGATGCCTCAACAAATGATCACTTCGATATGTATATCTGGTACCACACATCTCTCCATGACTTACCAGCGCGTGCTTTGTTCTGCGGCTGGTGTACACATGGGAAGTGGCCTTGCCCACAGTGCAGACAGGCTATGACTTTCTTCTGGCTTAAGAAGGGAGGCAAGTATTCCTGCTTTGATCAACATCGGCAGTTCCTTGACCCAGATCATAGATACAGGAGTGACGTAAAGCGGTTCAAGAAAGGAGTCGAGATCCATGCTCCGAAACCACGTCTGATGACCGGACGTGAAATCAAGGCTGAGCTAGAAGCTCTCGTGCCTAACCCCGATGGGAATGGTTTCGTGGGTTATGGGGAGACACACCAGTGGACTCACATTCCGTGCTTCTGGAAGCTGCTCCCGTACATGGAGGATGTTGAGCTTCCACACAACATTGATGTAATGCACACCGAAAAGAATATCGCCGAGGCTCTCTATAGCAGCATCATGGAGACTGAGAAGACGAAGGATAACGTCAAGGCTCGAATTGACCAAGAAGAGCTTTGTGACAGGCCAAATCTGAATATGCAGCCTCCTGGAGTCAACGGCAGTAGGTGGTCTAAGCCAAAGGCTCCGTTCTGCCCTACAAGGGCGGAAAGAAGGGAAATATTACAGTGGCTCGTGGACTGTTTGTACTTCCCTGATGGGTATGCAGCTAACTGGACGAGGTGTGTGAACCTGGAAACGCAACGAGTGGGAGGGCTGAAGAGTCATGACTACCACGTGTGGATTGAGCGCATAATGCCGGTGATGATTCGAGGCTATGTCGATGAGGAGACTTGGCGAACACTTGCGGAGTTGAGCTTTTTCTTCCGCCAGATTTGTGCAAGGGAGTTAGATCGTGAAGTGCTTGAGAAGCTGCATGAACAGGCACCCGAGTTGCTTTGCAAGCTAGAGATGTTACTTCCGCCAGGTTTTTTTAATCCGATGCAACATATGATCTTGCATCTCCCGCACGAGGCTTTGCTGGGGGGGCCTGTGTCGACCCGTTGGCAGTTTGGGCCTGAGAGAGAAATGAAGAAGCTACGTGGAAATTGCGGCAATAAATGCAAGATCGAGGCATCCATGGCCGAGGCATGCCTTAACGAGGAGGTGTCAAACTTCACGACAAGGTATTATCATGCCAACATTCCCACAAAGCACAATCCAGTCCTTCGCTACAATGTAGCCAACCCTGAAGATGTACCCAAGCTTAGCATCTTCATAGGGCTCGGTGGCAAATCAAGTGGCACGAAGAAGTTCATCATGAATAAACTCGAGCGGGATATGATAAGCTCGTACATCTTGTTAAGTATGGTGGAAGTGAAGCCGTACATCGAGTAAGTCTTTCACCATTTAGTATTTCACAAACATTCACTCCTATATTCGTGGCTAACTCCTCTTTTCTCATCGGCGTAGACGATTCACTCGTGAAAACTGGAAGCTGAGAAGGGAACCTAGCCCGAAAGAGTCGAAGGATCTTTTTGACAAGGGTGCTGGTTTTGACAAGGGTGGTGGTTTCATCAGCTGGTTCGCGGGTTTGGTACTGTTCTATTTAACTTTTCTACTGTCGTGGACATTCATCTAGCATTCCTCGTTCTAAACTTGCCATGCTAAACTTGCAGGCAAAAAAGGACAAACAAATGAAGCCAGAGCTTAGAAAGATTGCCCATGGCTTTGGCCATTCCGTCAACTCATTCCATGCTTATGATGTGAATGGATATCGCTTTCATACCCATGAGTACACAACAAACCGGGCCAATCGGAAGACAATAAATAGTGGGGTGTTATGTGAAGGCTCAGATAAACTCCATTACTATGGAAGAGTCGAGGCTATATACGAGTTGAATTATGGCTTTGGTAAAGGGCTAAATCCCGTTGTATTCAAATGCCATTGGTTCGACCCGCATCGGGTGAGACGGGATCCTAGAATTGGATTGGTTGAAGTTCAACAAAGCTCCAAGTATCCGGGAGACGACGTCTACATTTTGGCTACCCAGGCCTTCCAAGTATTCTATCTCCCGTACCCGTGCAAGAAAACAGCCAAAGCATATCAAAAGCGTCTACAAGGGTGGGATGTTGTGATGACGGTACCTCCGCACAATAGGCCGCCTATGCCTAACAGTGAAGATTACCGGCGCCTAGAGCCCTCAACATTCGAAGGCGAGTTTTATCAGGAAGGAGGGCTCCCTGGGATATTCACTATCAACTTGCCGACCGATGATGACATGGAATACGTCGAAGAAGACGAAGCTGCGGGAATGGAGGAAGACACAGCGCATGATGAAGTCGTGGAGGTTCATAACCAAGCCGATGTGTCTTTGCTAGAGCGGTTCCACGCAGGACTTGACGTCGATGAGCCACAGGGACCACCTCCTGGTTCCGTGGAGGGTTGGTGGTGTGGCGACCCCGACAGTGATGACGACACGAGTGGTCCAATAGTTGATCCCAATGATCTCGACACAGGCTACTGATAGCGATGAGGACACATGTATTAGTAATTGCCAGTCTAGCTTATATGTAATAGGTCAATGCTACTCTATGTAACCGTGATTGTCAGTCTAGTTTATTTTGTGAGAACTCATTGTCGCTACTCCATGTATTTTGTTTTATTCTAATTGTTGCTTCATCTAAAATGTGATTTTTTTACTATACTCATTATTGCTTCATCTATTAAATTTAATTTTGGATCATGTGTACTGATTAAACCTATTTGTTTTGTCAATGCAGGAAATATGACAGGGGGAAGCAGTCTGAGTAAGGCCTTGGCAAAAAGGGTGGGCAGCGTGAAGAAACTCCTGGTTGGTTCGAGTTCGTCTCGACGACCGTCACCGTCACACTCACCTCCACGTGCGAGGAGTGCACGGCGTGGGAGTACGAGGAGAGAGAGTCCTCCCCCGGCCGAGGAGTCCTCCGACGAGGAGGACGTGGAGTACGAGCAGGAGCCGGAGCCGGATTCTGAGGACGAGTCGCTGGACGAGGAGTCCAGCTGCGAGGAGTACGAGCAGGAGTACCTGCAGGAGTACGAGCAGGAGATGGAGGAGGGCGAGGAGGACAGCGAGGAGGAGGGGGGAGAGGAGGGACCTCCACTGGGCACGTTCGAGCTTGACCCGTCGCTGCAGTGGGACCCGCCGGAGGAGGAGTGGGTTGAGACGGACCCGACTATCCCTCCGCCACAGAGTAAGCCGCCGTATCAGCGGGGGGCCGCGGCCCTCCCCGATCTTCCTTACGGCTCACGTCACACGCTTCTCATTCCCACCGGGGCAAGGTACATCTAATTATTCATGTTCAATTTTAGCTTTTTCACTTGTGTTTTGACCCGCTAACCATACTAATTTTGATTTTTTCATTGTGTAGATCGTTTGAGTACGTGCCTGCTAAGGCCAAGGGACAGCGTACCTACTCGAGCATCCTTGGATGTCTTGTGCGCAAGTTCTTCCCTGGGATTGTCACCCTCCCCGATGGTACCACGAGTGTAGCTTGGACGTTCAAGCATTACACCTACGCGGAGGATCCCGAGGACGAGGAGGCGAACATGGCGGAGAAGACACTCCGCTACTTCTGGGTAAGTTTGCTTGACTTCTATAAATCCTAGATTTCACTAGTGGCTTTAACCCTATTCTACCTATGTGCATGCTTGCAGAACTACTTCTCCTACCGGCCGGAGCACGAGGCCCAGTGCACGGCGGTCCTTGTGGAGATGGCCTCCAAGATGGTGACGGACATGCACTACGAGGCTCGGGTGAACAGTGTCCGCAATTGGTACGCCGAGAAGAAGATCAAGCTGTCCAAGAAGCGTGCCCGGGACATCTTGATGCAGCCATGGCAGTACCTGCAGGTAGCCGCATTTCTATATTATCGATTTTGTTGACCGCCATGTAATATCATTAATATGTGTGTTATGTGTATGTAGGTGCCTCCTCTGTACGTTGGTAACAATCATGAGTGCCACCTCGCGATGGTAGCGTGGTGGACTAGCAAGGAGTACCTCAAGCTCCACGAGGAGGGAAAGGCAAAGCGGGCGTATAACAAGGGTGGAACACACCGCCAAGGCAGCCGCAGCCTCTCTCAATGCGTGCAAACTGAGGTGAGCAAATGCATTCTTTAGTCCACCTAAGTTCGTGCTCTCATTTGCAATATTTGCTGCTTTTCACCTATGTTCGTGCTCTCTTTGCAGAAAGCGAAGACCGGCGTAGAGCCCTCGACCTTCGCCGTTTGGTCAAAGTTCCGGAAGATGGATGAGCCGGATCCTGACACGGGGTCGTTGTGGATCAACCCCGGCGCCGAGCTCCGGAGCGAGGGGTACACGGCGAAGTTCAAGGAGCGCAACGGTGAGGATGCTGACCCTCTCACCAGTCCACTTGACGTCGAGGCTGTCGTGCTTGCGGGGGGAGGCAAGGGGAATGGCCGGTTGTGGATAGGTGACGGCTCCGTCGACCCTCGCACCGTCCCGTCCCTACGCCAGCTCCGCAAGGGGAGGGCTCCTGGTGCGCCTGCTGTGGAGACCCGCCCACGAGTTTCGGGTCTGGTTGTCGACCAGCTCCGGGAGCAGGTTAGTCAGCAGCAGGTGCTCTATCAGCAGCAGCAGGAGCAGATCCGACTGCAGCAGGAGCAGATCCGGCAGCAGCAGGAGGCGTCACGGCAGATGATGGAGTGGATGACGGCCAACATTCAGCGCTTGGCTCCTTCGGACGGGACTTTTGTTCCACCGACGTTCCCATGGGTATGTCGTCAAACTTGTCATTCTATCCATCTTACTGTTGTAACTTAGGTATCTTTTGTAATGCGAGCATTTTTCCATGTTGTAGATGGTTCCAGGATCGGCGGGTGGATCTCACTCGATGGCGCCGCAGCCGCCGCCTGGTGGTCAGGACGATCCGGAGCAGCAGCCCCTCTTCACAAACCCTTCCGTTGTCCGGAGGCTTCCGTGGGTATGCTCGCATGACTCATAATTTAGCTTGTCATGCCATTGCCACTTTAGTTGAACTTGTCAAAATTTAGTTAGTTGAACTTGTCAAATTTTATACATTAGTTGAACTTGTCAAATTTTATCCTATGCCTATGCACTTGTCAAATTTTAGTTGGTTAACTCATCAAATTTTAGTTAGTTAGCTTTCTTTTAGTTAGTTATGGAGCACTTGACATTTAGTTGGTTATGCCTATGCATATGCACTTGTCAAATTTTAGTTAGTTAAATTATGCCTATGCACTTGACATGTAGTTGTTGAACTCATTCATTCTTTTCCAAACATGTAGGAGGATCCTCCTCATCAATGATGTCCATCGTCGCCGTCGTGACTAACATGTGAAGCTTCATGTCCATCTCCGCCTTCATGATCTATATGTTGAATTATGGAGCATCTATTGTGTGAATTGATATGTATCTCGTCGTGATCTATATGTTTGTGTCAATTGTCAAATATTTGTCGTCGTGGTATGTGAATTGTGATATGTGTGTCGTCGTGATATGTTTGTCGTCTGTGAATTTGTATCTTTTATTGTCATCTGTGAATTGTTTGTAAAATGCAGGGATTTTATAAAAAACAGAATAAATCTGAGCCATATTGCCACTGTGCCGTGTATTGGCACACGGCAAAGAACTTTGCCGAGCACTGGCGCACGGCACAGAAGACACGCGGCACCCACCTGTGTTCCTGGCAACATGCCAGATGACCAAATGGTCAATGTGCCGTGCGTTTTTGCCAAAGGCGCACGGCAAAGAGTGCGCACCTAGCCACTAGCCAGACGGCCAGGAGGGCGATATGCCGTGCATGTGTCGCGGAGGCGCACGGCAAAGATACGTGCTGTGCCGTGAGGGTGGCGTCGAGGCGCACGGCAAATACTTAAAATGTGCCGTGTGTGCGCGGTGATGCA
The DNA here is from genome assembly GCA_012064385.1 of Puccinellia tenuiflora. NCBI lineage: Eukaryota > Viridiplantae > Streptophyta > Magnoliopsida > Poales > Poaceae > Puccinellia > Puccinellia tenuiflora. The sequence goes on from QRDG01001831.1 coordinate 1,198,440, forward strand.
CACGGCAAAGATTTGAATTATGCCGTGATGGGCGTTCAGAGGATCACGGCAAAGACTGGTGGGACCAGGATTTCCGGTTGACCCCCTCTGACCGATGTGTGCCGTGCGGTGCGATAAAGAGCACACGGCACAGGCTATGCCGTGATTGTTTCAGTATGGTGCACGGCAAAGGTTCTTTGCCGACACAAACTAGGCCGTGTGGGGTTTGCCGTGTAGATCCTCACGGCAAAGCGTTTGCCGTGTTCCGCCGGTCCTTTGCCGTGTCTTTCCCCCACACGGCAAACATCTGGTTTCCGGTAGTGAATACTCATGGGTAACTTCTATATATCCTAGTGTACTTTCCGAAAATGGTTGGTGGAATGAATATCTGTTAGTCTCCTAAGGTACCATATACAAATAAAATCATGTTATCTATAGTATTGCACTACTCTGCATCAAATCCGCAGATACAAAAAAGTAGCTAAAAAATGAAAAAACATATGAAAAAGGCTGAATCTAATGGGATTATCATAATCCACTTCAATACAAACACTACATTTGGATCACCATAACAAGCAGTTGCTCTTCTACATTTTCTCGGTTTTATGTGTAAATTTGTAGCAACTCGCAATTTTTTTAGCATACAAGCAACACAAAATTCAAGACATATCACACCCATTTGGCAACACATAACTTTCTTTCCAAGACGATGCATGGTTGGAGCATGTATTGTTCATTAGAAAGAGTATTACAACACCATAACAAAGGTACGTCTCAAAGATGAGGAAAGAATAAGCAACTTTGACAGATGTTTCCACGAAAGAAGTCCTTTCTCTAGCTTGAAAAAGAATCATAGACTTAAAACCATCTAATTCTAATTAAGTATGCGGTTTGCTAAAACACAATTGTCTGCTTTCTCCTAGTAAACTTGGTAGATTTTTTAGCCATCGGATGAGCGCAGAGATGCATGATGTTTCGTCTGTTTTTGGGCAGACGAGAATGAAAATCTTACGGTGGTTGTTTGAACCCACGACCTTGGTCTGGCTTAAGGCACCATCAGGCTAGTTTTGTGTCTTGTATGTATTGTAAAATTTCTTTGTCCTTTTCTTTTCACCTGCATAATTTTTAGACTTTATTTTTTGTTTTTTTATTATATCACTGGTCATTTTCAACTTGTGAAATTCTACTTGTTTGTTTATGTAAATCCTATAATTCTACAAAATTTGTCGTAATTTTGTGTTTTAGAAGTACATAATTAGATATTATACTGACTAACTTTCTTTAGTTAGGAGCCAGATAATCCACACCAACCAAAGCAAACATGCCTTCGTTCAGGAAAAAACAAGTTCTTTTCTTCTCGGTAGTACGTATTACTTGGACAAATCATGGAGAAACTTGAATAAACGCCTAGAATGAGATTACCGGCAGAACACACTACACCAAAACTATAACTCGAACATCAAAAGCTACGCAGTTTTTCTTTCCTTCATGCGTACGTTATTTGCTTTTATCTAAAAAACAGTATTGTTTTTACTACAGCTTCTTGTAAAAAATCAGCAAACATAATGCTAGCTCATTTACTGTCAACGGACAACAGTTAAATCATCTTACATTACCACAGTTGTACTAGGCTCAAGGGATTACACTTGCAGAAAATAGTTCCCTAAGAATGATTGAACATTCCATTTGCACATCGAAGATATCATGGATCGTGGGAAAAAAATACAGCTTGTCCAAATGACGCAATAGATGCCCCAGAAGCAGCCTGCCCGCCATCCTCATCCGCCATCCTCATATTCTCATTTCCGTTGTCCAGAAATGGAATGCGCTCCCTGTCAGCGCTATGGGCAGCAGAATGGACCGTGAAGCCCTGGGCTGGGACGCGGTCGCTCTGATACAAATGTATTAGAAAACAGTAGAATATACAGTGGTAATGATGAGTAATAATTGCACGGTTACTGGACAGAAAACTACCTCCGTATGGGCGGGAACCCAGGCTCCCCCCACCAGGTCGAAGAGAACCGCGACCAGGTTGAAGAGTACCGTAGTCGATGCCAGCACGGCAGACGGTGAACAGTAGGATGGTAATCAACTGAATCAGAAAAACAGCGATTGCTAGGTAACATTGTTCCTGAACAGAGGTGAGCTCGGCAAAAAACCTAGTTAGCACCGAGATGGAAAAACTGGTACACTGGGAATCAATGCTCCAGCAGCACCTATATATAAGAAGCTCCACTAAGAACTGGACTCTGCCAACGCTCTTCCAGGCGTTGACATGGACTTGACTTGGAATTTATGGCACTGGAAACTTGCACCAAGAGATGGCTCATCGACCTGGCCGCTTCTTCTATAAATTCAGCAGATAACCAATACTTAATGCATCATATGCTGGAGCTGTACACCATATGTGATAGAAAGTATGTCTCATGTGGGAAGTCTCAGTTCCTCAATGAGACTGCCTCTAATCCTTCGTCTATCCTCTCTTCTGACACTCGTGGCATGTTCATTAGGTGCTACAGCTCTCCACACTGATTCTAGCACTGACTTGCAAGCCCTCCATTGCCTTAAACTCCATCTCACCACTTCTCCTGGAGTACTTTCCTCGTGGAAGAATGATTCCCTCCATTTCTGCAGTTGGTCCGGTGTTACTTGCAGCAAGAGGCACACATCTCGTGTTGTTGCACTGGACCTCGAGTCGCTCCACCTTAATGGCCAAATACCTCCTTGCATTGCCAATCTTACTCTCCTCACAAGAATCCACCTCCCAGACAACCAACTTAGTGGTGAAATCCCGGCTGAACTTGGCCAACTTAATAGGTTGCAGTATCTTAACCTCAGCTCAAACAACCTTAGTGGCATGATCCCAAACACTATATCTTCATGTTTCCACCTTCAAGTTATTGATCTTGGAAGCAACTCCATCGGCGGTGAGATCCCACCAAACCTAAGCCAGTGTTCAAATATCCAGCAGCTCAACTTCGATCACAACAAGCTCAGTGGAGGCATCCCGGAAGGCTTGGGGACGCTCCGTAACCTGTCAGTTTTGCGTCTTGTTGAAATACTCTGGCAGGCAATATCCCTTTTTCCCTTGGAAGCGGTTCTTCTCTCCGCTCTGTTTACCTTACGAACAATAGCCTCATAGGACCTATCCCGTCTCTCCTAGCTAATAGTTCGTCAGTTCAATTCTTGGACTTGACAAACAATCACCTTGATGGAGAGATTCCACCTGCACTATTTAACAGCACATCACTTCAAGTCTTAGCCTTGGGATTGAACAACCTTACCGGCTACATACCTGTTTTTTCGAATATTCACTCGCCCTTGAAGTACCTTATCTTGACATCAAATAATCTTGCAGGCAGCATACCTTCTACTCTAGGGAATTTTACTTCCCTTCGCTGGCTCTTGCTTGGGGAGAATAGTTTTCAAGGTAGCATTCCAGTGAGTATTGGTAAACTTCCCAACCTGCAAGCACTAGACCTGGCTTACAACAACTTGTCAGGGAGTGTCCCAGCCTCTATCTACAACATATCAACACTCACATACCTTGGCATGGGTGCAAATAATCTGTTAGGGGAAATTCCGTACAACATTGGATATACCCTTCCAAGCATCCAAACTTTGACTATGGGGGGAAACAAATTCCAAGGCCGAATTCCCACTTCACTAGCCAACACAACAGATCTCCAAGAGATCAATTTCAGCAACAATTCATTATATGGTATTGTGCCTTCTCTTGGGACCCCTGTCAAACTTAATCAGTCTGGATCTAGGTGAGAATCGGCTCGAAGCAGGAGATTGGTCTTTCATTTCCTCATTGAATAATTGCACCCAGCTGGTGGAATTATACTTGGATGCAAACATCCTTAAAGGAGTTTTGCCAAATTCCATTGCGGGCCTTTCAAAGAGCTTAGAGTTAGTGTTATTAACAGATAATAAATTATCTGGCACTATACCACAGGAGATAGGACACCTCACAAGCCTCAAACTTCTTTACATGGAAAAAAATATGCTTAGTGGAAGTATTCCTGATTCACTTGGAAATCTTCCAAACTTGTTTGTCCTAAGCTTATCACAGAACAAACTTTCAGGAAAAATTCCGCTTCAATTGCCAATCTAAGTAAAACTGAGTGAGCTCTATTTACAGGAAAATAATTTGAGTGGCCCAATCCCAGGAGCTTTAGGAGACTGCAAAAGTTTGAACACACTAAACCTCTCTTGTAACGGCTTGGATGGTAGCATACCAAAGGAGCTCTTCACTCTTTCGATCCTTTCCGAAGGTTTGGACTTGTCTCACAACCAACTCTCTGGACAAATACCACCAGAGATTGCGGCTTGGTTAACCTCGGTCCTCTGAATATTTCAATAACCAATTGTCTGGACAAATACCGTCCACTCTAGGTGAGTGTATCCACTTGGAGTCGCTACACTTGGAGGGAAACATTCTTCATGGTAGAATCCCTCCATCTTTCATGAATTTGAGAGGTATCATTGTGATGGATCTTTCTCAAAACAACTTCTCCGGAGAAATCCCTGACTTCTTTGAATCCTTTAGTTCCATCAAGCTTCTGAATTTGTCCTTCAACAACTTTGAGGGACCAGTACCACCAGGTGGAATTTTCAGAATGGAAGTGAGGTGTTCATTCAAGGGAACAAGAAGTTATGTGCAAGCACCCCATTGCTACAGTTGCCACTTTGCAATACAGAGACATCCAAACAAAAGCACACCTCAAAGGTTCTGAAGATAGTAGGATTTACTGCTCTCTCTTTGTCTTGTTATCATCCTTCCCAGTCATTCTTTTGAAGAAGAGAATTTTTTTCCATCAAACAACTCATCCATCCTGCAAGGGCTTGAAGAAGTTCACATATGCTGATTTAGTGAAAGCAACAGACCGTTTCTCCTCAGCCAACTTGGTTGGTTCTGGAAAATATGGGGAAGTGTATAAAGGCTGGTCTGAAGGAGAAGCAGTAGCAATCAAAGTTTTCAAACTTGATCAACTCGGAGCACCAAAAAGTTTCATCAACGAGTGTGAGGCCTTGAGAAACACACGTCATCGGAATCTTGTAAGAGTGATTTCTGCATGCTCAACATTTGATGCAACAGGACATGAGTTCAAGGCTCTAGTTCTTGAATACATGGTTAATGGCAACCTTGAAAGTTGGCTCCATCCAACACTCCACGGGCATCATCTGAGAATGCCATTGTGTTTGGGTTCAAGAATAGTAATAGCCGTGGACATAGCAGCTTCTTTGGATTACCTCCATAACAACTGCATGCCTCCTATGGCCCACTGTGATCTGAAGCCTAGCAATGTCCTTCTCGATGATGCCATGGGCGCATGTGTTGGCGACTTCGGGTTGGCTAAGTTCCTACACGGTGATTCATCTTCGAGAATTGATGGTTCTACAAGCTTAGTGGGGCCACGAGGATCAGTTGGATACATTGCACCAGGTAATAATATCTTAACAGCCTTGCAAAAGAAAAAACAATTTCCTAACAGAAGATAGTTTTTTTTAGTTTTTCTCCTAGATATCTTTTGATTATTGTGCTCCAATCCTCTTGTGTTAATTAACTGTTTTAATAACTATACTTATGCAGAATATGGCGTTGGGAGAAAAATCTCCACGGAAGGTGATGTTTACAGCTATGGAGTCATCATCTTAGAAATGCTGACAGGGAGGCGTCCAACCGATGAGATGTTTAAAGATGGCCTGAGCCTTTACAAATTTGTGGAAAAATCCTTCCCTGAAAAAATTTGCGAGATTCTAGATCCTAGAATAATTCCCTATCATGGGAACCAAGATGAAGCAGGAAGTACTTTAGACCAAGAAAATCATCAAATGGCTGGAACAATTAGCTGCATCACTGAGTTTGCTAAACTTGGTCTCTTATGCGCTGCGGAGACACCTAAAGACCGTCCAGAAATGCAAGATGTTTACACTATAGCCACCGCAATCAAAGAAGCATTTTCAGCACTGCAGGGCTGAGACGTAGAACTGTTTCCATTGCTCACACAACACACGTTGCTGGTGAGTGGTGTATGACGGCTACTCCTAGTTTTCTTTAAATAAGGCTGTGTTTTTCTTTGATCGGAATTGTGTATGTTGTGAATAATCTTCCAATTTACTAGTAAATCTATGTTTGTGGTGTTACTAGTGTAGCAAAGTGTGGTTCAACATATCTTAAATAAAAATTCAGCATGGGAAATTTTGTATGTTTTGGCGTGGCTGTTTTTTTTTTCTAATCCCAACCATGAACTAATCACACCTTTATAACTGTCAGACTTATAAAAGGCAAAAAATGCAAGTGCAAGGATATCACATTTTCCCTACACAAATAAAAGAACTAAACTCCGCTACAGAGGAATGGGGGATGCGGTGGAAGGGCTCCCTGATGCCACTGAGTACCTTGGTGCGGAGTCGTGCCGCGGCCTGGTTGGCAATGAGGCGGTTGCAGGCATGAAGGAGGATGTGCCTGCAGAGAAACACAATGGTGTCCTGCAGGAGGTCGGTGTGTATGCAAGTGTACAGTGTACTCCATCATGGAGTTTCACCTCCGCCGTCTCTTCCTCTCGCGAGCTACCGCGGGCTGGGTGAAGGAGTCATCGGAATGTCAAAGTCCGCCCGGAGTCAGCCGGAATGGGGCTGAAACAGGGTCGTTACTAGCAACACAAGTTACACTATACTGAGTCAGTAATCCTCAAGAAAGGCATTCAAACGTATTCACACATAAAAAAAAGTGCAACAGCTTCCTACAAATCCACAAGGAGCACGCCAGAATGAGATGTTTGTTTTTCAAATTCACAGCAGTAATTGGCATCTAAGTTTCTTAAACAGAGAGGAAAAGTAGTACTCACGGCATGAGCAGCTCAGTGCGGAACGGCGAGCCTTCGGTGATGCAGGTATACAGCAGGGTGCCCACCATGAGCCCACTCAGACCGGGGAACACCGCCCTATCCACGACTAGGGTTCCTGAAGCCGCCATTGTCGCGCTATGAGCTTACCGCGAGACGACGGGGACGCGAGTTTGGTGGAATATTTGTGGCGAAGGCAACAGATCGGAGGAATTTGATAATTTACCAGGCGGGAAGTCGGGGATGGCGTGGAGGTTTGCATTGCGGGGGCGGAGAGTACCGGCGGTGACCGCCGGATTTCCGCTCAGGTCGGCGAAAGGAACGAGTCGCGCGGCGGCGATGGCCTAGGTTCAGCACAGAATGTGACGGTTTAGCCCGTTAGGCAGCCACGGCGAATCGGCTGGTACCGAGAAAAATGGCATAGGCCCGTCAATCAAGCAGGCCAAGTTCTTCGTGTATGTTTTAGTGGACCGAGAGCTACTATGCGTTCCGATCCGCGTACGATGGAGCACATCGAACCATCCATACGTAGCTCAGAATTACAGCAGGTCCGATTCAAGTGAATTAGCGGACACATCTGTAGAACAAAATTTCCACTGAAAACATATCTGTAGATTAAAATACGCTAAAAATTAAATATGTAGACCATTTCTGCTAAAAAAAAATATGTAGAACAATTTTGTGCTAAAAAGAATCTGTACAACAATTTTAAAGGGATGGCTAACAAGTATTTTTAAGAGCCACGAGCGGTCACTTCAAGAATCATACAACGGATATTTTAAGAAAACTTTGTCCAAGTCAACCGTACAACACAAAAAAAGTAGCCACAGCTTCTACAACGAAATCAAACTTGCAAATACTTTTTGAAAAAACTTTCAACTATTTATGAAAAATATAGACACGTTTACTTGTAGAAAATCTGGTAGGAGCTAGGGTTCTACCGTGGGCGTAGGTTGTAGGGGAAGGAGGGAGTTGGGCGTGCGCAAGAGCGGAGAGGCCGGCGGCTGGGCGCCGTCTCGAGGACGAAGGAGGCGGCGGTGCAGGAGACGGCGGCTAGGGTTTAGAGGTCCGGCTCCTCTGGGAGCCGGCAATAATATGATAATTATTGCTGCTAAATTCCCATAGTCAACTCTTTTATATAATGAAAATACGATAACTGTTGGGCTAAGCCCCTAATTATGCCTGTCTAATGGGCCTACGCCTGGAGTAGGCCAAACCGGTCATAACATCTCTCCCCGCCTGCGCAAACAGCTCGTCCTCGAGCTGGAAGTCGGGGTAATGCTGCTGGAACTCCTCACGCTGCTCCCAGGTCGCCTCCTCAGCTGGAAGGCCTTCCCACTGGATCAACAGGTACCACTCTCCGCGGCGAAGCTGCGCCCGCAAAGCCTTCACCGGGCTGGGCAGAAGACGCCCATCTGCGGCCGGCGGCAAAGCTGGAGTGGTCGCAGGAGGGTCGCCACGGTACGGCTTCAGCAGCCCCACGTGAAATACGTCGTGAATGCGGGCCCCCGCCGGCAGCTGAAGGCGGTAGGCCAAAGACCCCACACGCTCCAAGACGACAAAGGGACCAGCATAGCGCGGCCCCAACTTGCGCTTGGCACGTGGGTCCAGGGACTGCGTGGAGCGGTGAAGTAGGCGAAGCCACACCCAATCACCCACCGCGAACTCCAACTCGCGATGGTGTCTGTCATAGTAGTGTTTGGCCAGCTGCTGAGCCTGCAGGAGACGCTGCCGCACCTCGGCAAGCATCTCATCGCGGTTGCGGAGAAGCTCGCCAGCCGCCTCAGTCCGCGCCATCGCCGGATCCACTGGTAGGATAGGCGGCGGCGGACGCCCGTAGACCACCTCGAATGGCGTGGCGCGCAGGGCGGAGTGGTAGGAGGTGTTGTAGCAGTACTCCGCCCATGCAAGCCAATCCACCCACGCGCGCGGTCGATCACCTGTCACACACCGCAAATACATGGCAATCACCTTGTTAACCACCTCCGACTGGCCATCCGTCTGCGGGTGGAAGGCCGTACTGAAACGAAGCTTCACCCCCGCCATCCGGAAGAGGTCACGCCAGACATGTCCCGTGAACACCGGATCACGATCACTGACGATCGAGGCCGGGAATCCATGGAGACGGACGATGCCCTCAAAGAAGGCGCGGGCGACGAACGCGGCGGTGTAGGGGTGGCCGAGCGCGATGAAGTGCGCGTACTTGGAGAAGCGGTCAACCACCGTGAGGATGACAGACTTGCCGCCCACTTTGGGGAGGCCCTCGATGAAGTCCATGGAGATGTCCGCCCACACCTGCGACGGCACCTCGAGCGGCTGCAGCATCCCAGCCGGACGGAGGGTCTCCGTCTTGTTGCGTTGACACGTCTCGCACGTGCGCACCCAATCCCGGACCAGTGCACGATCGCCGGGGATGTAGAAGTCGGCGCGGAGGCGATGGAGGGTCTTTTGGACCCCCTCGTGACCCGCCGAGTGCGCCACCAAGAGCGCCTGGTGCCATAAGTCGTCGTGATCCGGCACGAAGATCCGTCGGCCATGCAGAAGCAAGCCGTCCGACAAGCGCCACGGCTCGTCCAAGTCCCCAGCCTCCAGGCGCTGCCGCAGGAGCTGGGCGTCGGGCGCCTCCGCCGTGGCCCGACGGATGTCGTCGAAGAACGCGAACGATGGCCCCGAGCGGATGCAGAGCATCATGCCCGTGGCCCCCTCCTCAGTGGTCTCCTGGTCGGCGTCGCGGCGGGAAAGGGCATCAGCCACCGTGTTCAGCCGACCCGGACGGTACTCGACCGTGAAGTCGAAACCGAACAGCTTGCTGAGCCACTGATGCTGAGGCACTGTCGACAGCCGCTGGTCCAACAAGAACTTCAGGCTGTAGTGGTCCGTGCGAATCCGAAACGAGCGCCCCCAGAGATACGGTCGCCAGTGGCGTACCGCCTGGACCAGCCCAATGAGCTCCTGCTCATAAGCAGCGAGCTTGAGGTGGCGCGCGGCAAAGGGCCTGCTGAAGTAGGTGAGTGGTCCGTCGCCCTGGTGAAGGACGGCGCCGAAACCCGTCCCCGACGCGTCACAGTCGACGATGAAGGGCCGGTGAAGTCCGGCATCTGCGGCACGGGTCCCGTCGTGAGCGCCCCTTTCAGGGCCGCGAACGCCGCCGTGGCCTCGTCATCCCAAGCGAAGGCGTCGCGGCGAAGGAGGCGTGTGAGCGGCGCGGCGATGACAGCCACCTTATCCGCATCCATCGCGACCCCCTCGGCGGAGATAACGTGACCGAGGTAGGCGACCGAAGACGTCCCGAACGAGCACTTCGAGCGCTTAAGATGAAGACGGTGCGCGCGAAGCTTGTTGAAGACGATGGCGATGTGCTGTAGGTGCTCGGCCCACGTCGCGCTGTAGATGAGGATGTCGTCGAAGAAGACGAGCACGAACCGCCGCAAGTAGGGCCGGAGGACATCGTTCATCAGGGCCTGGAAGGTTGCCGGCGCATTGGTGAGGCCGAAGGGCATCACCACAAACTCGAAGTGGCCGTGATGAGTGCGGAACGCCGTCTTGGCGATGTCGTCCGGGTGCATGCGCACCTGGTGATAGCCCGACCGAAGGTCGAGCTTCGTGAAGAAGCGCGCACACCATGGAGCTCATCAAAAAGCTCATCGACCACCGGAATGGGGAACTTGTCCTTCAGCGTCAGAGTGTTGAGGGCGCGGTAGTCGATACAGAAACGCCAAGTGCCGTCCGACTTGCGGACCAGGAGCACCGGCGCCGAGAAGGACGACGTGGAGATGTGGATGATGCCCGCGGCCAGCATGATCTCGACCTGGCGTTCCAGCTCGTCCTTCTGCAGCTGGGGGTAACGGTAGGGGCGGACAGCCACCGGCGGCGTGTCAGGCTGCAGGTGGATGCGGTGGTCGTACGCCCGGATCGGGGGCAGCCCCTGCGGCTCGGCGAACAAGTCGTTGTGCTGCTCCAGGAGGCGGGTGAGCAGGGGATGCTCGGCGTTGCTATCCGTCGTGGCCAGCTGGAGGTGGGGCGCCGGAGCGGAGCCGCCAACGCCCTGCCACTGGACTTGGCGTCCCTGGCGCCAAAACGACATTGTCAAGGTGTCGAAATCCCAAAGTATGGGCCCTAGGGTCCGCAGAAAGTCGACACCGAGGATGAAGTCGAAACAGCCCAGGTCGATGCCGGCGCAAGTGATGGTGAAGTGCTCATCACCGATGGTGAGCAGTACGTGCTGCGCCAGTCCATGGCACTGCAGTCGGTCGCCGTTGGCCACCGTGACCCGGAGGTTGTCGCCACCCGATGGTTGGAGGGCGAGGCGGCGCATAGTGGACGTGGGCAGGAAGTTGTTGAAAGAACAAACGATGTCTCGGATGTCGCCTAGAGGGGGGGGTGAATAGGCGATTAACACTTTTTCTATTTAAGGGCTTGATAATTGCGGAATAAAACTATGTGTTTAAATTAACAAGCCAACAACCTAAATTACTAGGTTTACCTATGTGCACCAACAACTTATGCTAAGCAAGGCAAGCAACAAGGTGATAGCAAGATAAATAACTTCAAGCACGAAGGCTATCACAATGTAAATTGCATAAGTAAAAGCTCGGGTATAGAAATAACCGAGGCACGCAGAGACGAGGATGTATTCCCGAGTTCCTCCTTGTTAAGGGAGTACGTCTCGTTGGAGGGGTGTGAGCTCGCCACAAGAGGCCTACTCAAGATGCCACAAAGGCCTCACCCTATTCTCCGATGAACCTCACCCAAGGGATTGGTTCACCTTCCACTATCGGAATCCTTCGAGGCGGATTCCGGAGCCCTTTACAACTTCTCTTGGGGCACACACCCACAACTCAATTGGGGGCTCCCAAATTCGTGTCGAAGCTTCACAACTCGAAGACTTCGCGGCACCTCCACACCGTCTAGGGTACACAATGCACCCAAGAGGCACAAAAGCTCTTGGGAATACAATGCACCCAAGAGTAACAAGCTTCTCAACGTCGATCTTCACGTATCACCGTAGGGAGAGCAACCCGATGCAACAAATGCAAGAGGCAAGAACACAAAAAGTGGTCAAGTCCTTCACTCTCAAATTCCAACCAAACAACAAATGCTTTGGGGGGAATAAAGAGGAGGAACAAAGGGGATGAACACAAAGCAACCCCAAAATCTAGATCCACTAGTTCCCCTCACTTAGAGGAGATTTTGATTGGTGGAGATGTAGATCTAGATCTCCTCTCTTGAATCCCTAAATTTGGGCAAGAATCATTGGAGGGATTGAGAGTAATCAAAGCTTTGGAGGTCAACAATGGAGGAGTGAGAGAAGCTCCAAAACTTGGGAACCATTGGGGAAGAAGACCCCTTAAATAGGTCCCCACCAAATCCAACCGTTGGGGGCAGTTTTTCCTGCGCGGGCCGGAATTTCCGGCACTTACCCCGGAATTTCCGGACCCCCGGAGTGACCCGAACGCCCTGGGAACTCTCTGGACATGGTCCGGATATTTGGGCCGGAAATTTGGGCCGGATATTTCCGGGGGCCCGGAAATTCCGGCCTAAGGACCGGAAACTTCCGGCCCAGTGAAAAACTGCACAAAGAGCAAAACGAAAACGGGCATATCTTTTGCATCCGGACTCCGTTTTCGATGATCTTGGGCTCGTTAGAATCGTAGCAACGAGCTCTACAAGAATATACAGAGAAACATCATAGTCCAACAAGGGAGGATAAAAACAAATGGATAAAGGTAAAACCTCTCTATAAAAGGCGAACCGATAAACCTCCAAAACCAAAAACCAATAAGTTTTTCATCAAGACTCTGTTTTCTATGATCTTGGGCTCGTTGGACTCGCAACGAAAAGCTCTATAAGATCATGCAGAGAAACATCATTGTCCATCATGATATTATAAAAGCAAATGGGGAAAGGTAAAAGCTTCTTTTCGCAAACCGAAAAAGCCGAATCTTTTGCAAATGAAGTCCGAATGAAATAAAACCAATTTTGTTGGAAAGAGGACGACAAATGCTACCTTTGAAAAGGGCAAACAAGCAAAGGATATTTTGCAAAGAAATGGAAGAGATAAATCTTCCGCACGGATGAACCGGTAAAATCTCCAATACCGAAACCGCAATAGAAGATGCATATGAAAATCGTTTTCGGTGAACTTAGCTTTGTCATGACAAGCACGACAAGCACGACAAGCACCAAGACCACACCACGATAAGAGACAAATAAGAATCAATAAAGATGATTACATGGATGCAAAGGTTTGTGCTCTCTATGACGATACGATCACGATACTCGGTCGAGAGCCCCTCTTGATAGTACGGTTATCTATCCTATAATCCGGTCTCTCACTAAACAACATGAGACCGGTAAAATAGAAACCCTATCAAGATCATACCTTTGCCTTGCGCATTAATCAACTTTAGGTCGATGAAGACGATCTTCGTCTCCTCAAGATGCACCACCTTCCTCGATTGCGCTTCGGTGAAGATTCACATGACGCTNTTTTGCAATTGAAGTCCGAAAGAGGTAAAACCAATTTTGTTGGAAAGAGGAACAAAGCAACCCTTGAAAAAGGCAAACAAGCAATGGAGATTTTGCAAAGAAATGGGAAAGAGAAATCTTCCGCATGGATGAACCGGCAAAATCTCCAATACCGAAACCGCAATAGAAGACGCATATGAAAATCGTTTTCGGTGAACTTAGCTTTGTCATGACAAGCACGACAAGCACCAAGACCACACCACGATAAGAGACAAATAAGAATCAATAAAGATGATTGCATGGATGCAAAGGTTTGTGCTCTCTACGACGATACGATCACGATACTCGGTCGAGAGCCCCTCTTGATAGTACGGTTATCTATCCTATAATCCGGTCTCTCACTAAACAACATGAGACCGGTAAAATAGAAACCCTATGAAGATCATACCCTTGCCTTGCGCATTAATACACTTGAGGTCGATGAAGACGATCTTCATCTCCTCAAGATGCACCACCTTCCTCGATTGCGCTTCGGTGAAGATTCACATGACGCTCCCCCATACACCAAGATGGGAGACGCACTCTTCGGCATAACTTCACTTGGCCTTGATCAACCCGCACAAAGCCTTGATCAACACAAACTTTTCTTCCCTTAGCTTTGAATCCAACAAATGGAGATCAAGCAACTCAAATGGACACACCTATGAATATAGCTCAATGCAAACATTAGTCCATAGAGATTGTCATTAATTACCAAAACCATGCATGGGAGCAACCATGCAATTTCAGACTTGTTTGATTTTCGTACTGTTTTGACTTTATTTGATTTTTCGTAATGTTTTCCAAAGTGCATTTTACATCCTTATACGTCCTTTATATGTTAGGGATGAACTGAACTTCACGGAAGAGGAAACCGAACCGATCGAAATAAATAAAGTGAACTTTTGACAAAAATGAACTTCTGTTTTTTCATTACTGTTGTTCGGTGGACTTCAACGGATTTGATAGGTGAACTTCCAAATTTTGAAGAGCGAACTTCGACGGCATACACGTGACAGTTTGAACTTCCACGACTAAATAAGTGAACTACAAAGATTACAAGAAATGAACTTCGATGTGACTGGCCGAACTTACAAGCAGTTGATCACTAGCAATGATCTTGTTGAGACCAAACCAGTAGCAAATGCTTTTGACCAACATTGCCGAGCAAGGGAGACCAACTCTGAACTTATGCATTTCACCGGCCGCACAACGAATAGACAACGACCTTGTGCTCCGTGACCTGGCCGCTCAATCGTTCAGATATATACAGAGCAAGGTAGTGCAGAATTACACAAACTATAATGCCGATAAAAGTTTGACGGATGGGACTGGCTGAACCTGATCAACTACTGCTTTTACTCATCGACAACGCACTCATATGTAGTTCAGACAGATAAGTAGGTGAAGTTCAGTTTGACCAATTTGATCCCCACTGAATCTGGCATCAGGTTGAGGATGTATGAGCGACGCGCGGAGAAGATCACCAACCTCCTACCGGCAGACAGTGAGGACAAGGCTCCGCCGCGGCACCCAGCAGCACGGTTCATCGACTGGCATCTCGCTCACGAGCTCAGGCTCGGCTCATCGGGGACTTGGCAATGGGACCACGGCGACACACAGCATCGGCACGAGGAGGCGCACACCTGCGTTTGCAGCCTACCACGGGAAACATCCCAGATCGGTGAGTTGTAGACTTGGAGTGGCGGGTGGGGCGTCGCCGCGATCCCGCGCAGCGCAGATGGGCGGATGGGCGCCGTCTCGATCCGCGCGACGCGGGGTACGGTGGGTGCCGCCGGCCAGGGGCGGGTCGTCTCGGTTGCGGAGACTGGCCGGGGGTGCGGCGTGCCAGGGCGGGAGGCTGGCCGGAGGCGGGCACGCCGACGAGGGAGGAAGGACCGGAAGGAAGGACCGGGCGGAGCTGGGCGCCGGGGCGGAGATCGGGCGGCCCGTCGGGCGGAGCTGCGACGGCGCTACGGTGGCTCGTCGGCGCGGATCCCGCAGGGAGGAGCGGGCGGAGCTGGGTGCCAGGGTGGAGATCGTGCGGCCCGTTGGGCCGGTGCGCCGATGCGGAACTGCACAGCTCAGCCGAGCGAAGCGTCCACGCCCAGTACGCCAAGCAACAATCGCCGCGTTGCTGCTTCGTCTTCTTGCACGCACGCAAACACCAGAAACTGCCACTGCCATTGCTTCGCCCCCGTCTAAATAAGGCACCCATTCGACTCCCTCTTGCTCTCCTCTTCCATCTCACGTCGCACTGCTATTCATCTTCCAAAGGCAACATCAATTCACGTATGAAACTGCCGCCACTGTGCATTACTCGATCGGGCAGTGAAATCCTGATTCTTTCACACTCCCTGCACTATATCAAGCACCCGGGTCGCCTCCTAGCTCTCCCTTTCCATCTTCCACCACCACCCGAGCCATAGGCTCGCACCACAATCCATTCTCGCCGGAGCTCCGCCTTGGGGCGGCGCTCGCGTTCCCAGCAGCTCCGACCACGAGAGGTCGAGCTGCTGCGCCACCAAGACCGCGCGGAGGAGAAGGACGGACCCAGGAACCAGAAGGTCTAGCTGCTGATCATCCAGGACGCACGACGCCATTCTTCCAGCTCGGTTCATCAACTTCCCAGGACGATTTCAGCGAGCTTGGTGAGAACCACCGCACGTCCTTTGGCACACACGTTATTCCTAGTATTAGGTACCTCCTAGACATAGTTTCCATGCTTAGAGTTTCTTTTAGACGCACGCACCACGTCCAGGTCATGAACCGAATACCATCTGGTGGCATTAGGTCCTAGCCTTTGTTCCACACGTTGTTTGATCTCGTGACGAACATGCAAAGTATGCCATACCATCATAGCAGCCCAGCCATAGGGTTAGATATCGAATATTATCTATGATATTTTACGAAATTACTTTAAAAGCATGTATGCATTCAACTCAAATTCAATAGTACTTGAATTTGATGCATTAGTTTGAGCATGTAGATTTATTCCTGTTATTCCTATATGCCTAGAGTACTGTTTGCTTGTATTCTACTTTGTAGGATTTGTCTAGCTTGGCCGTAGCATGAGTATGTGCTTAGAGATGCCATGTTTAGCCTTTGATTGAATTAGTATAATTTATTTATACTTTATTGATATGATTAGCTACTGTTTTGGATAGTTTGCTTACTGCTGGTTGAATCATCCATGTTGTTCCTACTTTTTATTTAGTGTTTATCATGCTAGAGAAATGGTAGTCCTTGTCTTATCTCATGTTTGATTGCCTTCTAGAGTAGATGCTTACTTATAGGTTAATTACTTGGTGTGCATCTTTGCTAGATGTTACCTTAATTCCATGTTATTATTCTTTTTGTCTTATTTAGTTCTTCTTGTGTTAATCTTGCTAGCATGGTTGTATCTTAATATTTGTATGTAGCCTATGAATTGTTTGTGCATTGCATATTAGAACTATGCCACTATATATTGGCTACACATATATATTTTATAAAAGGGTTTTGTTAGACAAAATGTATCGCTTACCATGCCTTAGTTAACCCCAGTCCCAAGCACGCCTTTTCGTTCTCCTTTTTCGCTAGGTGTTATGTCGAATGGCCAACACACTCTTTATTTGAATCTTATTCGTGTGTTTATTCGGACTTGGTATTTATTCGTGTTCCTTGTTATGACGAGTAGGGAGTGACGGGTTTGAGGAGAACCACGACTATGAGGAAGATCACCACCAGGACAACGAAGGCATGCCCCCTCTCATGTTTTATCCTATGTTTTTAAAAAGAGCATTATTTATTGTTTTACAATTATGCATGCTATTTTATTCAAGTTACTGGCGTGTCACCCGACACACGAGCCTGATCCACTTGTCGCCTTATACTTGATACCCTGAGTGGAATTTATATAGTAATCCTGTAGAGTAGAAATGCTTAGCCATGCTCAATAATCATTAGGATATCTTTATTTTTGCCTCTTCGGAGGAATTGGTTGACCCTTGGGTCACAAGCACCCCTTTGAACTTGTTGAGCTCATTGAGCTAGGATGATTAGCCATTGTTGCTTCCTCTACTCTCTCTTCTACTCTGGTTGAAACTTACCATCTAAACATGGTGCGGGCGACTGCTGGATCAACTATTGAAGGAGCGATTGGCTGCCATTCACAAGCTGAAGGGGGCAATCCGTCGTCCGTGCCGCATAAGGGCCTAATAAGTCTTGGATTCGAAGATTGTGACTACCGGTACGACCACATGCTATATGGGCTCTGGCTTGGTTAAGTAAGTGAGTCAGCCTTTGGTGTCGATGTCGCCGTACCGCAAATGAGGTGTCTGCCTACGGGAGAACCTTCGGCACAGATGGGGGGACCGGTTTGGGGACATACTCTCAGTTCCGGCGCCAGACCCGGTGGGCATGTCACATCTTTGGGGGATCTAGCTGAAAAACCTCGTCACGAACTCCCTATTGCTATGCTAGCGACGGCTGGTTGTAATTAGGCGAGTTTGTGACATGTGGGGAAAGTGTACCACCTCTGCAGAGTGTATAACTATTCGAATAGCCGTGTCCACGGTCATGGACGACACATGAATCTTTCTTGACATACGGGAACCTGTTTGCTACTTCCCTCTTTGCCTCTATCCTGAAATCCTTTGGAGAACGTGAGGTGTCGAGGACACTCACTTTGATGAAACACTACATTGAACACAAAACATCGTTTTCGTCTAAAATGTGTTTTATCAAAACTATTGTATATTGCAATAAAATTGGCTTTTATGCAAAAGAACCATACAGCCCTTTGAAGCCACATGTAGCTATTATAGGTCTTGCATGGGGGGCATGTTGAGTACGTTATGTACTCATGGCATTACTTTGTTGATTATTCAGAGTACTATGAAGAAGGAGACAACTACGACTACTACGACGACGCTGAGGAGTGAGGCCTCGTGGACTACATCGACTGCCTGTGGCTGAGATGGAGTCACTTCGCTTTTATATTTCCGCTGAGCTCTCTGGTTGTAATAAAATGTCACAAGACAGTGTACTTTGTGGCTATTCAAACTTTGTAATAAAATACTTTTGAACGTTCTGCAATGATATTCATTTCGCTGTGTTGTCAACATTGATCTTGGGATTGACATGATTACACAGGGGGTCTGGAAGTAAAATTCCGGTCCTCACAGAAGTGGTATCAGAGCCGACGTCGACCTAGTCACGTGGCCTTAGTTAGAATGGAAAGCCTTAGTGCTCGTATGTTTAAAGTATATATATATATATATATATATATATATATATATATATATATATATATATATATATATATATATATATATATGTTGCAAAAAAAAAATAGTATCTTGTATTGTCGTTTGTTACTTCTAATATTTACAAGATTTTTGTCACTAATTTTTTTTTATTCAAATGTGCGTAGATGGCTGTCCCTTCGTCACGTCGGATCGAGGAGTTTGGAAACCTTGGACAGCAGTTTCGGGACATGTTGACGAGGTTGGGCTATGACCGCGACCCGGAAGCGACTGGACACACAATCCGCACAATGTGGAATGAGGAGATTGTCCGAGTTACTCTCGTTGTGTACCCCAACCTGACACGACGCGGACACGGCGCAGGAACCCGAGGACACCAGTTTAGTGCTGATGGAGAGGACTTTGAAGATGCTACCATCCGAGCTATCCATCGGGCAATGCAAGAGATGGCGGGTACTTACCATGCTGAACTACGTTACACACCCTTCCGCTACTTCGCTTTTAGAGATGACGGAGGAGTGCTCCGGCAGGACATGAGGTACCGGGAAGAGCGTGACCCCACTCTCGTCCGCATGGCGTCGCTCAATTTCGGACTAGAACATCACTTGGTCACCACTACAGCCATGTTGGAGGATGCCCGTCACCTATACCATCACTACCAGGAGCGTGTTGAGCATCTTGAAGAGAGACTGGTCGAAGCTAACACCACTTTAGCTGCTGTTAATGCTGCACGTGAAGCTGCCGAGACTGCCGCAGAGGAGGCCATCACCGCCGCGCACGTCGCCAACGCGACTACACAGGCTATGATCATGGGAGAAGGACAAGAAGAGGTTCCGCAGGACCCGGCGCCTCATGCACCGCGACGGAGGATGATGTACCATGGACGTCTGCGCGTCACCGCGAAGAAGAAATGTCATCGAGTGAAGAAGCGTCGCCTTACACCGCGAGCAATCGCGCCGCCACTGCCGCTTGCTCTTCCGGCACCGTCGTCAGTACAAGATGAGCAGGCTGACAATTCCGAGGAGGAGACTGACCCAGAGGAGAGGATCCCTGCAACCCCAGAAGAAGAAGACGCAGCTGAATCTCGCTCCGAGCTGCACTTTGTTCCAGCACCTGCACACCCGTACGCAGGTCCAGAGCAGTTCGGATATCTGGACGAGTAGTATCCTGTAGTGAACCATGAGAGTGCCCTTTTATTTCAATAATTATGTGAGCAAACGTTAGTTATTTTTTTCCTATATTGCTTGTGTCTAGTAGTAGACTATACCGATCCATGCATGTGGTATAGCTACTGCTTTGTTTTGAACCTACGTGTGTGGGCTTTTTATGAATATTTTCCTTTGAATTTTTTTTTCTTATGATTCAGTTTTTTTTTTCTAGTTGCTTGTTGGGTTTTTGGGATTAGTTTAATTTTCCCTCTCGTCTATTCTAACCTTGAGCGACAACAGGATGAACGGAAACCGTGGTCGTGGTCGCGGAGGACGTGGACGTGGTGGTCGTGGTCGCGGCCGCGGACCAGCGTTTGAAGAGAACTTTGTGGAGGGCGAAGTTCATGACACGGACACTGATTCTGAGAATGAAGATGTGCCGCCACCACCGCCGCCACCTGACATGGCGCAATTGATGTTTATGCAGACGCAACTACTACAACAACTTGCTGCCAACCTCGCCAATCAGAACCAAAACCAAAATCCGAATCAAAACCAGCCTCCACCACAGTCTAAGTTAGCTGAGTTCATGAGGACGAAGCCACCTACCTTTGCAGGATCGGCTGACCCGTTAGAGGCAGATGATTGGCTGAAGGACATCCGCCGGAAGCTCAATTTGGTCAATGTCAATGCGCAGGATCCGTGTGAAGTTTGCGGCGCATCAACTCACAGGTGTGGCCGGAGATTGGTGGGAGAACTATTGTGAGGCGCATGATGACGCCGAGGGAATCGACTGGAATGAGTTCTCGGAAGCTTTCCGCACTGCACACATTCCCCATGGTCTCATGGAGCTAAAGAGGGATGAATTTCGAGCTCTCACTCAAGGAAAGATGTCAGTTTCTGAATATTGGGATCGTTTTACCCAGCTATCTCGCTATGGGAAAGCAGACATTCCTACTGAGGCAGACAAGACTGCTAGGTTTCTGAGGGGACTTAATCCAGGTTTGAAGGATAGGTTGGTCTCACATGACTTTCCAACTTTCCAGAGCCTAGTCAACAAGGCAATCCTACAGGAGAATTCCAAGAGAGAGCTTGAGGAGCACCGCAAGCGCAAAGCACCACAGGGTCACCATGGAGCAGGAAGCTCGCGCCAGAAGGGCAATAACCACCCAGGTTACCGTGGAGCAATCGCCAAACCAACAAAGCCAAACAACAATTCTCAGTACAATGCCTATCGTACTCCAAGAGCAGAGGTCGGGGGAAATCATGCGAATACAGCTGGGAAGGGATGTTACAGTTGTGGTGCAGAAGGTCACTTTGCTGCTGCATGTCCTACCAAGAAGAATACAGGGCCAACACCAGTGAAGTTTAGCTTGGGCTCCGCAGCTAAGACACCGGCAGCAGGACGTGGGCGAGGCATACTGCCTACACCAGGACATGCGCCCAATGCATCAGGACAGCCAGGACATGGTCGAGTTAACCATGTCACAGCTGAGCAAGCTCAAGAGGCTTCAGACGTTGTTCTTGGTATGTTCCCAATCAACTCATGTTATGGTTCAGTACTTTTTGATTCTGGAGCTTCCCATTCATTTGTTTCCAAGCAATTTGCCGAAAAACATCATTTGAAAACTGAGGGTATGAGTCGGGCTATGGCAATAAAATCACCTGGTGGAGTCCTTAGGACAGGTTTAAGATGCCCTAAGGTGATCATATCGATCGAAGGGGTGGAGTTCCTAGCAAATCTCATTGTGATAGACTCCAAAGGTTTGGATGTTATTCTTGGCATGAACTGGTTAGGAAAACACAAAGCTATGATAGATTGTGCCCTTAGAGCGGTATCGTTAACACGTGATGATGGAACGGTGGTGGATTTCAAGCCTAAGTTAGCACCCCAAACTGCAACAGATAGCCTTTTGAACAGCTTGAAGGAGATGGATGTGTTAGATGTTCGAGTGGTTAAGGAATACACCGACGTTTTTCCAGAAGAGTTGCCAGGCCTACCACCGGACCGTGAGATAGAGTTTGCCATTGAGTTAGTACCAGGCACCGCTCCTATCGCAAAGAGACCTTATAGAATGCCAGCAAATGAACTAGCGGAGATGAAGAAGCAAATCCAAGATCTCTTAGAGAAGGGATATGTTAGACCGAGCACCTCACCTTGGGGAGCACCGGTATTGTTTGTGAAGAAGAAGGATGGTACCATGCGTATGTGTGTGGATTACCGTGCCCTAAATGAAGTAACCATCAAAAACAAATACCCATTGCCACGGATTGATGATTTATTTGATCAATTGAAGGGAGCCTCTGTCTTCTCAAAGATAGATCTCAGGTCAGGGTACCATCAGTTGAAGATTCGACCACAAGATGTACCTAAGACGGCATTTGTCACTCGGTATGGTTTGTATGAATTTCTTGTGATGTCATTCGGACTCACAAACGCCCCAGCCTACTTCATGAATCTCATGAACAAAGTGTTTATGGATTGTCTAGACAAATTCGTTGTGGTATTCATTGATGACGTGTTGATTTACTCTCGTAATGAGGAGGATCATGAGAAACATCTTCGGATCGTTTTGGACAGGCTTAGGGAACATCAACTCTATGCCAAGTTTAGTAAGTGTGAGTTTTGGTTGAAGAAAGTGGACTTCCTTGGTCATGTCATCTCAGCTGAAGGAGTAGCAGTGGATCCAGCTAAAGTAGAGGCAGTGCTCAACTGGAAACAACCAAAGAATGTGTCAGAGATACGTAGTTTCCTCGGACTTGCGGGATACTATCGCCGCTTCATAGAAGATTTTTCAAGAATCGCAAGACCGATGACACAGTTGATCAAGAAGGAAAACAAGTTTGAGTGGACACCAGCGTGTGAAATCAGTTTTCAAGAGCTCAAGAAGAAATTAACGTCTGCTCCAGTGTTAATATTGCCCGATATTCGGAAGGATTTTGAAGTTTATTGTGATGCTTCTAAACAAGGATTGGGTTGTGTACTCATGCAACAAGGCCAAGTGGTGGCATATGCATCGAGACAATTACGCTCCCATGAAGTGAATTATCCGACACATGATTTAGAGTTGGCTGCAGTGGTACATGCCTTGAAGATGTGGAGGCACTACCTTATTGGTAATCGTTGTGAGATATACACCGACCATAAGAGCTTGAAATATATTTTTACCCAACCGGACTTAAACCTCAGACAAAGGAGATGGCTGGAGTTGATCAAGGACTACAATATTGGTGTAAATTACCACCCTGGTAAAGCTAATGTTGTAGCTGATGCATTGAGCAGAAAGGTTTACTGCAATAACCTAATGATTCAGGAATCTCAACCTGAGCTGCATGAGGAATTTAGGAAGTTAAACCTGAATGTGAGCCTAGTTGAAAATGAGGATGTGCTAGAAGTAAAGTTTACTCTAGAGGATCAAGTCAGAGAAGCTCAGAAAAAGGACAAGGGAATTGAAGAGATCCGAGAGAAGATCAAGTTAGGAGAAGCACTTGAATACAAGGAGGATGAAAAGGGAAACATTTGGTTTCGAGATCGTTTGTTAG
This sequence comes from Puccinellia tenuiflora, assembly GCA_012064385.1. Lineage (NCBI taxonomy): Eukaryota > Viridiplantae > Streptophyta > Magnoliopsida > Poales > Poaceae > Puccinellia > Puccinellia tenuiflora. Next base: position 1,221,720 of record QRDG01001831.1, read on the forward strand.
TACCAGACCAAAAGGAACTTAAGGATTCAATAATGAAGGAGGCACACGAATCAGCATACTCTATTCACCCAGGAAGTACAAAGATGTACCACGATCTTCGAGAAAGTTTCTGGTGGTCTAGCATGAAGCGGGAAATTGCCGAGTTCGTATCACGATGTGATGTATGCCGAAGGGTCAAGGCGGAGCATCAGAAGCCTGCAGGACTGCTTCAACCACTCAAGGTCCCCGAGTGGAAATGGGAAGAAATCGGTATGGACTTCATCACTGGACTTCCCAAGACATCGTCGGGATATGATTCTATTTGGGTCATTGTGGACCGATTGTCCAAGTCAGCTCATTTTATCCCAGTAAAGACTTCTTATAATGGGGAGAAACTAGCCGAGTTATATATGGCCAGAATTGTTTGCCTACATGGGGTTCCCAAAAAGATTGTGTCTGATCGAGGTACTCAATTCACCTCAAGGTTCTGGAAGAAGGTACATGAGGTTCTCGGCACAGAATTGAATTTTAGTACCGCGTACCATCCACAGACCGATGGACAAACTGAGCGAGTGAATCAGGTATTGGAAGACATGCTTCGGGCATGTGCATTGACTTGCAAGCGCACTTGGGACAAGAGTTTGCCGTATGCCGAGTTCTCTTACAACAATAGCTATCAGGCAAGTTTGCAGATGTCTCCATTTGAAGCCTTATATGGACGGAAGTGTCGTACCCCGCTAAACTGGCATGAGGTTGGGGAGAACCAAGTGTTTGGACCCGACACACTAGAGGAGGCCGATAAGCAAGTGAAGATGATTCAAGAAAGGCTGCGAGCTGCCCAATCTAGGCAGAAGGTCTATGCTGATAGACGTCGTCATGATTTATCTTTCAAGAAAGGTGATGATGTGTACTTGAAGGTGTCCCCACTTCGCGGAATGCGACGTTTTGGAATCAAGGGCAAGTTGGCACCCCGGTACATTGGCCCCTTTGCGATCACTGCTCGACGTGGGGAAGTTGCTTATGAGTTGGCACTACCTGAGAAGCTGTCAAAGGTGCATAATGTATTCCATGTGTCTCAGCTGAAGAAATGTTTCGATAAGCCAGAGGAAGAGGCTCGGAAAACCTCTTTGGATGTCATAGAAGTTCAAGACGACTTGACTTATGAAGAATACCCAGTTAAAATTCTTGATGAGAAGATAAGGACAACTAGGAGAAATGTGATCAAGTTCTGCAAAGTTCAATGGAGTAACCATAGCGAGGAGGAAGCAACATGGGAACGTGAAGATGCTCTTCGTGAGGAGTTTCCCAATCTTTTCTCTTAGGCCGAATCTCGGGGTCGAGATTCCTTTTAAGGTGGGTAGAGTTGTAACATCCTGATTTTCAAGGGTTTAATTTTTTTTTTCTACAAAGGATGTTGCGACAAGATGCTAAAATAAATATTTTATTCGGCGGTAATAATTAATTCCAACATGTTTAGAATTAATTTGTGTTGAAGACAAAAGAAAATTTCTTATTGGATTTGATTTCTATTTGCCAATTTCTTATTTGGTTTATCTGGTTCTCTTATTGAGTGTTGGCCTTTAGACATACACACATGCATTGGCTTAGCCATGCATGGCACATGCACGTGCATGCCATGCCCTTGGCTGGCTCATGTGCTTAACTAGTACTCCCTCCGTTCCAAATTAGTTGTCTTCTATTTGCCAAAAAGTGGATGTATCTAGACATGTTATAAGTATAGATACATCCATTTTTTGGCAAATGGAAGACAACTAATTTAGAACGGAGGGAGTACTACAACATGCACCGATCGATTCTCTTCCTCTTATTTTTCTTCTGTTGTTTTCCTACCGATGCACTAGCAAATCGATGGTTTAATTCTCTCCTTCTTTCTTCTGTTTCCTATCGACGATTTACCACACGCACCAGCCACATGCCCAGTCGAACCAGCCACCAGGCCCAACTGCACAGCTCAGCCGAGCGAAGCGTCCACGCCCAGTACGCCAAGCAACAATCGCCGCGTTGCTGCTTCGTCTTCTTGCACGCACGCAAACACCAGAAACTGCCACTGCCATTGCTTCGCCCCCGTCTAAATAAGGCACCCATTCGACTCCCTCTTGCTCTCCTCTTCCATCTCACGTCGCACTGCTATTCATTCGCATGACTCCGATTAATTCGTACTCACCTACTCTATATCAAGCACCCAGGTCGACTCATCCTCTTCTTGTTCATCTTCCACCACCACCCGAGCCATAGGCTCGCACCACAATCCATTCTCGCCGGAGCTCCGCCTTGGGGCGGCGCTCGCGTTCCCAGCAGCTCCGACCACGAGAGGTCGAGCTGCTGCGCCACCAAGACCGCGCGGAGGAGAAGGACGGACCCAGGAACCAGAAGGTCTAGCTGCTGATCATCCAGGACGCACGACGCCATTCTTCTAGCTCGGTTCATCAACTTCCCAGGACGATTTCAGCGAGCTTGGTGAGAACCACCGCACGTCCTTTGGCACACACGTTATTCCTAGTATTAGGTACCTCCTAGACATAGTTTCCATGCTTAGAGTTTCTTTTAGACGCACGCACCACGTCCAGGTCATGAATCGAATACCATCTGGTGGCATTAGGTCCTAGCCTTTGTTCCACACGTTGTTTGATCTCGTGACGAACATGCAAAGTATGCCATACCATCATAGCAGCCCAGCCATAGGGTTAGATATCGAATATTATCTATGATATTTTACGAAATTACTTTAAAAGCATGTATGCATTCAACTCAAATTCAATAGTACTTGAATTTGATGCATTAGTTTGAGCATGTAGATTTATTCCTGTTATTCTTATATGCCTAGAGTACTGTTTGCTTGTATTCTACTTTGTAGGATTTGTCTAGCTTGGCCGTAGCATGAGTATGTGCTTAGAGATGCCATGTTTAGCCTTTGATTGAATTAGTATAATTTATTTATACTTTATTGATATGATTAGCTACTGTTTTGGATAGTTTGCTTACTGCTGGTTGAATCATCCATGTTGTTCCTACTTTTTATTTAGTGTTTATCATGCTAGAGAAATGGTAGTCCTTGTCTTATCTCATGTTTGATTGCCTTCTAGAGTAGATGCTTACTTATAGGTTAATTACTTGGTGTGCATCTTTGCTAGATGTTACCTTAATTCCATGTTATTATTCTTTTTGTCTTATTTAGTTCTCCTTGTGATAATCTTGCTAGCATGGTTGTACCTTAATATTTGTATGTAGCCTATGAATTGTTTGTGCATTGCATATTAGAACTATGCCACTATATATTGGCTACACATATATATTTTATAAAAGGGTTTTGTTAGACAAAATGTATCGCTTACCATGCCTTAGTTAACCCCAGTCCCAAGCACGTCTTTCCGTTCTCCTTTTTCGCTAGGTGTTATGTCGAATGGCCAACACACTCTTTATTTGAATCTTATTCGTGTGTTTATTCGGACTTGGTATTTATTCGTGTTCCTTGTTATGACGAGTAGGGAGTGACGGGTTTGAGGAGAACCACGACTACGAGGAAGATCACCACCAGGACAACGAAGGCATGCCCCCTCTCATGTTTTATCCTATGTTTTTAAAAGAGCATTATTTATTGTTTTACAATTATGCGTGCTATTTTATTCAATTTACTGGCGTGTCACCTGACACACCAGCCTGATCCACTTGTCGCCTTATACTTGATACCCTGAGTAGAAATTATATAGTAATCCTGTAGAGTAGAAATGCTTAGCCATGCTCAATAATCATTAGGATATCTTTATTTTGCCTCTTCGGAGGAATTGGTTGACCCTTGGGTCACAAACACCCTTTTGAACTTGTTGAGCTCGTTGAGCTAGGCTTATTAGCCGTTGTTGCTTCCTCTACTCTCTCTTCTACTCTGGGTGAAACTTACCATCTAAACATGGCGCGGGCGACTGCTGGATCAACTATTGAAGGAGCGATTGGCTGCCCTTCACAAGCTGAAGGGGGCAATCCGTCGTCCGTGCCGCATAAGGGCCTAATAAGTCTTGGATTTGAAGATTGTGACTACCGGTACGACCACATGCTATATGGGCTCTGGCTTGGTTAAGTAAGTTAGTCAGCCTTTGGTGTCGATGTCGTCGTACCGCAGATGAGGTGTCTGCCTACGGGAGAACCTTCGGCACAGATGGGGGGACCGGTTTGGGGACATACTCTCAGTTCCGGCGCCAGACCCGGTGGGCATGTCACATCTTTGGGGGATCTAGCTGAAAAACCTCGTCACGAACTCCCTATTGCTATGCTAGCGACGGCTGGTTGTAATTAGGCGAGTTTGTGACATGTGGGGAAAGTGTACCACCTCTGCAGAGTGTAAAACTATTCGAATAGCCGTGTCCACGGTCATGGACGACACATGAATCTTTCTTGACATACGGGAACCTGTTTGCTACTTCCCTCTTTGCCTCTATTCCGAAATCCTATGGAGAACGTGAGGTGTCGAGGACACTCACTTTGATGAAACACTACATTGAACACAAAACATCGTTTTCGTCTAAAATGTGTTTTATCAAAACTATTGTATTATTGCAAATAAAATTGGCTTTTATGCAAAAGAACCATACAGCCCTTTGAAGCCACATGTAGCTATTATAGGTCTTGCATGGGGGGCATGTTGAGTACGTTATGTACTCATGGCATTACTTTGTTGATTATTCAGAGTACTATGAAGAAGGAGACAACTACGACTACTACGACGACGCTGAGGAGTGAGGCCTCGTGGACTACATCGACTGCCTATGGCTGAGATGGAGTCACTTCGCTTTTATATTTCCGCTGAGCTCTCTGGTTGTAATAAAATGTCACAAGACAGTGTACTTTGTGGCTATTCAAACTTTGTAATAAAATACTTTTGAACGTTCTGCAATGATATTCATTTCGCTGTGTTGTCAACATTGATCTTGGGATTGACATGATTACACAGGGGGTCTGGAAGTAAAATTCCGGTCCTCACATGAGGTGTGTCGGGTGGAAGGAGGCTGGTGGCGAGCTCGGTGGAGAGAGGACGTCGGCGGCGCGCTCGATGGAGCGAGGCAGGCGGCGACGCGTGGTGGGGGTGGGGGTCTGAGCCGCCCTGGGGAGGCAGCCGGCGACGGTGCTGACCCGTGGGGATGCGGTCGCGGAAGGGTGGGGCTGACCGCGACGTGGGGCACGGCGTCTCGCCGGAAAGGAGCCCGGTGCGTGCGGAGGAGGAGCACCGGGGCGCGCTGGTGGGCTGGGCATGATGTGGATTTTGGATCGTGGACGGTGGGAGTTGGTGCGGGGAAGAAGGTGGTTAGGTGGGGTAGCTAATCGGGATAAGAAACTAAGTTGGATTCCGAAAGTTGTATAGAATAGCTATTCTAGAAACACTTAAGGGGTTGTGCAGAATAGTCCTACCCTATATATATATATATATATATATAGCAGGACTATTCTGCAACCCCCCTTAAGAGGTTCTAGAATAGCTATTCTAGAACCCCTCCTGACCACCTTCTCATCCCGTTCACGCCCCCTCCTAATCACTTCCTTAACCCGACCCGATCCGATCCGGACAACCGCCAGCCCGATCCGAAAACCCACCGCGACCTCCCACGATCCCCCGCCTCCTCCCACGATTGACCGTCGCCGGAGCTTGACCCACCTCCATCGTCCACCGCTGGGAGAACCACCTGCACCGCGTGATGCCGGGAGCACCCCACGCCGCCGCCACCACCTCAGGGTCCCGCCGCCGCGGCCGCGGATCCCCATCCCCACGCGCAGACCTCCACCTCCCGTCGCGCGCCGCCCCTCGCCGGCGTGCCCGCCCCCGGCTAGCCTCTCCTCGCCGCCGGCCCCCGCCCCCGACTAGCCTCCCCTCCCCGGCGCCCCCCGCCCCCGGACAACCTCCCCTCGCCGGCGCGCCTCGCCCCCTTCCACACCGCGCGTCAGCCTGCCTTCCTCCACCTGTGCCGGTCGCGCCGCCCTTCCTTGTCGGCGTAGGCCGGCAGGGAGGCCCCCATGCTCGCCGCCGGGAGGACAGCGGCTCCCGTGCTCAAACTCTCCATCTCCTGGTCGACCTGCAGACCAAGCGCACGGCCTCACCAGCTCCGCCGACGCGCGGCCCCGTCCTGCCCAGCGCGGGACACTCCTCCAATGTCGTGGTCCCCTCCTCCCGCTGGTGCTGCCCAACACCCGCCGGTGAACCTCAAGTCCTCCAGGTGGACTCCCGGGAGCCGTGGTTGTTTCGTCTGCCAGATTGCAGCGACCACGGGTGTCAACGCCCGTGAGCGAGATCGAGAACTTACGTGTGGAGTGTGTGAAGTTCCATTTTTTTTTTTGAAGAAGTTCAATTTGTGTGAAGCGTGAAGTTCATTTATATGTTGATATAAAAAATTTCAATTCAACAACGTGGAAATAGGTTCACAATTTTTTGTGGTGAAGTTCACTCTAGAAAAAATCAAAGTTCGATGTGTATAAGTTAGAAGTCCACTCCGAATAACAGAGACGAGAGCAAAAACAATGGTTCGTCAAAAAGTTTACTCGCGAAAAAAAATGGTCCATCGAGAAGTTCACTCGCAAAAAAAAAAAAGAAGTTCACTTGGGTATCATGTGAAGGATGTGAAGTGCACTTTGGAAAATATTACGAAAAATCAAATAAAGTCAAAACTGTGGCATAGTATGTGGGTCTAATTCTCCGTGATATGTGGGTCTAATTCTCCGTGAGTAAGTTCACTTATGTCTCCCATAAAAGTTTACTTTCGTGACGAGGGAAGTTCAGAAATGTTTCGATTACAAAAATCAAACAGGTTAAAAAATCAAAACAAGTCAAAAATAAGACGTAACACGTGCATCTGGTGCTCCGTGAAGAAGTTCACATAGTGTTATGAAGAAGTTCAGTGTTGTGAAGTGGGAAGTTCAGAAAAAACGAGAATTCTAAAACAACAGAATTATGTATATTTAAAACTGCTCTTAAACCGTAAGGAATTTCGAAAAAGTGCGTGAGATAATAAAGTTGCGGCTTTTTCATAGCTTTCCAACGGCGTATCATTTGCATCAATCCGATAAACGGTTTGAAAATGGCGACCAAAATACGGTACAGACGCGAAAATAGTGTTAGTATATTTGAAATTCTTTAAAAACCATAACTAATTTCGAAAACTCGTGAAAATGAAAAAGTTTCGTAATTTCCATAGCTATCCAACGGTATATCACATGCATCATTCCGATAAGCGGATCAAAAATCGCACTAGAAAATTTTCCCGTGAAGGTGGAGAATCAGTCTGTTCCGTCAGGAAGTTCACATTACCATTAAATGAAGTTCATCAACATTGCGAGTGAAATTCAGAAGTGGTTCCAGAATAGCTATTCTAGAACTAGTTCCAGAATAGCAGACCTATATATATATATATATATATATATATATATATATATATATATATATATATATATATATATATAGTGGCATGCCTACGGGGGTAGTTGCGCACCCTCATCCCACCGTTCGATTTGTATATAGGGAGCACAAGTCTGTCACCAATCACCATTTCCCGTTGACGGAATGTTTTGATGTCGTCATACCGGGAGCACACCACGAAACACGTATAACACCGGCGGTCCATTAGCTCATAGCCGCTCCATCGTAGGCTCTTTCGGAGTAGCGCCGTGATTGTTTTACTTGGTGTTATTTTTGAATAGTAAACAACACATGAGTAGCTCCCGTGATTGTTTTACTCGGTGGTTTTTCGAATAGTTAACAACACGCGAGTGGCTCCCGTGATTGTTTTACTCGGTGGTATTTTTTGAATAGTAAACAACACACTAGTGGCTCGCCGGTCATTTACTAGCACATATAGTTTGGACAGTCAATCTCTCTTACTCTCGGCTCACCGTTTACTAGGACATAGCATTTGGACAGCCAATCTTTCTTACTCCCAAACGCCGCGCGCTGCTGCTTTTTACCTAACTACGTTTATCACTCCATGCTCGCCGCAACTAAAAACTCCCGCGGCGGTGTACTTGAACGTTTTTCAAATTTCAAGCCTCTTACGAATATCTACCACAGCCTATAGTCCAGGCAGCTCATTTTCTCCACGGCTATGTGATACGTCTCCGACGTATCTATAATTTCTTATGATCCATGCTTGTTTTCATACCATTTGCTACATGTTTTGTTTATATCTTATAGTATTTTTATGCATTTTTGGAACTAACATATTAACAAGATGCCCCAGTGCCAGTTCCTGTTTTCTGCTGTTTTTCCGTTTCAGAAAAGCACTTAAGGAAATATTCTCGGAATCGGACGGGACAAAAACCCAGGATCTTATAATTTCGTCACGCACACGGAGTCCAAAGGGGAGCCGAAGACGCACCAGAGGGCGACCACACCCTAGGGTGGCGCGGCCCACCTGTCTGTCGCGCCACCAGGTGGTGTGGCCCCCTCGGGCCTCCACCGACGCCGCCCTTTCGCCTATATAATCCCCCCGATGAGAAAACCCTAAGTACCCGATCAAAATTCCAGAAAAACATCCGTCGCCGCTACCGTCGTCAACCCTAGTTCGGGAGGGTTCTGAAGCTCTCCCCGACACCCTGCCGGAGAGGGGAATCATCACCGGAGGGCTCTACACCACCATGCCCGCCTCCGGACAGATGTGTGAGTAGTTCATCCTTGGACTACGGGTCCATGCAGTAGCTAGATGGTAGTCTTCTCCTCTTGTGCTATCATGTTTAGATCTTGTGAGCTGCCTATCATGATCAAGATCATCTTATTGTAATGCTACATGTTGTGTTTGCTGGGATCCGATGAATAGAGAAGTACCTTGTGATGTTGATTATTGATATTATCATGTCTATGTTATTTGTGATCTTGCATGCTTTCCGGTACTTGTAATTGCCTTGATCAAGTAGTTGCTTGTATCTCCAAGAGGGAGTATTTATGCTAGATAGTGGGTTCGGTCCCTGTGTGCCTTGGCTTGAGTGACAGAAACATATAAGGACGGGGGAGTGCCGTTGCTACTAGGGAGTAAACTTTATGCACAGTTCTTCATGCAATTGTCTGTTGCTTGCAACTTAATACTGGAGAGATTTTACGGTATGTTATCTCAAAGGTGGACTATTTAGGCATAGGTGTATGCTTGGAACAGCTATCTATGTATTTTGTCGTAATGCACAAAGCATCTCATATAGACATCATCATCCTCTGTATTATGCAATGTTCATGCATTGTCATGCATTCTCTATTCTGTCAATTGCCCAGCTGTAATTCGTTACCCAGCATGTGTAGTATTTTATTTATGGAGAAGACACCACTAGTGAACTGTGGACCCCGGTCTATTCTTTTACATCTGCAATTAAATCAACTGCTCTACTGCTTTCATTTACTGCAAACAAGCTTCCTTCCACACATACATTTAATCCTTTGTATTCAGCAAGGCCGGTGAGATTGACAACCTCACTGCTTCGTTGGGGCAAAGTAGTTTGATTGTGTTCTGCAGGTTCCACTGTCTCCCCTGCAACAGCTCTTTTTCTGGCGCCATTGTAGTTGTGGACAACCTTCTGAAGCATTCCTCACTCCTACTGGTTCGATAACCTTGGTTTCTAACTGAGGGAAAACTTGCTGCTGTGCTCCTCAAACCTTCCTCTTGGGGTGCCCAACGAAGCGTGATTGATTAACACCTCTCGCGCTATCAAGATCTTTTTCTGGCGCCGTTGCCGGGGAGTTAAGAGTGCTCAGTAAGAAGCTTCTCGAAGTACCAAACTTCTCACTCCTCCGTCAACAGCTCTTTCTGGCGCCGTTGCCGGGGAGTAGAGAAGCTTCTGCAAGGGGAGTCTCTCAGTTCCAATCTCTTTACTTTGTTTTAGTCTTGCTTATTATTATTGCTTTATCTTGTTTTGCTTTCTTATATCAAAAACACAAAAAAATTAGTGTAGAATTTATCTTGTTGCTTTCCTATATCAAAAACCCAAAAAAATTAGTTACTTGTTTAATCTTGTTCAATTCGGTTTACCTTGTTTTCCTCAAAAATGAGTACTGCTGAAAACACTAAGTTGTGTGACTTCACTAGTACTAATAATGATGATTTCATATGTACTCCTATTGCTCCACCTGATGCTAAGACAGATTTTTATGAGATCAAACCTGCTTTGTTAAATCTTGTTATGAAAGAGCAATTTTCTGGTGCTAGTACTGATGATGCTGCTGCTCACCTTAATAATTTTGTTGAACTTTGTGAGATGCAAAAGTATAAGGATATGGATGGAGATATTATAAAACTGAAATTGTTTCCTTTCTCTTTGAGAGGGAGAGCTAAAGAATGGTTGTTATCTTTGCCTAGAAATAGTATTGATTCATGGATTAAATGCAAAGATGCTTTCATTGGAAAATATTATCCTCCTGCTAAAATTATATCTTTGAGAAGTAGCATCATGAACTTTAAACAAATGGATAATGAACATGTTGCTCAAGCTTGGGAAAGAATGAAATCTTTGATAAAGAATTGTCTCACCCATGGACTGACTGCTTGGATGATCATCCAAACCTTTTATGCAGGATTGAATTTTTCTTCAAGAAACCTATTGGATTCAGCTGCTGGAGGAACCTTTATGTCCATCACTTTGGGTGCAGCAACAAAGCTTCCTGATGATATGATGGTAAACTACTCTGAATGGCACACTGAAAGGGCTCCACAAGGTAAGAAGGTAAATTCTGTTGAAGAAACCTCTTCCTTGAGTGAAAAGATTGATGTGATTATGTCTATGCTAGTTAATGGTAAATCTTTTGTTGATCCAAATAATGTTCCCTTAGCTTCTTTGGTTGCCCAAGAAGAGCATGTTGGTGTGAACTTCATTAAAAATAACAATTTCAACAACAATGCCTATAGGAACAATTTTGGTAACAACAATTATAAGCCATATCCTCCTAATAACAATTATGGTTATGGTAACTCTTATGATAATTCTTATGGGAAGCCTAGATTGCCTAGTGAGGAAAGATTGTTAGAAGTTGAAAGGACCACTAAAGACTATATGCAAGCACAATATGCACAAAACCAATTGTTTACTAAAACTATGAATGAACAATCTGCTTTGCTAAAAAACATAGGTCATCAACTTGAGAATTTAAACAAGGAAATTTTTGGTTTGCAAACTAAAATTTCAAATGCTGAAGACCGTATTTCATCCATGTCTGAATCACAAGCTTCTTTAATCAATAAAATGGCGGCTAAACCTGAAGTTATTGAACATAACATTTTTGCTACAGGCCAATGCCATCCAAGTTAGAATTGATGACAATGTTAGAATGTTGGCTGAACTACATGCTAGGTGGGAAAGAGAAAGAGAAGCCACTAAAAAGAACAATATGGTTAAAGTTTACACCATCACCACCACTAGTAATGTTCAGGTTTCACATGATAACAAGTCTATTAATGATAATGGTAAAGTTAACAATGTTGGCAATGTTTCCACTTCTCATGAAAAACGCTTAAAACTGCCAAAAGATACCAAAACTGCTAGTGATAAAGGAGCTGAAATTTTTCGAACTATGGGAGATCCTTCTTCCATTACTTTTGATGATAATGATTTTGATTTTGATAATTGCAATATCTCTGAAGTCATAATGTTCTTGCAAAAGCTAGCTAGAAGTCCTAATGCTAGTACTATAAACTTGGCTTTTACAAAACATATTACCAATGCTCTCATGAAAATTAGGGAAGAAAAGTTAAAACTTGAAGCTTCTATCCCTAAGAAATTAGAAGATGGTTGGGAACCCATCATTAAACTGAAAGTAAATGATTTTGATTGTAATGCTTTATGTGATCTTGGTGCAAGTGTTTCTATTATGCCTAAGAAATTCTATGATATGCTTAACTTGCCACCATTGGAGAGCTGTTGTTTGAACATTCATCTTGCTGATAATTCTACAAAAACACCTTTGGGAAGGCTTGATGATATTCATGTTATGGTTAATAATAACCTTGTTCCCATTGATTTTATTGTCTTGGATATTGAGTGCAAAGCTTCTTGTCCTATTATTTTGGGAAGACCTTTTCTTCGAACTATTGGTGCTGTTATTGATATGAAAGAGGGCAACATTAGATATCAATTCCCTCTTAAGAAAGGTATGGAACACTTCCCTAGGAAGAGAATGAAGTCACCTTTTGACTCTATTGTTAGAGCAAATTATCGTTTTGATGCTTCTTCTCTTGGAAATACTTGATGTTCACTTTCTGCGCCTAGCTGAAAGGCGTTAAAGAAAAGCGCTTATGGGAGACAACCCATCATTTTATTTTCAGTATCTTTTCTTTTATTTGAGTCAAGAAGTTTGTTTACTTCTGTAGCAACTTCTTTGTATCTTTATTTTCTTGCAATGTTGTGCCAAGTAAGGTCTCTAGTAGAAAGTTTTTGCTATATTTGGATTTCTGCACAGGAAACAGATTTCTGTCTGTCACCGTTAAATTCGTCATTTATTCCAGAAGCGACGAAATGCTTTGAGATTTTGTGTGCTGAATATTCATATATGTATGAAACTTTTCTAGTTCAGTGATTTTCGATTTGAGCAACTCTAGTGCCTCGAAAAAATTCGTCTTTACAGACTGTTCAGATTTTGACAGATTCTGCCTTTTATTGTGCATTGCTTCTTTTGCGATGTTTACTTGGATCTTTTTGATTCTTTGAGCATCAGTGGCTAGTAGCTAATGTTATAATGCATTAAGGTGTGCTTGTGTCACAGTAGAACTTGTGAATTTTTGGTTTATGCACTAACCCTCTAATGAGAATTACTTTGAGTTTGATGTGGTGGAAGTTTTCAAGTAAGCAAAAGGGACGATATGATGAGATCAAGAAGAGTGAAAAGCCTAAGCTTGGGGATGCCCCGGTGGGTCATCCCCAGTAAATTCAAGAAGACTCAAGCATCTAAGCTTGGGGATGCCCAAGGACATCCCCTTCTTCATCGACAAAACTATCAGGTCATCTCTAGTGATACTATATTTTTATTCCACTACATCTTATGTATTTTGCTTGGAGCGTCTGTTTTTATTTTGAGTGTGTGTTTTAGTTTGCTTAATAAGTTGGATCCTAGCATTCTTGTGTGGGAGAGAGACACGCTCCGCTTTTTCATATGAATACTCTTGTGCTTCGCTTATATTTGTTGAGTATTCTTAGCTACTGTTTGTTTTCTAGTAAGCTCTCGCTTTTAGCATGTTATCTTGTTTAGGGCTGCTAGTTCTTTGTGTTAAGCTCTCTTGTGTTTCACTCTTATTTGTTAGAGAGTTGTTTTAGTTGCTTGGTTGATGTGTTAGATTGGAAAATGCTATGCTTGTGATAGTGGTATGAAATAGAGAAAAGCTGCATAGTCTTGTAGACCATTGTGTAGATAACTTGCTCCTCTTCAATTGTTTTGAGGTATTAAAATAACTAATGGTTAAAATATGTTGGTTAATGTTGTTAAGAGCTGATTAGTGAAGATGTGTTAGTAGAGCGTGGAGCCGTACTTTTCTGAACTAAAAACAACTTAAGTCAATAGTGCTTTAGTGTCGTGATTTCCTCTTAGTTGAAAAGAAGTTTCTAATGGTATAGTTACTGCAACGGTCGGGGAAGCCAACGGGGCACTTGTGTCGCCGCCACGATCCCTCTCGGGGTGTCTCTAACCATTTGTAAAACTTTGATACTGTTAGTTGTTTGCAATATACGACATGCTATGTGAGTTTTTGGTTTTTGGCACTTCCACCTCCATATTTTGCTAGCCTCTTCGGTACTTTGCATTGCCCTTTTTCACATTGAGATTGGTGCATACTTCGCAAGTACATCCAACCCCGTGGGAGATCTTCATCTTGTTCTCCTACACATAAGCCAACTATCTTCCTCAAAACAGCCACCATATCTACCTATCACAGCATTTCCATAGCTGTTCCGAGATACATTGCCATGCAACATCCATCATTTACATTACATGACTTTATGTCATTTTTACTTCATTACCATATAGTATTGCTTGACCATTTGAGTTAGTGTGATGCGTGGTTTTCCACATGTGTTACATCTTTTCCACACTACGCTCGGTCTTGCATATCCACCATACACCATGTATTAGTCTTTGAGTTTTGAGTACACCAAAAAGTGTGATGATCATCTTGTAAAATAGAGTGTTGCCTCTACCTGTGAGCATATTGAAAAGAGTCCAAAGTGGCCAATCAAAAGAGTCCAAAAGAGACCAATGAGAGAAAAATATAAAAGAGCCACAAAGGCCTCAAAAAGCAAAAGCAAAAAAGAGAAAAAGAAAAAAAAGAATATAAAATGAGAGAGGGGGCAACACTACTATCCTTTTATTCCACACTTGTGCTAGTAGCACCTACATCATTGTAGTGAGTTTTCATGCTTCATTAGTATAACTATGTGGGGACCAAACGTTATAGAACTTGGCTTGTATATTCCAACGATGAGCCTCCTCAAGTGAGCTCTAGGTCTTCATGAGCAAGCAAGTTGGATGCACCCCCACTAGTTCCATTGGAGAGCTTCCATTCATATAGCTCTATGTGCATCCGTTGCATGGCAATCACTACTCCTCATTCAGTGTCTACTACGGGACTTCCTCTTGTCTTGTGGTTACCTCTTCCACTGTTTGAGCCTTTCTTTTTGGCCTTCCAAACCCCCATTATTATTCTCTTTGCCATAACCTCATGGTGCCAAGCCTTCTTCTTGCTTGTATTAGTTGAGTGGACTACATAACAGTTGATAAGTTAAGTGGATGGATTAAGGACACTTGACTTGAGCTTGGCTATTTCTATTATTAACTGAATTTGATGCTTTGAAGATTGATTGACATTTTGCATTGGAGACACAATTTACTATTCTTCTTTCTAAACCTTATGTATGGTTCCTAGTCTCCAACACGCTGATTCATGAAAAGTTCTAGCTTCTTTTAGCTAGCATTTGTTAATCATTGTTTGCTTAATGTCAACTATAGACAATTGTTTTGGATCACCTTATTCACATCATGTGTTTTGCATTACTATGTTGATCTAGATTGTGAGTTTGCATGTCTCCTAAGAAATTATTTGTTATCGTTCTGCCTACTCGAGGACGAGTAGAACTAAGCTTGGGGATGCTGATACGTCTCCGACGTATCTATAATTTCTTATGATCCATGCTTGTTTTCATACCATTTGCTACATGTTTTGTTTACATCTTATAGCATTTTTATGCATTTTTGGAACTAACATATTAACAAGATGCCCCAGTGCCAGTTCCTGTTTTCTGCTGTTTTTCCGTTTCAGAAAAGTACTTAAGGAAATATTCTCGGAATCGGACGGGACAAAAACCCAGGATCTTATAATTTCGTCACGCACACGGAGTCCAAAGGGGAGCCGAAGACGCACCAGAGGGCGACCACACCCTAGGGTGGCGCGGCCCACCTGTCTGCCACGCCACCAGGTGGTGTGGCCCCCTCGGGCCTCCACCGACGCCGCCCTTTCGCCTATATAATCCCCCCGACGAGAAAACCCTAAGTACCCGATCAAAATTTCAGAAAAACATCCGTCGCCGCCACCGTCGTCAACCCTAGTTCGGGAGGGTTCTAAAGCTCTCCCCGGCACCCTGCCGGAGAGGGGGAATCATCACCGGAGGGCTCTACACCACCATGCCCGCCTCCGGACAGATGTGTGAGTAGTTCATCCTCAGACTACGGGTCCATGCAGTAGCTAGATGGTAGTCTTCTCCTCTTGTGCTATCATGTTTAGATCTTGTGAGCTGCCTATCATGATCAAGATCATCTTATTGTAATGCTACATGTTGTGTTTGCTGGGATCCGATGAATAGAGAAGTACCTTGTGATGTTGATTATTGATATTATCATGTCTATGTTATTTGTGATCTTGCATGCTTTCCGGTACTTGTAATTGCCTTGATCAAGTAGTTGCTTGTATCTCCAAGAGGGAGTATTATGCTAGATAGTGGGTTCGGTCCCTGTGTGCCTTGGCTTGAGTGACAGAAACATATAAGGACGGGGGAGTGCCGTTGCTACTAGGGAGTAAACTTTATGCACAGTTCTTCATGCAATTGTCTGTTGCTTGCAACTTAATACTGGAGAGATTTTACGGTATGTTATCTCAAAGGTGGACTATTTAGGCATAGGTGTATGCTTGGAACAGCTATCTATGTATTTTGCAGTAATGCCCAAAGCATCTCATATAGACATCATCATCCTCTGTATTATGCAATGTTCATGCATTGCCATGCATTCTCTATTCTGTCAATTGTCCAGCTGTAATTCGTTACCCAGCATGTGTAGTATTTTATTTATGGAGAAGACACCACTAGTGAACTGTGGACCCCGGTCTATTCTTTTACATCTGCGATTAAATCAACTGCTCTACTGCTTTCATTTACTGCAAACAAGCTTCCTTCCACACATACATTTAATCCTTTGTATTCAGCAAGGCCGGTGAGATTGACAACCTCACTGCTTCGTTGGGGCAAGTAGTTTGATTGTGTTCTGCAGGTTCCACTGTCTCCCCTGCAACAGCTCTTTTTCCGGCGCCATTGCAGTTGTGGACAACCTTCTGAAGCATTCCTCACTCCTACTGGTTCGATAACCTTGGTTTCTAACTTAGGGAAAACTTGCTGCTGTGCTCCTCAAACCTTCCTCTTGGGTGCCCAACGAAGCGTGATTGATTAACACCTCNCATGAAGTTATTACCCTCTGTAGAAACTTCATTGTATCTTTTTCTTTTAGTTTTTTGTGCCAAGTATAGCCTCTAATGCATTGAAAGTGCGAGGTATTGTGTTGCTGTCAAAAAAACAGATTCTATGCGCCTGTTGCACGGAAACTCTAAAATCGCCAGAATTTTATATTTTCTGATAATTTTTGAAAGCAAGCCTGATGCTTTTATATATCTTTCGTTAGTTTTAGGTTTTTTGATTTGAGCTGCAGAAGTGCCTCGAAAAATTCGATCTTTACAGACTGTTCAGATTTTAATAGATTCTGCTTTTATTTTGCATTTGTCTCTTACCATCGTCATATGTGATACTCTAGGGGTGGAGTGCCACATTGAGGCTTAGTAGACTGTAGCTAATATCTAATAAAGTTGGTTTGCAATTTGTCATGAGTTGAACACATGTGCGTTTTAATTTATGAGCACTAACCCTCTAATCAAATTATGAGAAGTTTTGTGTGAATGGAGTTTTTAAGTTCCAAAGGAGAGGAATATGAAGAAATCGAGGATGGATCAAAGCTCAAGCTTGGGGATTCCCCCATGGCACCCCCTCTGAATATCAAGAACTATCAAGAGTCAAAGCTTGGGGATGCCCAAGGCATCCCCTCATCTTCATCGACTATCATAAGATCGTCTTCGTTGAACTTCATTTTTATCACTTTACATATTATGTGCTATGCTTGGAGCATCTTTTACTTTCAGTTTTATTTGTTTGTTTGCTGGTCATATCTTTGTTGGATCCTAGCTTTATTTGTGTGGGAGAGAGACACGCTCTGCTTTTCGTTTGAATACTCCTTTGCTTCGCTTATATCTTTTTGAGTATTCTTAGCTATTGTCTGTTTCCTAGTAAGCTCTCGCTTTTAGCTTTTATCTTGTTTAAAGCTGCTAGTGTTAAGTTAAACTCTCTTGTTCTTCACTTATATTTGTTGGAGAGTTGTTTTGGTTGCTTGGTTAATGGGTTAGATCGGAAAATGCTATGCATGTGGCGGTAGTATGAAATAGAAAAAACCTGCATAGTCCTATAGATCACTATGTGGATAATTTGATACTCTTCAATTGTTTAGAGGCACTAAAATAACTAATGGTTAAAATGTGTTGGTTAATGATGTTAGAGCTGATTAGTGGAGAGGTGTTATTAAAGCATGGAGCTGCACTTTTCTGAACTAAACACATAAGTCAACAATGCTAATGTGTCATGAATTCTACTAAGTTGAAAATAAGTCCCTAGTGGGTAGTTACTGCAACGGTCGGGGAAGCCAACGGGGCACCTGTGTCGCCGCTACGATCCCTCTCGGGGTGTCCTCTAACCATTTTTGAACATTGAAACTGCTAGTTGTTTGCAATATACGAAATGCATTGTGAGCTTTGGTTTTTGGCACTTCCACTTCCATATTTTGCTAGCCTCTTCGGTGCTGCGCAATGCCCTCTCTCACATTGAGATTGGTGCATACTTCGCGAGTACATCAACTCCATGGGAGAACTTCATCTTGTTCTCCTACACATAAGCCAACTATCTTACTCAAAACAGCCACCATACCTACCTACCACGGCATTTCCATAGCCGTTCCGAGATACATTGCCATGCAACATCCATCATCATTATGACTTGATGTCGTTCTTCATTGCCATATAGTTTGCTTGATCATTTGAGTTAGTGTGCAGCGTGGCTTGCCACATGTTCTACATTTTTTCCACACTACGCTCGATCATGCATATCTTCTTTTATACATCATGTATTAATCTTATGAGTTATGAGTACCTGATACGTCTCCGACGTATCTATAATTTCTTATGATCCATGCTTGTTTTCATACCATTTGCTACATGTTTTGTTTACATCTTATAGCATTTTTATGCATTTTTGGAACTAACATATTAACAAGATGCCCAGTGCCAGTTCCTGTTTCTGCTGTTTTTCCGTTTCAGAAAAGTACTTAAGGAAATATTCTCGGAATCGGACGGGACAAAAACCCAGGATCTTATAATTTCGTCACGCACACGGAGTCCAAAGGGGAGCCGAAGACGCACCAGAGGGCGACCACACCCTAGGGTGGCGCGGCCCACCTGTCTGCCGCGCCACCAGGTGGTGTGGCCCCCTCGGGCCTCCACCGACGCCGCCCTTTCGCCTATATAATCCCCCCGACGAGAAAACCCTAAGTACCCAATCAAATTCCAGAAAAACATCCGTCGCCGCCGCCGTCGTCAACCCTAGTTCGGGAGGGTTCTAAAGCTCTCCCCGGCACCCTGCCGGAGAGGGGAATCATCGCCGGAGGGCTCTACACCACCATGCCCGCCTCCGGACAGATGTGTGAGTAGTTCATCCTTGGACTACGGGTCCATGCAGTAGCTAGATGGTAGTCTTCTCCTCTTGTGCTATCATGTTTAGATCTTGTGAGCTGTCTATCATGATCAAGATCATCTTATTGTAATGCTACATGTTGTGTTTGCTGGGATCCGATGAATAGAGAAGTACCTTGTGATGTTGATTATTGATATTATCATGTCTATGTTATTTGTGATCTTGCATGCTTTCCGGTACTTGTAATTGCCTTGATCAAGTAGTTGCTTGTATCTCCAAGAGGGAGTATTTATGCTAGATAGTGGGTTCGGTCCCTGTGTGCCTTGGCTTGAGTGACAGAAACATATAAGGACGGGGGAGTGCCGTTGCTACTAGGGAGTAAACTTTATGCACAGTTCTTCATGCAATTGTCTGTTGCTTGCAACTTAATACTGGAGAGATTTTACGGTATGTTATCTCAAAGGTGGACTATTTAGGCATAGGTGTATGCTTGGAACAACTATCTATGTATTTTGTGTAATGCCCAAAGCATCTCATATAGACATCATCATCCTCTGTATTATGCAATGTTCATGCATTGCCATGCATTCTCTTTTCTGTCAATTGCCGAGCTATAATTCGTTACCCAGCATGTGTAGTATTTTATTTATGGAGAAGACACCACTAGTGAACTGTGGACCCCGGTCTATTCTTTTACATCTGCAATTAAATCAACTGCTCTACTGCTTTCATTTACTGCAAACAAGCTTCCTTCCACACATACATTTAATCCTTTGTATTCAGCAAGGCCGGTGAGATTGACAACCTCACTGCTTCGTTGGGGCAAAGTAGTTTGATTGTGTTCTGCAGGTTCCACTGTCTCCCCTGCAACAACTCTTTTTCTGGCGCCATTGCAGTTGTGGACAACCTTCTGAAGCATTTCTCACTCCTACTGGTTCGATACCTTGGTTTCTAACTGAGGGAAAACTTGCTGCTGTGCTCCTCAAACCTTCCTCTTGGGTGCCCAACGAAGCGTGATTGATTAACACCCTCTCGCGCTATCAAGCTCTTTTTCTGGCGCCGTTGCCGGGGAGTTAAGAGTGCTCAGTAAGAAGCTTCTCGAAGTATCAAACTTCTCACTCCTCCATCAACAGCTCTTTCTGGCGCCGTTGCCGGGGAGTAGAGAAGCTTCTGCAAGGGGAGTCTCTCAGTTCCAATCTCTTTACTTTGTTTTAGTCTTGCTTATTATTATTGCTTTGTCTTGTTTTGCTTTCTTATATCAAAAACACAAAAAAATTAGTGTAGAATTTATCTTGTTGCTTTCCTATATCAAAAACCCAAAAAAATTAGTTACTTGTTTAATCTTGTTCAATTCGGTTTACCTTGTTTTTATCAAAAATGAGTACTGCTGAAAACACTAAGTTGTGTGACTTCACTAGTACTAATAATGATGATTTCATATGTACTCCTATTGCTCCACCTGCTGCTAAGACAGATTTTTATGAGATCAAACCTGCTTTGTTAAATCTTGTTATGAAAGAGCAATTTTCTGGTGCTAGTACTGATGATGCTGCTGCTCACCTTAATAATTTTGTTGAACTTTGTGAGATGCAAAAGTATAAGGATATGGATGGAGATATTATAAAAATGAAATTGTTTCCTTTCTCTTTGAGAGGGAGAGCTAAAGAATGGTTGTTATCTTTGCCTAGAAATAGTATTGATTCATGGATTAAATGCAAAGATGCTTTCATTGGAAAATATTATCCTCCTGCTAAAATTATATCTTTGAGAAGTAGCATCATGAACTTTAAACAAATGGATAATGAACATGTTGCTCAAGCTTGGGAAAGAATGAAATCTTTGATAAAGAATTGTCCCACCCATGGACTGACTGCTTGGATGATCATCCAAACCTTTTATGCAGGATTGAATTTTTCTTCAAGAAACCTATTGGATTCAGCTGTTGGAGGAACCTTTATGTCCATCACTTTGGGTGCAGCAAGAAAGCTTCTTGATGATATGATGGTAAACTACTCTGAATGGCACACTGAAAGGGCTCCACAAGGTAAGAAGGTAAATTCTGTTGAAGAAACATCTTCCTTGAGTGAAAAGATTGATGTGATTATGTCTATGCTAGTTAATGGTAAATCTTTTGTTGATCCAAATAATGTTCCCTTAGCTTCTTTGGTTGCCCAAGAAGAGCATGTTGGTGTGAACTTCATTAAAAATAACAATTTCAACAACAATGCCTATAGGAACAATTTTGGTAACAACAATTATAAGCCATATCCTCCTAATAACAATTATGGTTATGGTAACTCTTATGGTAATTCTTATGGGAAGCCTAGATTGCCTAGTGAGGAAAGATTGTTAGAAGTTGAAAGGACCACTAAAGACTATATGCAAGCACAATATGAACAAAACCAATTGTTTACTAAAACTATGAATGAACAATCTGCTTTGCTAAAAAACATAGGTCATCAACTTGAGAATTTAAACAAGGAAATTTTTGGTTTGCAAACTAAAATTTCAAATGCTGAAGACCGTATTTCATCCATGTCTGAATCACAAGCTTCTTTAATCAATAAAATGGCGGCTAAACCTGAAGTTATTGAACATAACATTTTTGCTACGGCCAATGCCATCCAAGTTAGAATTGATGACAATGTTAGAATGTTGGCTGAACTACATGCTAGGTGGGAAAGAGAAAGAGAAGCCACTAAAAAGAACAATATGGTTAAAGTTTACACCATCACCACCACTAGTAATGTTCAGGTTTCACATGATAACAAGTCTATTAATGATAATGGTAAAGTTATCAATGTTGGCAATGTTTCCACTTCTCATGAAAAAACGCTTAAAACTGCCAAAAGATACCAAAACTGCTAGTGATAAAGGAGCTGAAATTTTTCGAACTATGGGAGATCCTTCTTCCATTACTTTTGATGATAATGATTTTGATTTTGATAATTGCAATATCTCTGAAGTCATAATGTTCTTGCAAAAGCTAGCTAAGATTCCTAATGCTAGTACTATAAACTTGGCTTTACAAAACATATTACCAATGCTCTCATGAAAATTAGGGAAGAAAATTTAAAACTTGAAGCTTATATCCCTAAGAAATTAGAAGATGGTTGGGAACCCATCATTAAACTGAAAGTAAATGATTTTGATTGTAATGCTTTATGTGATCTTGGTGCAAGTGTTTCTATTATGCCTAAGAAATTCTATGATATGCTTAACTTGCCACCATTGGAGAGCTGTTGTTTGAACATTCATCTTGCTGATAATTCTACAAAAACAATTTTGGGAAGGCTTGATGATATTCATGTTATGGTTAATAATAACCTTGTTCTCATTGATTTTATTGTCTTGGATATTGAGTGCAAAGCTTCTTGTCCTATTATTTTGGGAAGACCTTTTCTTCGAACTATTGGTGCTGTTATTGATATGAAAGAGGGCAACATTAGATATCAATTCCCTCTTAAGAAAGGTATGGAACACTTCCCTAGGAAGAGAATGAAGTCACCTTTTGACTCTATTGTTAGAGCAAATTATCGTTTGATGCTTCTTCTCTTGGAAATACTTGATGTTCACTTTCTGCGCCTAGCTGAAAGGCGTTAAAGAAAAGCACTTATGGGAGACAACCCATCATTTTATTTTCAGTATCTTTTCTTTTATTTGAGTCAAGAAGATTGTTTAATTCTGTAGAAACTTCTTTGTATCTTTATTTTCTTGCAATGTTGTGCCAAGTAAGGTCTCTAGTAGAAAGTTTTTGCTATATTTGGATTTCTGCACAGGAAACAGATTTCTGTCTGTCACCGTTAAATTCGTCATTTATTCCAGATGTGACGAAATGCTTTGAGATTTTGTGTGCTGAATCTTCATATATGTATGAAACTTTTTCTAGTTCAGTGATTTTCTATTTGAGCAACTCTAGAGCCTCTAAAAAATTCGTCTTTACAGACTGTTCAGATTTTGACAGATTCTGCCTTTTATTGTGCATTGCTTCTTTTGCGATGTTTATTTGGATCTTTTTGATTCTTTGAGCATCAGTGGCTGTAGCTAATGTTATAATGCATTAAGGTGTGCTTGTGTCACAGTAGAACTTGTGAATTTTTGGTTTATGCACTAACCCTCTAATGAGAATTACTTTGAGTTTGATGTGGTGGAAGTTTTCAAGTAAGCAAAAGGGACGATATGATGAGATCAAGAAGAGTGAAAAGCCTAAGCTTGGGGATGCCGCGGTGGGTCATCCCCAGCAAATTCAAGAAGACTCAAGCATCTAAGCTTGGGGATGCCCAAGGCATCCCCTTCTTCATCGACAAAACTATCAGGTCATCTCTAGTGATACTATATTTTTATTCCACTACATCTTATGTATTTTGCTTGGAGCGTCTGTTTTTATTTTGAGTGTGTGTTTTAGTTTGCTTAATAAGTTGGATCCTAGCATTCTTGTGTGGGAGAGAGACACGCTCCGCTTTTTCATATGAATACTCTTGTGCTTCGCTTATATTTTTTTTTTGAAAGTAAAAGACTGTGAGGCAAAAGCCCCACAGCAGCTTTATTGCATATTTACAAAAAGTAAACCATATGAATACTCTTGTGCTTCGCTTATATTCGTTGAGTATTCTTAGCTACTGTTTGTTTTCTAGTAAGCTCTCGCTTTTAGCATGTTATCTTGTTTAGGGCTGCTAGTTCTTTGTGTTAAGCTCTCTTGTGTTTCACTCTTATTTGTTAGAGAGTTGTTTTAGTTGCTTGGTTGATGTGTTAGATTGGAAAATGCTATGCTTGTGATAGTGGTATGAAATAGAGAAAAGCTACATAGTCTTGTAGACCATTGTGTAGATAACTTGCTCCTCTTCAATTGTTTTGAGGTATTAAAATAACTAATGGTTAAAATATGTTGGTTAATGTTGTTAAGAGCTGATTAGTGAAGATGTGTTAGTAGAGCGTGGAGCCGTACTTTTCTGAACTAAAAACAACATAAGTCAATAGTGCTTTAGTGTCGTGGTTTCCTCTTAGTTGAAAAGAAGTTTCTAATGGTATAGTTACTGCAACGGTCGGGGAAGCCAACGGGGCACTTGTGTCGCCGCTACGATCCCTCTCGGAGTGTCTCTAACCATTTGTAAAACTTTGATACTGTTAGTTGTTTGCAATATACGACATGCTATGTGAGTTTTTGGTTTTTGGCACTTCCACCTTTATATTTTGCTAGCCACTTCGGTACTTTGCATTGACCTTTTTCACATTGAGATTGGTGCATACTTCGCAAGTACATTCAACCCCGTGGGAGATCTTCATCTTGTTCTCCTACACATAAGCCAACTATCTTCCTCAAAACAGCCACCATATCTACCTATCACAGCATTTCCATAGCTGTTCCGAGATACATTGCCATGCAACATCCATCATTTACATTACATGACTTTATGTCATTTTTACTTCATTACCATATAGTATTGCTTGACCATTTGAGTTAGTGTGATGCGTGGTTTTCCACATGTGTTACATCTTTTCCACACTACGCTCGGTCTTGCATATCCACCATACACCATGTATTAGTCTTTGAGTTTTGAGTACACCAAAAAGTGTGATGATCATCTTGTAAAATAGAGTGTTGCCTCTATCTGTGAGCTTATTGAAAAGAGTCCAAAGTGGCCAATCAAAAGAGTCCAAAAGAGACCAATGAGAGAAAAATATAAAAGAGCCACAAAGGCCTCAAAAAGCAAAAAGCAAAAAAGAGAAAAAGAAAAAAGAATATAAAATGAGAGAGGGGGCAACACTACTATCCTTTTATTCCACACTTGTGCTAGTAGCACCTACATCATTGTAGTGAGTTTTCATGCTTCATTAGTATAACTATGTGGGGACCAAACGTTATAGAACTTGGCTTGTATATTCCAACGATGAGCCTCCTCAAGTGAGCTCTAGGTCTTCATGAGCAAGCAAGTTGGATGCACCCCCACTAGTTCCATTGGAGAGCTTCCATTCATATAGCTCTATGTGCATCCGTTGCATGGCAATCACTACTCCTCATTCAGTGTCTACTACGGGACTTCCTCTTGTCTTGTGGTTACCTCTTCCACTGTTTGAGCCTTTCTTTTTGGCCTTCCAAACCCCCATTATTATTCTCTTTGCCATAACCTCATGGTGCCAAGCCTTCTTCTTGCTTGTATTAGTTGAGTGGACTACATAACAGTTGATAAGTTAAGTGGATGGATTAAGGACACTTGACTTGAGCTTGGCTATTTCTATTATTAACTGAATTTGATGCTTTGAAGATTGATTGACATTTTGCATTGGAGACGTAATTTACTATTCTTCTTTCTAAACCTTATGTATGGTTCCTAGTCTCCAACACGCTGATTCATGAAAAGTTCTAGCTTCTTTTAGCTAGCATTTGTTAATCATTGTTTGCTTAATGTCAACTATAGACAATTGTTTTGGATCACCTTATTCACATCATGTGTTTTGCATTACTATGTTGATCTAGATTGTGAGTTTGCATGTCTCCTAAGAAATTATTTGTTACCGTTCTGCCTACTCGAGGACGAGTAGAACTAAGCTTGGGGATGCTGATACGTCTCCGACGTATCTATAATTTCTTATGATCCATGCTTGTTTTCATACCATTTGCTACATGTTTTGTTTACATCTTATAGCATTTTTATGCATTTTTGGAACTAACATATTAACAAGATGCCCCAGTGCCAGTTCCTGTTTTCTGCTGTTTTTTCCGTTTCAGAAAAGTACTTAAGGAAATATTCTCGGAATCGGACGGGACAAAAACCCAGGATCTTATAATTTCGTCACGCACACGGAGTCCAAAGGGGAGCCGAAGACGCACCAGAGGGCGACCACACCCTAGGGTGGCGCGGCCCACCTGTCTGCCGCGCCACCAGGTGGTGTGGCCCCCTTGGGCCTCCACCGACGCCGCCCTTTCGCCTATATAATCCCCCCCGACAAGAAAACCCTAAGTGCCCGATCAAAATTCCAGAAAAACATCCGTCGCCGCCGCCGTCGTCAACCCTAGTTTGGGAGGGTTCTGAAGCTCTCCCCGGCACCCTGCCGGAGAGGGGAATCATCGCCGGAGGGCTCTACACCACCATGCCCGCCTCCGGACAGATGTGTTAGTAGTTCATCCTTGGACTACGGGTCCATGCAGTAGCTAGATGGTAGTCTTCTCCTCTTGTGCTATCATGTTTAGATCTTGTGAGCTGCCTATCATGATCAAGATCATCTTATTGTAATGCTACATGTTGTGTTTGCTGGGATCCGATGAATAGAGAAGTACCTTGTGATGTTGATTATTGATATTATCATGTCTATGTTATTTGTGATCTTGCATGCTTTCCGGTACTTGTAATTGCCTTGATCAAGTAGTTGCTTGTATCTCCAAGAGGGAGTATTTATGCTAGATAGTGGGTTCGGTCCCTGTGTGCCTTGGCTTGAGTGACAGAAACATATAAGGACGGGGGGAGTGCCGTTGCTACTAGGGAGTAAACTTTATGCACAGTTCTTCATGCAATTGTCTGTTGCTTGCAACTTAATACTGGAGAGATTTTACGGTATGTTATCTCAAAGGTGGACTATTTAGGCATAGGTGTATGCTTGGAACAGCTATCTATGTATTTTGTTGTAATGCCCAAAGCATCTCATATAGACATCATCATCCTCTGTATTATGCAATGTTCATGCATTGCCATGCATTCTCTATTCTGTCAATTGCCGAGCTATAATTCGTTACCCAGCATGTGTAGTATTTTATTTATGGAGAAGACACCACTAGTGAACTGTGGACCCCGGTCTATTCTTTTACATCTGCAATTAAATCAACTGCTCTATTGCTTTCATTTACTGCAAACAAGCTTCCTTCCACACATACATTTAATCCTTTGTATTCAGCAAGGCCGGTGAGATTGACAACCTCACTGCTTCGTTGGGGCAAAGTAGTTTGATTGTGTTCTGCAGGTTCCACTGTCTCCCTGCAACAACTCTTTTTCTGGCGCCATTGCAGTTGTGGACAACCTTCTGGAGCATTTCTCACTCCTACTGGTTCGATAACCTTGGTTTCTAACTGAGGGAAAACTTGCTGTTGTGCTCCTCAAACCTTCCTCTTGGGGTGCCCAACGAAGCGTGATTGATTAACACCTCTCGCACTATCAGTACCAAAAGTGTGATGATCATCTTATAAAAATAGAGTGTTGCCCCTACCTGTGAGCATATTTAAAAGAGTCCAAAGTGGCCACATAAAAGAGTCCAAAAGAGACCAATGAGAGAAAATTTAAAAGAGCCACGGAGGCCACAATTAAAAAAACAGAGAAGAGAAATATAAAAGAGAGAGGGGCAGCACTACTATCCTTTATTCCACACTTGTGCTAGTTAGCACCTACACTTCATTATAGAGAGTTTTCATGTTTTCATTTGTATAACTATGTGGGGAATTACGTTATAGAACTTGGCTTGTATAGTCCAAGGATGAGCCTCCTCAAGTGAGCTCTAGGTCTTCATGAGCAAGCAAGTTGGATGCACCCCCACTAGTTCCATTGGAGAGCTTTCATACACTTATAGATCTATGTGCATCCGTTGCATAGCAATCACTACTCCTCATACAGTGTCAACTACGGGACTTCCTTCTGTCTTGTGGTTACCTTCTCCACTGTTTGAGCCTTTCTTTTTGACCTTCCAAACCTCCATTATTGTTCTCTTTGCCATAACATCATGGTGCCAAAGCCACTTCTTACTTGCACTAGTTGAGTAGACTTCGAAACAGTTGATTTATGAAGTAGATGGATTAGGACACCTGACTTGAGCTTGGCTATTTTCATGAATGACTAATTAGATGCTTTGAAGAATGATTGATACTTTACATTGGAGACGTAATTCGCAATTCTTCTTTTTAAACCTTATGTATGGTTCCATGTCTCCAACGCACTTATTCATGAAAAGTTTCTAGCATTTGTTAGCTAGCGTTTGTTAATCATTGTTTGCTTAATTCCAACTATAGACCATTGTTTGGATCACCTTATTCACTTAATGTTCTTTGCATTACTATCTTGATCAAGATTGTGTTGGTAGCATGTCTCATAAAAAATTATTTGTTATCACTTACCTACTCGAGAACGAGTAGGAGTTAAGCTTGGGGATGCTGATACGTCTCGAATGTATCTATAATTTTTTAGTGATCCATGCTAGTTTTGTGATATTGTCACATGTTTTTACTGTCATTTTTACGCATTTTGTCGGACTAACCTATTGACAAGATGCCCAGTGCCAGTTCCCTGTTTTTGCTGTCTTTTTGTTTCAGAAATTTACTTCTGGAAATATTCTCGGAATTAGACGAAAATTTACGGGGATTATTTTTACGCCAAGACGAAGACGGAGTCCGAAGGGCAGCCTCGGAGGCGCCCCATAGGGCACACGCGGGTGCCAACCGCGGCCCAGGGGTGACCCGTGGGTGGGGCCCGCCCCTGCCCTGTGGGCACCTCCTCGGCCCCCTCCGACTCCTATAAAATCACAATTAACCTAAAAACGTCAAGGCAGCGATTATTTTCCAGAAACTCGACCCCGACGCGCCGTCACCGAGAACCCTAGTTCGGGGTCCAATCTGAAGCTGATCTCGGCACTCTGCCGGAGGGGAGATTGATCCCAGAGGGCTCTTCATCGACATGCCTTCTTCCGGGATGATTTGTGAGTAGTCTCACCTTGGACTACGGTGTTTGCTGGGATCCGATGGATTATGAAGTTATGTTCAGATTGTGCATGATTCTTATATGAGTAATTTATGTTCTTGCATGCTCTCCGATGTGCGTAGTTACTTTGGCCAAGTGATTGTGTGTATCTCCAAGAGAGGGTATTTATGCTAGATAGTGGGTTCATGCCCCCTTTTGTTCCTGGGCACGAGTGACAAAAACGTCTAAGGGCGAGGGTGTGCTGTTGCTACTAAGGGTAAAACATCGGTGTTGATGTCTATTTTGATATTAGTATTGCTTACTTTATGCACTTTACTTAATGCAATTGTGTGTTGCTTGCAACTTAATACCGTTGGGTGACAGGCTAGATAGCGATCCCACGGTGGACTATTTAGACAAAGACGCAGTTGGACTCAACGGTCTTTGTTCCTTGTCGTGATGCCTCCATAAATATTATCATGTCCTTTTTTGTCATAGCTAAATTGGGTTTGTGTCATGATCTTGTCAATTGCCTAGCTGTAAATTCGTTCACCCATCACATGCATATTTTATTTACTTGAGAGACTCCACTAGTGAACCCATGGCCCCCGGTCCATCTTTTTACATTGTTTTTCAACCTCATTTACTTGCTTTTAATCATCATTACTCCTCTGGTCACTTTTCATATTTTATCTATTTTCATCATACAATTAACAGCTTTGTGTTCTGCGAGACCGGAGAGAGTGATAACCTCTCCGCCGTTGGGGGCAAAGTATTTTGTTGAGTGTGTGCAGGTCCACGTCTGTTGAAGGTTAAGCGCCAGAGATCTTCAACATTCACCTCGTTATTGATTTCAAAGTCCTACTGGTTCGATAAACCTCGGTTCTTTAATTGAGGGAAAACTGCTACTAGCTACAATTCTGCCTTCGCTTGGGGCACCACCCAACTTATCGATATCCACCATCAGATGCCAAGTGCCAGTTCCCTGTTTCTGCTGTCTTTTTGTTTCAGAAATTTACTTCTGGAAATATTCTCAGAATTGGACCAAAATTTATGGGGATTATTTTTACGCCAAGACGAAGATGGAGTCCGAAGGGCAGCCTCGGAGGCAACCCACAGGGCGCAGGTGGCCTCCTGCCGTGGCCTAGGGGGTCCCGCAGGTGGGACCCGCCCCTTCCCATGGGGCACCTCCTCGGCCCCCTCCGACGCCTATAAAGTCAGAAATAACCTAAAAACATCGAGGCGGCCATTATTTTCTAGAAACTCGACCCCGATGCGCCGTCACCGAAAACCCTTGTTCGGGGTCCAATCTGAAGCTGATCCTGGCACTCTGCCGGAGGGGAGATCAATCCCGGAGGGCTCTTCATCGTCATGCCCTCCTCCGGGATGATTTGTGAGTAGTCTCACCTTGGACTATGGGTCCATGGCAGTAGCTAGTTGGTAGTCTATCTCTCTTGTGATTGATGTCTTATGATGTTGTGAGCTGCCTAACATGATCAAGATCGATTATTGTAATGCTATGTGATGTGTTTGCTGGGATCCGATGGATTATGAAGTTATGTTCAGATTGTGCATGATCCTTATATGAGTAATTCATGTTCTTGCATGCTCTCCGATGTGCGTAGTTACTTTGGCCAAGTGATTGTGTGCATCTCCAAGAGAGGGTATTTATGGTAGATAGTGGGTTCATGCCCCCTTTTGTTCCTGGGCACGAGTGACAGAAACGTCTAAGGGCGAGGGTGTGCTGTTGCTACTAAGGGTAAAACAGCGGTGTTAATGTCTCTTTTGATATTAGTATTGCTTACTTCATGCACTTTACTTAATGCAATTGTCTGTTGCTTGCAACTTAATACCGTTGGGTGATAGGCTGGATAGCGATCCCATGGTGGACTTTTTAGACAAAGACACAGTTGGATTCAACGGTCTTTGTTCCTTATCGTGATGCCTACATAAATATTATCATGTCCTTTTTGTCATAGCTAAATTGGGTTTGTGTCATGATCTTGTCAATTGCCTAACTGTAATTCGTTCACCCATCACATGCGTATTTTATTTACTTGAGAGACTCCAATAGTGAACCCATGGACCCCGGTCCATCTTTTTACATTGTTTACAACCTCATTTACTTGTTTTTAATTATCATTATTCCTCTGGTCACTTTTCATATTTCATCTATTTCATCATACAATTAACCGCTTTGTTTCCTGCGAGACCGGAAAGATTGACAACCTTTCCGCCGTTGGGGGCAAAGTATTTTGGTTGAGTGTGTGCAGGTCCACGTCTGTTGAAGGTCAAGCGCCAGAGATCTTCAACATTCACCTCGTTGTTGATTTCAAAGTCCTACTGGTTCGATAAACCTCAGTTCGTTAAACGAGGGAAAACTGCTACTAGCTGCAATTGCGCCTTTGCTTGGAGCACCACCCAACTTATTTTAATACAGCAGCACCTGTCACCCGACGGTATTAAGTTGCAAGTAACAGACAATTGCATTAAGTAAAGAGCATGAAGTAAGCAATACTAATATCAAAAGAGACATTAACACCGCTGTTTTACCCTTAGTAGCAACAGCACACCCTCGCCCTTAGACGTTTCTGTCACTCATGCCCAGGAACAAAAGGGAGCATGAACCCACTATCTAGCATAAATACTTCCTCTTGGAGATACACACAATCACTTGGCCAAAGTAACTACGCACATCGGAGAGCATGCAAGAACATAAATCAACATATAAGGATCATGCACAATCTGAACATAACTTCATAATCCATCGGATCCCAGCAAACACATCACATAGCATTACAATAGTCGATCTTGATCATGTTAGGCAGCTCACAAGATCATAAGACATGAAACACAAGAGAGAGAGACTACCATCTAGCTACTGCCATGGACCCATGGTCCAAGGTGGGACTACTCACAAATCATCCCGGAGGAAGCCATGGCGATGAAGAGCCCACCGGGATCGATCTTCCCTCCGGCAGGGTGCCGGGATCAGCTTCAGAATCACCCCCGAACTAGGGTTTACAGTGACGGCACGTCGGGGTGGCTTCTCTAGAAAATAATGGCCGCCTCGACCTTTTTAGGGTTAATGTGATTTTATAGGCGTCGGAGGGGGCCGAGGGGGTGCCCACAGGGCAAGGGTGGGTCCCACCCGCGGGCTGCCCTAGGGCCGCGGCAAGGGGCCGCACCTATCCTGTGGGTGGCCCCCCCAGGTAGCCCTTTGGTCTCCAGGTGCCTTCCGTCGAATAAAAATTCCCCGTAAATTTTCGTCCAATTCCGAGAATATTTCCAGAAGTAAATTGTCTGAAATACAAAAACAGCAAAAACAGGAAAGTGGCACTAGGCATCTTGTCAATAGGTTAGTCCGACAAAATGCATAAAAATTATGTAATATGATAATAGAAACATGTGACAATATCACAAAACTAGCATGGATCAATCAAAAATTATAGATACGTTTGACACGTATCAAGTACCTGTCCTAGTAAATTACTAGGATTAGAGTAGTATAAATTAGCATGTCTTTTGTAATATGTCTTTTGCAGTATGAATATATCTAGTAATTGCACTATGTAAATCTAGTGATTTCGTCCGATTTCGTTATTGCAGTATATAATATCTGCTAACGAAGGATGGACAACAAGTAAAACAAATAGATACAAATGATGCAACTATAAAACCCTCAAGCCATCATGTTTGCTTGCTTCTTCAAATCGATCATCTGCCTTAGATGTTTGTTTATCTTCTTCAATTCCACCTTCAGTTCGGCGGGCAGTTCAGCATTGGGCGCACTCCCCGTCGTTGGCACGGCTCTCTCCGAGCCCAAATTATCCACAGGAAGCGGTAAATTGGGCTCCTGGGTTTTGCCTCCGCTCAAATCAATTGATCTCTCAAATTCAAGCCTCGCAATATATTCATCCATCCACTCGGAATGCTCGCATTTTGACAGCATCTAAAAACGACAACATGAACCCTAAATCTCAAATTCGACGGAAATGGGAGAAATTAGACATAAATAGTTCCATGAATAGTATGTTAAAGACATGAAAGCAATGTGATCCACATATTTGATTAATTCTCAAAGGTAATAGTTCCATGAAAATAGTGTTTGAGAATCAAAACAAGGAAGATGTAAGTATTAGCAAAAGCTTCAACTTCCAACGGTAAAGTCAATATAAAGATTCATGTTTAATCTGACGATGCAATATGATCAATGATACCCAGGGTCAATGCTAGATGTTTGCTTTGGTAGAGATAGAAGGAAAAGGAAAACTGACTCAACATTAAAAGTAAAAGAAAGGCCCTTCGCAGAGGGAAGCAGGGATTAGTCATGTGCTAGAGCTTTTTTATTATTAGAAAACAGAAGTAAAACAATTTTGAGAGATGCATGCTTTCGTCAACGATTTCACAACAGAGAAGCTATCTAGTCCCCCATAACAAGCAAGACTTTTAGACTTGTGAGAGTAGCTGGTTTTTAGAGTAACGAGTACGTTCCTCTTTCTTCTTGGTTTCACCACCGTCCAATGTTTTGAGCTGATTTCTTAGATTTTCATTGCGCGGAGGAGAATGGTGAGTTATATTTATATTTTGCTTAAGCTGCTCTCGGGTTGATTCAAGTGAAGACATAAACCATCGACACCGGGTAAAAGGAGGGACCTCATGAGCTTAAAAACAGAGGCACACAAAGGAGTATTTTGAATATTTTAAAGATAGCACATGACAAATTTACTTGGAATGGCAAGAAATTCCATGCATAGGTAGATATGGTGGACTCAGCTGGCAAGATAGTTTGGCTTTGGAATTTGGATGCACGAGTGAACTCTACACTCAGTACGAATTTTTGGGCTTAGAAAAAGGGGTATTTGAAGCAAACATCTAATATTAACCTGTAACAGAGTAACATAAGACATTAGTCAATCATAACCATAAAAGCTCCACACCGTCTCCCTTGTTGACCAAACAATTCTTGTGATGGAAAGATTAGCTTTATGAATTAACAACTACGAAACACCACACAGTTTCAAGATTTTAACCGTATTTCTTTACTAATCAATTCCACTCAAATAACTAGCAAGTTTAAGCATTCATCTTAATATCTCAAAACAAATGAGAAGTATCAAGTATCCACACAATGATCTACAAGACTATGCAGGCTTTCATTTCATTCCAATATCACATTAATAGCATTTTGTCACTTGACAATTCAAGCAATTTATCAATAACAACTCTCCAACAAATGTAAGTGAAGAACAAGAGAGTTTAACATCAACTACTAGCAGCCCTAAACAAGATAAAAGCTAAAGCGAGAGCTTACTAGCAAACAAACAGTAGCTAAGAATACTCAACAAGATATAAGCGAAGCAAAGGAGTATTCAAATCAAAAAGCGGAGCGCGTCTCTCTAGCACACAAATAAAGCTAGGATCCAACAAGTATATGACCAGAAAACAAACAAAATAAACAAAACTGAAAGTAAAAAGATGCTCCAAGCATAGCACATAATATGTAAAGTGATAAAAACTTAGTTCAAAGAAGACGACCTCATGATAGTCGATGAAGAAGAGGGGATGCCTTGGGCATCCCCAAGCTTTGACGCTTGATGGTTCTAGATATTCAGAGGAGGTGCCATGGGGGCATCCCCAAGCTTGAGCTCTGATCCATCTTCAATTTTTTCATTATCCTCTCCTTTGGAACTTAAAAACTCACTTCACACAAAACTTCTTATAAACTGATTAGAGGGTTAGTGCTCATAAATTAAAATGCACATGTGTTCAACTCAAGACAAATTGCAAACAACTTTATTGGGCATTAGATACTGTTCACTAAGCCTCAATGTGGCACTCCTCCCCAAGAGTATCACATTTGACGATAGTAAAGAGACGAATACAAAATAAAAGCAGAATCTGTCAAAAACTGAATAGTCTGTAAAGATTGAATTTTTCGAGACACTTATGTAGCTCAAATCAGAAAACTCAAAACTAATGAAAGATAGATAAAAGTATCAGGCTTGCTGTCTAAAAATATCAGAAAAAGATAAAATTCAGAGATTTTCTGGAATTTCGAACAGTGAAGGACAGAAATCTGTTTCTGGACAGCAAAACAATACCTCACACTTTCAATGCATTAGAGGCTAAACTTGGCACAAAAAACCAAAAGAAAAAGATACAATGAAATTGCTACAGAGGAAACAACTTCATGACTAAAGAAAACTGAAAGGAAAAAGATAATGGGTTGCCTCCGAAAAGCTATTTTCTTTAACACCTTTAGCTAGGCGCAATGATTTCAATGATGCCCTAATAAAAGTAAGAGTTGATAAAAGAGAGCATCAAGAAACAACTACAAAACATATTTAAGCCTAACCCACTTCCTATGCATAGACATCTTGTACGAAAATAATTCATTGGAGCATAAAGCTAGTAGCATAGGAAGACAAAGCAAGTGCAACTTCAAAACTTGCAACAAAAAAGAGGTGTCTTAGTAACATGAGAACTCCAACAACCATATTTTCCTTTCTCATAATAATTTTCAGTAGCATTATTAACAAATTCAACGATGTAGCTATCACATAAAACATGCTTTTTATTATCATAAATATCAATTAGAGGCATGATGTCTACTACACGCTTCTATTCTTGTAGACTTGTTGGGTCTCCAAGCGCAGAGGTTTGTAGGACAGCGGCAAATTTCCCTTAAGTGAGTAACGCAAGGTTTATCGAATCCACGGGAGGTAGAGGTCAAAGATATCCTCTCAAGCAACCCTGCAATTAAGATACAAGAAGTCTCTTGTGTCCCCAACACACCTAATACAATTGTCAGTTGTATAGGAGCACTAGTTCGGCGAAGAGATGGTAAAATGCAAGTGATATGGATAGTAAAAGGTGATTTTGTATTTCTGTAATAAAAATGGCAGCAAGCAAACAAGTGACAAAAGTGACTAAAAACGGTGTATCAATGCTTGGAAACAAGGCCTAGGCTTCATACTTTCACTAGTGACTACTCTCAACATCATTAACATAATTAAACACATAATAGTTCCACAAAAACACATGCATGGTAGACATTACTCGGAGATCATTCTTTCGTGGATCAAATAGGATAAAATTGCGTAGGGCTACAAAAATCACACCTTAAAGTTCGTATTCCACATCTATGGACACTTCATGCTGTCACTATCCGCATCCAAAGATAGTACTAACAAACACCACAACATATTTCTTGAATAGTCTCTTTCTTCAATAACACAAGCATCAAGAAACCTCATGATCTATTCAATCCAACAATAATAAAGAACAAACTCATGATGAAGATCCTTCCAATCTATTATCCATAGAGTCACACACGGCACCCACACTGTCACCGAGATACCGTGATCACAACGGTGACTCCGGAAATTGTACTAAATAACATCACTTCAACAAAATCATATCCATTACACATAGGGAAACATCATGTATTCAACTATACTAACAAAGCTCATGATCACACTACTAGGAAACTAGCTATAGGTGGATATATATTCTGTGGCGCACTAAAGTAGCCGTGCGCCACAGAATATATTCTGTGGCGCACCGTTGGCTGTGCGCCACAGAAATCATCCCCTTTCTGTGGCGCATATCTAACAGGTGCGCCACTGAAATATCTTATTATGTGGCGCACCCGTGTCCATGCGCCACAGATAACTAGTGGGCCCCACAACCAACGGCTAGATTGCAGCCTACTCCACATTTTCTGTGGCGCATGGCGAAGGATGCGCCACAAAAATATATGTTTCTGTGGCGCATCTGGACCCATGCGCCACAGAAATATGGGTGGTCCCCGCCCCAAAAAATTGAGTGAGCCATTTCTGTGGCACATGGAAGAGATGCGCCCCTCTCCCCTCTCCCCTCTCGCCCCCGCGCGGCGGCAGGGGGGAAACCCTAGCGCCGCCGCCGCCCCCCCCAACCGCTCCTCCCTCCTCCCTCCCCGCTGCCACCAAGGGCGCGGCCAGGCAAAGCCTGGGCGCTGCCGGCAGCAGGGGGGATCGATTGTCCTCGAGGAGTTTGGGACCGGCGCGGGTTGGTCTTCTTCACCTCGGGCGTGGCGCGGCCGCCGGGCGCCACGGCGACGTCGAGCCCTGCATCGACGGCGTGGCAGACAGCGTGGGTCCTCCGCCCTCCTGTGCAGATCGGTGGCTCCGGCATCTCGGCCCTTTGGGGTGGATGCGGGGTGGATCCAGCGGGACAAGGGCGATCTCGGGTGGCACGGCTCCCTCCGGTGGCGTGCCATACCTGGCTTCCTGCCACTACTCGCGGAAGATCTAGAGGTGTTGATGATGGCCGGTGAGAGCCGGGCTCCGATGCGGTCGGGGCCGACGATGGCGGCGCCCGCGGGCGTCGTTACCTTGATGTAGGTGTCGTCGCTGTGATTCTCCCACCTCCCGCCATGATGTTCCGGGGGAAACCCTAGATCTGGTTTACCGGATCGGACGATGGCGGCACTTTCAGTGTCGTTCTCCCTATTGAGGGCATCGTTTTGGAACTCGTGATGCCTGGAGGGTTTACTGGTGGAGCGGCGTGCCTTTTTCCGCGTCGACAATGGTGACTCGGCAGCATGGTGCAGTGGGGTCTCGGCGTGGATGCGTGCGAATGGACGAGGGCAGGGCGGTGGTGCTGTTTGGCGTCATGGCGACGTCGCCGGCTGGACTTGCAAGGCCATGGCGTTGATCTTTGCCTGAAGATAGGTTCGAGGAAGATGGCGGAAGCGACTTCTGTAGCGCGCGCATGTGGTGCGCGTTGAGGGTTTGCTTGACCGGTACTCCGGTGGTGATTGATGCGCGTAGGTGGGAGGTCAAGGCATGCGGCTCTGATCATCGCCACCCCCATCATAGTTGTAGCGACTTTTTGTTGCCGAGCGGCTGACTTCGGTTTGATCAATGTTGTAACTTGTAAGCTTTGTTGAATAATTGCGGTTGGCTGTGTGCATCATTTTGATGCAGAGGCCGGGGATCCCGCACCCTCTTATCTAAAAAAAATGGAAGAGATGCGCCACAGAAATGACACTTTCTGTGGCGCATCCCGCTCTATGCGCCACAGAATTTAAATATAGAACACAAACACATTTTAAAGAAATTAAAGACTTTTTTTGTGTATCAAAATATGTATGCTCTACTAAAATATGTGTGTTATAGCTACTATATATTATATAGCATGTGTGTGTGTGTGAGACAAGAATATATATATATATATATACCATGAATAAAATATGTGTGGTCTACTAACAATTGTGTGTATATTCGTCTTTAATTTCTTTAAAATGTGTGTATGTTCTTTCTTTCAATATAACCAAATTTTTTTTAAGAATAACAAATGTGTTTGTTTTCTATATTTAAATTTAACCAAAAAAATTAAAAGAATTTTTTTTGGGACAGTCAGGATTCGAACCTGGCTGTCACCCAACTACAAAGTGCAGCAAACCACTGGGCTGTGTGTGTACTGGTGTCATATTACAGCAAAACGCTTCTTTTAAATATGAGGCCACACAATTCTGTGGCGCATCCTTGTTGGCATGCGCCACAGAATATGCCATTTTTGTGGCGCACCCACGAGGGGTGCGCCACAGAATCTCAATATTCTGTGGCGCATTCCAGCAAGGATGCGCCATAGAATTACCTTTCCCCCACTTACATGTGGGGCCCACCCGCGCCTCTCCATCACTTAGCAGTTTCACCACCGCGCGCACTCTGCAACGCCGCCCTCTACAACTCGCCGCCGCACGCACCCCAACTCACTCGCCGTCGACCGCCGCCGGCCGCCGGAGGACACGCGCGCCCATCCCCGCCTCCAACTCGCCGCCGCCGGCTGCCGATACTCCGATCGTCCCCGTCCTCTGCAACTCGCCGCGCGCCCTCTGCAACTCGCCGCCGCGCCCGCCGCGTCCACGCCCGACGCCCGCCCCGGACGGCCTCGCAGGTTCCTCCCTCCTCCCTCCTCCTCCCTCCTCTCGCCCTACACCCTCCTCCCTCCCTGCCATCTTCCACCTCCTCCCTCCTCTCCATGGAACATGCACTCTAGGTGCTTGTGGAAATGCCCAAACCGAGACATTTTGAACATGTTAGTGTCAGCTTAAGTCCTCAAATTTGCAGCTCCATTCTGTTTCTCTAATCGAGCATATTCAAATTTGCAAAAATTGAAGATGAAAAATTGGAGATAAAAAATTTGCTAAGTGTTAAATGGTCACTGTTTAAACATACCTTTAAAACTGACGTGAATTAAGGTGCTAGAAATTTTCAAAAAACTATTTTTGAGCTTTATCATGATGTAATAATGTAGTGCAATAGATCCATGAAGGTACATTGTAGATAGGATCAAGATTTCATAATTTTGTAAGCCTCCAAAGTTGGTACTTTTTAACTGTCTTGAAGATGCTTAAATATATTGACGCAAGCTTAAATATTAGTTGCTGGCTGCTTAATTAACTCACAGTATGTTACTTGAATGTGTAGCAGGTGTCCTAAGCGCTAGCTGCTGTGTGGTGGTGATCGAGAAGGACCTCGACGCTTGTTCAATTTCAGGTGAGATGGTGGTGGTGGTGGATGTGTGTGATGCATGGTGGTGAATGCATGTCTGATGTTGGTGGTGGATGTGTGTGATGGTGGTGGTGGTGAATGCATATGTGTGATGGTGATGGTGGATGTGTGTGATGGTGGTGGTGGTATGTGTGGTGGTGGTGAATGCATATGTGTGATGGTGATGGTGGATGTGGTGTGCTGCATGTGTTGAATGTGTGCCCTAGAGGCCTTTTGTGAAATGCTTGCAGGTACCCCGAGAGGCCCTTGAGATTGCCGGAACGTTGATTAACTTCCGTTCTGGCAAATTCGGGTACTCCATATGTCCCTTTTTTAGCAAAGGTCATGCCGAAATTTTTCGTGAATTTTGGCATGACTGCTAAAAAAGGGACATATGGGGTATTGCGACTAATGCATGGGCCGGGGTATCCTAGTAATTAATTAATTGATTTTTTTCTTATATTTATGTTGTACTAACTTTTTGCCTTTTTTTAATTAAGTGCAAACATGTCGGACTCCGCGGGCCCTTCTAAGAAGATGAGCGTCGAAGAAATAGCTAGAGACGCCAACAAGTCGTTCTGGGAAGCGTCCCAAGAGTTGGAGGAGGCCGCCGCCGCTGGAGCTGCTAGTGGCGACCGTGCCGACGATGAGCAAGATGCCCTGGAGGGCGACGACGCTGAAACCACCGATGGAGCTGCTAGTGGCAGCCATGAGGATGACACCACCACCACCGATGGCGGCGACCACACGGATGGTGGTGTCGACCCGACCGCTCCAAAGCAGAAGAAGGAAAGGAGGAATAGGACACCTCAAGTGCTCGCCAATGTCACAGACCATTTCACCGAGGTCACGCCAAGTGGCCTACCAGTGGCGCCTAAGGCCACTGCCAAAGGGTACAGCATGCAACTAGGGTGCATCCTCTGGGAAAGTGTGTCCATCAACACGAAGGACATCAGAAGCACGACCAATAAGGCTTTGCGCGACGTCCTCCTCCAGAAGCTTCACCAACGGTACACGTTCCCGGAGCCGTTCAACAAAAAGGTGGACAGTTTAGCCTTGAGCAGCTGGAAACACCGGGTGAAGCGGAAGCTTGAGAAGGGTCTCAGCTGGGAGAAGATAAAAGCCAAAGAGCCGATGCTCGACCAAGAAGAGTTTGAGGAATTCAAGTTGTCCTTAAGAACCGAGGAGGCTAAAAAATGGACCAAGTGGGGGACGGACATGCGGGAGCAGAACATAGGTAACCACCGTTGTGGAAGCGGCGGTTACCGAGGAAAGAAGCCCATTTGGGACAAAGAGGATGCCGAGTACGCACGTCTCGGAAAAGAGAACCCGTGGGAAAAAATCACGGACGAGCAGACAAGGTTCTTTGTCCGGTCCCGCTACTATCTGGACAAGACCACGGGGGAATTTGTTACCGACGATACCGCCGTGAAGGACTTTGAGAAGTATCTGGTAAGAAATTTAATTACCGCGGATATCTCAAAGTCCATTGCGTTGATCTAGTTAGATAACGAAGCCAAATATCTAAATTAATGCCTAATTTGTCTGCAGGAGGCAGAGTTGAAGGCTGACGCTGAGGCCGGCGGCCCGTCGTCCCAGGGGTCGACGGAGCCATGGGACACAACTTTCAACAGGGCGACGAACGCCTACAAGGGTAGGCCCCTGTCGATGCCGCCGACGTCAGCTGGCCGTGTGTCCGGCTTCGGTACAAGCATGAAGTTCATCAACTACTACCACTCGGACGCCGAGACGAAAAAGGAGAGGAGGAGGCCAAGTAAGGATAAAGCCGAGGTTGTGGAGGTAAGAAAGAAGGTGGAGACACTGGAGAATCAAAAAGTGGACTCCACCACGGTTGAGAGGTTAGTGGACGAGAGGCTGAAAAGTTTCTTACCCCCTGGGTTGGCGGAGGGGTTAGCTGCTTGGAATGCGAATGGTCGACAGGGGCCGATATACGTGCCCAGCGACAGCGGCAGCAACTCCATCATGAACCAAAACGTGTCGCCGGACTTGACGACCCCACAGCCCAACGCAACGACGCCCCCTACCACGAAAGATATCGAGCCGCAGCCAGCCGAGGCTGTTCTTCATAATGCAACCGAGCGGCCGGAGAATGATAGGCCGGCCGCCGGCACCGGCGCCCTTGTCTCGACAGTTGCCGAGCTCGACGCCATCACCCAGGTAACTAATTAGTTAGTCCGCAGAATCTTCTATAACTATGCCTATGATGACTGCCATCTCATGATGTCCAACATGTTTTGACTCAGGACATGCCTTGCATACTACTGCATAGGTTGGTGCCCGGCGGAGAGTTGAAGGACTGTGCTCAGGGCACTGTCGTACAACCAATGAGCCGCGATATGCACCACAGTAAAATGGACGAGGACGTGATGAGGGTCAGGTTGGTTACGATAGTGCCTGAGTTTCGTGACGTCGAGCCCCCCATTCAACCTCCGGGAGCCGACGAGGATCACATGGTCCTTAAAGATTGCATCAAGTGGCCGATGAAATGGCCAAAGACCCAGATTCGTCTTGGGACTGGTCTTCTAGGTTTAAGGCGCACCACCGGCGCCACCTCGAGGCCCCCGATCGTTCGGCCCTCCTCGAAGCCTGCAGCCATCACCCGCCACCCAGAAGGAACCGACGGTCGTCGCCACCAGCAGTCGCCACCAAAAACTGTTGGGAGTGCCTGTACCGCAACCATCCAAAGGCGCTGCCAATGCACCTCAACTTGATGCCAACGACGACGATGGTGATGATGTCGACGTCGAGGGCTACCTCAACACTGGTGCCAGCTTGGACATGTACATGCCTCCTATGGATGAAGAACCCTTCCGCGCTCAAGGCGATCAAGCTGCTCGTCCCAGTACATGCACGCAGCGCCTGGACTTCCAGGGTTTATCTCAAGACACGCCTCCGGAGGCCGGCGATCAACCTCCACGCAAATTACCGTCTACCATTTTCAGCCCTGGTACACTACGTAAGACGGTTTTCCCGGAGTCCGCACCCCGACCACCCTCACCATCCCCGGAGATGAAGAAGAAGAACAAGAAGAGAAAGAGGGGGCCAGGCGCCTCTGCGAGCCAGCCAGCTCCTAAGACTATCCGGGGTCATGAAGACACGGTATCACCCCGTGCGGTTGTTGGCTTGACCCGGGTTCATGAAGCTGGTAAAGCGATACTGCCTCCGGAGCTGCTCTGCCTTGCACGTGGATCCATGCATGCTTTGCATGAATCTATCTTGGTGCTAGAGCGCCTCCTTCTTCAAGACAAGGAGCCAAATTACCCGGTGTTCACGGTTAGGGTGCCAAAGGACTGGGACTTCATCTATGATGCCCCCGCGAATCCGTTCTTCATCGCGTACGAGGACGTCTTCAATCTCTTTCACTCTAGACGGCTGGACTATAACTTGGTCCGCCTATACGCGCTCGATATGTCGATGAAGATCAAGAGAGATAATACCCAGTCCGTCGCGGTAGCGGATCCCTACTATATGCGTGACTGCCAGCTGGTGGAAGGATCAGCGACACGGACCAAGGCGACAGAGTACCTCGGGAGTTTCATGCTGACCAACAAGAGGAAGAACAACGTTCTTCTGCCTTTCTTTCCCGAGTAAGTACACATTCGCTCGCCGCCGTCGTAACTTATGCTTTCTTGTAGATTTGTTCCATTGCTGATCATTTCCAACATTTCGTTTCAATTGTGTTGAGCAGGAACAAGTACTGCACACTCGTCATCCTGAACCCGAGGTGGTCCAGTGCCACTTATCTCGACTCGGGGAGTTTGGATATGAAGAAAGACTACACCAAGATAAAGGGTGTTCTCGATGAGGCTCTCGAGGGCTACGCCAAAAAGGGAGGCCCCTTCGAAAAGAAGCAACAAGTTTTCAGCAATGACGGCACACACCGGTTCAAGCATGTGACCGAGTTCTGCTGCGTGAAGCAGAAGTCTGGCAGCGTGAAGGAGGCCTTCTACGCCCTCCATCACCTTAAAGGGTTTGTCCGGGGTGCTGAGAAATTGAAGTTGCCATCTAGCCTCCAAGAATGGACCAAATGTGCGGGGGATATCACCGATGCTGATCTTAAAGAAGACTTCCATCGCATCCAGGTGCAGTTATCAAAAATCATCGTCGAAGATGTCACCAATCATCGGGGGTCCTTACACAACGTCAGAGGTAGCAATAAGTGCTTCTTTATTTTCTTTATTATAGACTTGTCCACTTAGATTTGTATTATTAATCAATATATTTATATCCCAATCCATCTCCAGGGTTGCCTAAGAGGGAGATTGAAGAAATCCTAGAGGCTCAGCAGGACACCAGGACGTGGACGACGAAAGAGGGCTGCAAACCGTTCCCGGCGCCGACGAAGAAGGATCCATGATCTCGTCCTCCCCGCTCGATCTTGCTCACCACCGTCGCCGATGTACGCTCTACTTGATCCTAGTGTAGCTAGGCAGTGACCTCTCCATTTGTAATAATGTGTGTAAATGATGAACTTTTGTATCATAATGTTGTGTAAACATTCGGCACTTTGTGACTATATGTATGTATCTCGGGCACTAAGTAATATATATGTGTGATGACATAGTGATTAATGTGTTTGTCTGTTTTCATATACCTGTTAAATATACCTGTAGTTCTGTATAAATCTGTATAAATCATGTATACATGTATTTGTACAGCAAAATACGTTTTTCTGTATTTCTGTTTTAAATTTTTGTGGCGCATGGTTTTCATTTTTTGTGGCGCATCTATTTCTGTGGCGCACTGAGCGAGGGTGCGCCACAGAATTAATATGCTGGTATGGGCCGTGGCAATTCTGTGGCGCAGCTTCTCGGTGCGCCACAGAATGTTGGCTTTTCTGTGGCGCACGGACCAGGTGCGCCACAGAAATAAATTTTAGTGGCGACAATTCTGTGGCGCACCGGGAAGCAAAATCCGTGCGCCACAGAATGAAAAATCCGTGCGCCACTAATGGCCTGTTCCCTAGTAGTGTCACAACGAAGATCACATCATGGGAGAGAGAGATAACCACATAGCTACTTGTATAAGCCTCAGCCCCGGTGAGGGACTACTCACAAATTATCCCGGAGGAAGGTATGACGATGAAGAGCCCTCCGGGATCGATCTCCCCTCCAGCAGAGTGCCGGGATCAGCTTCAGATTGGACCCTGAACTAGGGTTTTCGGTGACGGCGCGTCGGGGTCGAGTTTCTGGAAAATAATCGCCGGCCTCTCGGTTTTAGGTCAAAAGGGATTTTATAGTCATTGGAGGGGGCTGAGGCGGTGCCCAGAGGGCAGGGGCGGGCCCCACCCGCGGGTCAAGGTGGGGCCGCGGCTGCCACCCGCCCCTGGCCCCTGGGTGGCCCCCCAGGTTGCCCTTTGGTCCACGTGTGTCTTCCGTCGCATAAAAAATCTCCGTAAATTTTGAGGGCAATCCGACGATATTTCCTGTTGTGACTTTTCTGAAATACAAAAACAGCAAAAACAGGGAACTGGCACTTGGCATCTTGTCAATAGGTTAGTCCGACAAAATGCATAAAAATGATATATTTGATAGTAAAAACATGTGACAATAACACAAAACTAGCATGGATCACTCAAAAATTATAGATACGTTTGAGACGTATCAGCATCCCCAAGCTTAACTCCTACTCGTCCTCGAGTAGGTAAGTGATAACAAAATAATTTTTGATGATACATGCAACCAACACAATCGTGATCAAGATAGTAATGTAAAGCATAGGATGTTAATAAAGTGATACAA
This sequence comes from Puccinellia tenuiflora, assembly GCA_012064385.1. Classification (NCBI taxonomy): domain Eukaryota; kingdom Viridiplantae; phylum Streptophyta; class Magnoliopsida; order Poales; family Poaceae; genus Puccinellia; species Puccinellia tenuiflora. Next base: position 1,266,660 of record QRDG01001831.1, read on the forward strand.
AACAATTGTCTATAGTTGATAGCAAGAAAGCAATGAATAACCAAGTTGAATCATTCAAGCAAAACCTTTCATAAATAGTACGTTAAAGACATGAAAGCAATGTGATCCACAGATTTAATTTATCCACAAAGGTAATAGTTCCATGAAAAAAGTGTTTGAGAATCAAAACAAAGAAGATGTAAGTTTTAGCAAAAAGCTTCAACTTCCAACGGTAAAGTCAATATAAAGATTCATGTTTAATCTGACAATGCAATATGATCAATGATACCCAGGGTCAATGCTAGATGTTTGCTTTGGTGGAGATAGAAGGAAGAGGAAAACTGACTCAACATTAAAAGTAAAAGAAAGGCCCTTCGCAGAGGGAAGCAGGGATTAGTCATGTGCTAGAGCTTTTTATTTTTATGAAACAGAAGTAAAACAATTTTGAGGCATGCATGCTTTCGTCAACGACTTCACAACAGAGAAGCTATCTAGTCCCCCATAACAAGCAAGGCTTTTAGACTTGTGAGAGCAGCTGGTTTTTAGAGGAGCGAGTACGCTCCTCTTTCTCTTTAGTTTCACCACTGTCCAATGTTTTGAGCTGATTTCTCAGATTTTCATTGCGCGGAAGAGAATGGTGAGTTATATTTATATTTTGCTGAAGCTGCTCTCGGGTTGATTCAAGTGAACATGTAATCCATCGACACCGGGTGAAAGGGGGGAAATGACCTTGCTCGTCATGAGTTATATCTAGCTCTCTACTGCTCCCTCATGAGCTTAAAAACAGAGGCACAAAAAGGAGTATTTTGAATTTTTAAAGATAGCACATGACAAATTTACTTGGAATGGCAGGAAATACCATGCATAGGTAGATATGGTGGACTCAGCTGGCAAGATAGTTTGGCTTTGGGATTTGGATGCACGAGTGAACCATACACTCAGTACGAATATTTTGGGCTTAGCAAAAAAGGTATTTGAAGCACACATCTAAAATTAACCGGTAACAGAGTAGCATAAGACATTTATCAATCATAACCATAAAAGCTCCACACCGTCTCCAATGTTGACCAAACAATTCTTTTGATGAAAAGATTAGCTTAAAGAATTAACAACTACGAAACACCACATAGTTTCAAGTTTTTAACAGTATTTCTTTACTAATCAACTCCACTCAAATAACCAGCAAGTTTATGCATTCATCCTAATATCTCAAAACAAATGAGAAGCATCAAGTATCCACACAATGATCTACAATACTATACAGGCTTTTCATTTCATTCCAATATCACATGAATAGCATTTTGTCCCTTTGACAATTCAAGCAATTTACCAATAACAACTTGTCGGAGATTGGCCCCAGGAACTAGGGGTGTCTCCAAGGTATCGTGTAAGGGGCTGAACACGGAGTCAAACAATCCACAACGTGCTCCGGCGACGGTGCTCGTCAGGCTCGCTGCGGACGACACTGCAGCGATTGACACAAGGTCTTACCCAGGTTCAGGGCCCTCTTGTGGAGGTAAAACCCCTACGTCCTGCTTTGGTGTATTGCACTGCTTGGAGAGTTTACAGTACAAGGAGAGCTTGTCGAGCTCGAGGTGGCTAACAATGGCTACTTGCTGGTCTTCAGATCTAGGGTTTTTGGGTAGGCTCCTAGACTCAAAAAACCGAACCCTTTGCTTGGGCGTGCTCCCCCTCCTTTTATAGGCGTCCTGGACCTCTTCCGCCCAAACATTTGGGCGGGAAGGGCTACCACATGGCGACGAAGGAGGAGGCACGGTGCACCGTAAAGGTGAAGTCCACCATAAAGGTAAAGCTCGTGGACGCGGTCCACGGTAGGGGAACGGCGTCACCAAAGCTGAAAAGGGGCACCGACCAGCTGGACAGTGGGCTGGCGCTTGCCGAGGTGGGAGGTGACCCACGGTGATGTCGTCCTTGGAGCGTAGCTGCAGACTGTTCCCTTGTCACCAAAGAGGCAATACTCGTTGTCCGCTTTGCTTGGCTCCGCTTTGTTGACTGCTTTATACATGGAAACGGCAACTGCGGCGTCGTCGTCATCGCGCGTAGGCACGCGCGTCACTCTGCACATGGCGCAGAGCCCATGTGCGCTCTGCCGCGGGGGCAGAGATGGCTTCACGAGGAAGGCGCTCGGCGAGGCGAAAAGCCTCGCCAAGCCCTTCAGCTTGGTCCTTAGCAGAATTGCGGGCGGCGTCGGAGACGCCTTGTCGAGGGGCGATCCCTCGCCGAGGGAGGGAACCCTTGGCGAGGAGAAAAACCCTTCGCGAGGGGAGAAATCCTCGCGAAGCTCGCCAGGCTTGGAGAGCCTGGTCCTTAGCGAAAATCATCCAGAGAATCTTGTGGGCCCTGGCAGGCCGGCCCGTGGTACCCTGGTTTCCACTGTGCCGACAGTAGCCCCCGGGCCCGCGATGGGCACGCCGAGGCCCATGATGAAGGCGAAGCGTCGAGGGGCCAAAGATGCCTGACAGGGCCGCGACACGTGGCACGCAGCGGTTGCACCCGCGGCCACGACCTCCTCGGCTCCAACGGGCGACGTGGTGGGGCCCGCCACGACTCGGGCGCTGGTCAATAAAGCCTGGGCGCGCAGGCGGCGCCCGTCACCTCTCCCATTACTCCTGCGCAAACTTCTCCAAAAACCTCTTATTCCTCCCAGAGCTCGCCGCCTCCGAGGTCTCCGCCTTCGAGTTTCTCTTCCGGCGGCCATGGCTCCCAAGAGGGCAACCGACGGCCAGAAGGGCAAGGCCGCGATGCAGACCGGCACGTCTGCGGCGGCGGTGCGGGGCGCCGCGCCCCAGGGGACGATGCCGGAATCCCTCGTCGGCGTAGCGGCGGTTTCCAGGGTGCAGCACCTGGTGGCCGCCAGCACCCACGAGCTCGGCGCCACCAGCATAGCGCCCGGCGGCAGCAAGGTCGGCGTGGGGTACTACCCCATCTTCCTTCACACACTCTATGCCGGCCTCGTTCCTCCCTTCTCCAGCTTCCTCCTGGCGATCCTTGAAGCGTACCGGATCCAGCTCCTTCATCTCCACCCCAACTCCGTGCTCATTCTCGCCATCTTTGCCTACCTCTGCGAGGCATACGTCGGTGTCCACCCCTCGGTGGCCCTCTTTCGCAGCTTCTACTCCCTCCGGAGCACCAAGTCGAACGAGCGGCTTGGATGCGTTTCCTTTCGCATCGCCGCCGCCAGAAGTGAGGAATACATTCCCATCGCGTGGCAGGGTGAGAATGCCATCACCGAGGTGACGAAAAAGGTGGAGAAGTTCCGCGAGAAGTGGCTCTTCGTTCGCACCAAGTCGTCGAACCGCAACCTGGAGGTACCCGCGGCGCCGCCGAGGAAGTGGGCGCGTTGGGCAAGTGGTGACTTCGAGGGCCTTAAGCTCATGGCGGTATATGAGCGTATTCAGGTGCTCCGTGAGGCCGGGCTCACCGGCCGGATGGTGGCGAATGATTTCGTTGCACGCCGCATTGCTCCCCTTCAATGGCATTCGGCGCCGATGTGGACCTATTCAGGCCCGGATGACAGGATGCGCCTCAGCCCCGATGACCTCTCCCCGGAAGAGCTGAAGCAGATCATGAGGGCCCTCTTTGCCACGACGTCCATTTCACCCCCAAGCGACGACGACGCCTTTTCGCTGTTCGTATATATGGATGAGAACGTGCGCGAGGCCCGTAGGCTCCTACCCCTCTTTGACGAGTGGGGCATCAGGCCCGCGAGGCTCATCGGGTCTCGCCGCAACCCGTGGGCGGCGGAGCAGGAACAGTCGGGCGACGCGCTGGAGCCGGACGAGGATGAAGAGTCCGGCGAGGATGAGGCTTCCCGAGGCGCCAACCCCTCGGGCGAGGAGGAAGCTTCCCGAGGTGCCAACCCCTCTGGCGAGGATGCAGGTTCAAGGAACGTGCCGCCTGGCGCGGAACTCCAGGAGATTTCCTCTAGCGGCGACGAGGACGCCTTCCGCGTGGTCCGTTCCCATCGCCCTACGGAGGAGGGCAGCAGTAGGAGAGGGCGTCACGAGCCCCGCACCAAGGCCCTCCACGACAAGGACGCCGGGGCCGCCTCAAGGGATGCTCCTCCCGAGGAGGCAGCGGCGCCTCCCGAAGAGGCCGGAGCGAGCGCCCTCCAGCCGCCCAGGGGGAAGAAAAGGGTGTGGAGAGCGGCCGACGAGTAAGTTTGGTCCTTTCTTTTCTTTCAGCATTTGCTCCAGAGAAACTCCTCCTGAGGGGTCTATGCTTTGCTTGTGTTTCTTCAGGGTACCCGCGGCGCCGAGGAAACGGCGTCTCCGCAAGCTTGGGGAGATCGCCAGCGCCGCCGAGGAAGCGCCTGTGGCCGACGAGCCGCAGCAGGCGGCCGTCGAGCCGCGGCAAGCGGCCGACGAGCCGAGGCTGGCGACCGACGAGTCGCAGCAAGCGGCTGTGGAGTCGCAGCAGGAGACAGTCCTTCCCGCGGATGAGCACCGCGCGGAGGTGGTGGTGGTCGAGGAGGTGACGACGTCTCCATCTAGGGGAGCTTCTCCCCCCGTGGTTGAACACCACGAGGAGGAGGTGATTGAGCTGGCGACGCCTCCGCCAACTCGGGCTGCTACTCCTCCTGCGGCCGAGCACCGCGAGGAAGAGGAAGCGGTCGACGAGGAGATCGTCCTGGAGCCACCCCCAGAGACGGAGGAGGCCCCAACAAGAGGGGCGGACGCGCCCGAGGCCACGGCAGGCGCGGCCACCGTTGAAGGGGCGGGGAGCGCCCCTGAAGAGCAAGAGGCGGTGGTGCCTCTGGATCCCCCAAGCGGCGGGGCCGGGGGCGAGAGGACGCCCAGCCCCCTGAGGGCTCTCGACGCGGGCGGCGAGGAGGGCGCCCCCACGAGCCCCCAAGCCGCGACGGGGGCCGCTACAAGCTCGGGGCAAGGTGCCCTGGGCGCCTCGACGAGCATCGAGGCCTCTGCGCCCCACGACGACGCAGGGGCCCTGGCGCTGGGTGAGCCGCGCCCTCGCGCGGTTCGGCGCGACGTTGTCTTCCGCCAATCGCGGCAGGCGCTTGACGAGCTGGCGGCGCAGCTCGCCGAGGAAGATCTCGCCAGGGAGAAGGAGCGGGCGAGGCTTGCCGACGCCTGGGCCCTTCTCCACGAGCGGGTGGAAATGTGTCGCCGGCAGGACGCGGCGACAAGGGTGGCGCGCGAAGAGGCTATGCGCTTCGCGAAGGAGACCCGCGACAGCGTCAAGCGGGAGGCGGCTGAGGTCATGGACCAGCTGGACGCCGCCCGGGAGGTGCTGGAGACAGAGACCACCGCCAAGCACCAGGAGTTGGCGGCGCGCGAAGAGAAGTTCGCCAACGAGTCCGAGGCTACGAGGACCAGCTTGAAGGAGTTGCGTGAGCAACTGGACGCCCGCGAGGGGCAGCTGGCGCCTCACGAGGCCGAGCTGAAACGGCGCGAGGAAGAGCTCTCCCTCCGGGAGAAAGAGCTGGATCGGCGCGAGGAGCAGGTCCACTTGCTGGAGGAGGAGCAGGCCACCCGCGAGGGGTAGCTGCAGGAGCGCGAGAACTCAGTGGCCAGGAGCGAGGCCACCCGCAAGGAGCGCCACGACAAGGCCAACGCTGACCTTGCGATGAAGCAGAAAAGGACCCAGGATGAGGCTGACGCCAGGGTTGAGCGCATCCGCGAGAGCCTCGCCAACGACTATGACGCCAAGGCCAAGAAGCAGGAAGAGCGCTTCACAAGGAAACGCAACGAGTTCCTGCATCAGATCAAAGGGCTCGAGGCGTCGGAGAGGGAGTTGACCTCTCGCCTCCAGCGCGCCAAGGAGGCGCTGACTCGCGCGGAGAAGGAGATCGTGGCCCTGAAGATGGACCTGAGCGACCTCCAGCAGCAGGTGGGGCCGGCCGCGGACCGCGCGGAGCAAGCACAAGACTCCGCGCGGCACAGCCGGGCCATGACGCGCCAGCGCCAGCTCATGCTCCACGAGTTGGTTCGCTGCGCGAATGCCATCGGGGACGATATGAGGATCGAGGTCCCCCACCTTCCCTCCGGAGGGGTCGACGACGAGGCAGCATACACGCAATTCTTCGGGTAATTCCTCGGGGAGATTGAAAAGGTCGCGAAGCGCTTCGACGAGTGCGTTGTGGCAGAGAGCCGCGATCTCCTCGTCCTTGCCACCAGCCGCGTCTTTAGCAACCTTCTGAAGCTCTGGCCCTCGTTCAACCTCGAGGCCGTGATGGAGCCGGTCGAGATCCGCAGCAAGGCGGGGGAGGCCGCTGAGGTGCTCGCCAAGAAGTACGACCAAGTCTTGGTCGATGAAGACGAAGGCGACGGCGAGGAAGGCGCCCTGGAAGCGGGAGCTGCCGCGGATGGAGCGGGGACCTCAGGAGGCGCGACGGCCTGAACTTCCTGTAGCTGGTTGTGCATGAGGCACATTATCGTGGTATTTTGGTTGTAATAACTTTTGTAAAGACTTGCTTTTAGCTTTGGAACGTGCTTGTGAATGTCCCTTGGGTGGCTTTTGTCTTTTCCCTTCATGTCTTTTTCGCTCTACGTCTTAGGACCCTCTCTTAGCGCTACGACACCGCCGCTTCGGTATGTGCGAGTCAGTGCTCCACAAGTCCGGGGGGTGCGTGAGGCCGAGAAGTAAGAGCTCCGCGAAGCGCGATGCTTGGGGCTCCCCTTTGACGTGCTGTAGCGGACCTGCACTTAAAATTTGGCAAGATCCCTGTGTATAGTGCAAATCCCTGGATCGAATCATTTGCACACACAGTTTACGATGAATACCATAACATTGTATCAATTTATTACAAAAATGATCCAGACTTAAAATAATCCAATACAACTTTGCATAGCTCGAAGCTAGCATAAACAAAATAACAGCGGAAGACTAAATATTATTGCATGGAGTCCCAATCTTCATGTAGCCACAGGCGAAACATGTTGGTTGCAGACTCGAAACCCCTAACGAAACCTCACTCATCGTCAGAACAACCTGGTAAAAGATATCAACAAGGTGGGTCAGAACCATAAAATGGAACTGGCAAGTGACACTTTGTGGACTCATACTAGAACAACTCTAATAACCTATATGCATATTTGGCTTGTGGAGTTTGAAGGCTATTTTGCATAAAGCCAATTTTATCCTATTCTTTCAAAACCAATTCTTTCTTTCCAAAACTTTAAGAGACATCCCTGGGCGCACCAGTGTCTCAAATCCCCCTTGTTCACCCATCAAATTTTTAACTTAGAGAAATTGGAATGTTGGGATCCTCCGTTGACGTCCTTGTTCAGCTGCTCAGAATTGTCCGTAACCGGGGACACGGCTATGATCATAGTTTTATACTCTCGAGAGTTTGTGGCACTTTCCCCACTAGACTCGATCAACCCATTCTGTCCTTCACCCTCATTTAGTGAAAAGGAAAGGAGAAGATCGAGACGAGACTTTTTCAGAAGTGTCTTCCCGTGGTACTACTAGCGAGATCACTGCCGTCCTATCCCTCTACATCATCAGATCTCACTGACCCAGGTCCACACAACTTACTCCGTCAAGACAGAGCCCATATGACTAGTGGCTGCACTGGAAGCAATCCTCACTTGGAGTAACTTCAAATCCCTTTGATCCTGGGTGGCATTCCGCAAGTGTGATTCATCCTCCTAAGTCAGGGGACCACGTATGATCCTTCCTCCCAAAATAGGGAATCACCCTCTTCTACAATTCATCCTCCCATATATGGGGAATTGCTTTATTCCAACCACCCACCCAGGTAGTTTATTACTTAGTAGAATTTTCATTAGCTTTTGATACAAAACACATAGCATAGCATTTGCCTATACTACTAAGTTATCATATAGGTACTAGACACTAAGGAATATTCTAGGGTAATACTAAACAGGTCTAGCATAGCAATACTAATAAGCCTATCATGCAAATTTTCTAAGTAAAAGCTACAACAATGCATATCAAAATAATAGGACGAACAGTATGCAAGTGTGCCACTTGCCTTGGCAACAGGAGTGGCAGGAGTAGCAACCACCAAAGTCTTCGTGACTCTCCGAATAAACTAATAAAATAAACAAGCCACACATAAACAAACAGAACAACAATAATCATACAAAAATAATAACAATACAACAAAAATATGCTATGTATGAAATGCAATTAAAATCATAAGAAAAACATTAAACTAAGTTTTCTGGTTTTAGAAATATGCATGAAGTCAAAATGTAATTAAAACAATTTTTATTATAACAACAATACAAAACAATTCCCAAAAAGGGAATAAACACAAATTGAAAACTACTGTTAAATAACTAATTACAGAAAATATGGGGTTTGTCCCACTGGACAGAGGGTTTCAAAACTAAACTAACCCAATTGGATTTACTCAAAAAGCTATTTTTAAACTAGAGATATGGCCTAAACAAGAAATACAAGGTTCTGCAATTAACAAGTTAGTGCACGACTAAAATATATATTTTTATTGTACCACTGTATTCTACACATTCATACGAATCTGTAGACTACAAAAATATCGAAAACGGAGTTACGGTTGATTTGATATGGAATTTCTAAGATTGACCAACAATCTGTCCAAAGTCAAATCCGAAAATAAAAAGGTTTTGACACTTGGGAAAAATTGTATGGCCAAAATTATTTTGTTTGGGCATAATATGGTGGTCTCAACTAATATATTATAAATAATATACGTGTAGGATTATAACATTTTGAGAGGCTCACCGACAAGAACGAATAGCGTCGGTGTCGAAGAGAGGACGTGACGCGGCTAAACGAGGTGGTCGATGTAGACGATCAAACACGGCCTCCGGGAAGTAGTTGATGAAGTTGTCGTAGATGTTCGCAGGAATGAGACGACAACAAAAGGACAAGATCTCGGGGTTGGTGGATTTCTGGACGCGCCAGAAAAGGAGAAGAACGACGGCGACGTCGGTCACCGGTGAGATCGGTTGAGCTCGTTCTCCATGGTTGGGCTGCGGGGAAAATTTGGAAAAATTAGGGGGACTGAAGGAGGACACATATATCACGTAGGACATCATAGTGGGGCATGGTGAGGTCTCACCTTGTCGGGATCGTGGCAACGGCGGCGAAGTGGAAGACGCGTGGCTTTTCCTATATCCCGAAAAGAGATCTGATTTTTAGAAATAAAACCGTGCGTCAAAATGAAAAACTTTCTTCAGCAAAGTTGTAGGTATGTATTAGATCTACCTTATGTAAAAATCTCACCGGATTTGGTTGGGTGGTTGAGAAGAAATGTACGTTTTCCTCCGTCGGATCTGAAAGCTTGCGATGCAGATATCTCCGGCTACGGTGCATGAAAAGTGGTGATCTTTATCGGAATGGAAAGGTATCGACGAGATCTACAACTCTCGCGAAGCATGAAACGGCATACGAGCAAAGCTCGAATCGTGATGAGTGGACGATTGAAAGCTAGAGCTGAAATCGAAATTTCGACTTTGGATCAAGTGTGAGGCCGGGTCTGGGGTTTATATAGGCATGGAGGCCGGTGGGTAGGTAGTACCTGGGGTAGGGAGCATGCCAAAAAAAGCGGAATTGAATTTGTACTCTTTAATGAAAAGTTATGGGAGTTTAATTGGGAAAGGAGAAGAAGGAAGGTGAAATAATGGGTAACGTACGTGCATGAGGAGGAAGACGACTGCGTCAACGGCTGGGAGGCCGGTCGGCCTTGTTGGGCTGGGTCGGCCTTGTTGGGCTGGGTCGGCCCAGTTTGGGTCGGCCACCCCTTTTTTTTTTCTTTTTCTTTTTCTGATTTTTCTTATTTCTTTCATACCTTTTGTTTTAAGTGTCCAAAACAACTCAAACCAGTTTCTAAATTTTTGTAAAATCAATATCTATCATTTGAAATATTCAAATACACTTTTTCAAGACATTTGAAAATTTGAATTTAAAATATTGCATATTTGCATAATTGACACCTTTATGACAAAAATAACAAATAGGCTTTTATAAAATCTTTTTGAACTCAAATAAAATCCAAGAAAATAATATGAGTAGCATCATGTAATACAAACCATGACAAACTCATTTTTTATTACTTTTACACAAATTAAATTACCAAAATACCCTTGGGCATTCAAATGGTAATTGCCATTTCATAATATAAGAAAATAAATTTTTATTCTTTTGAAAACTTCATAAAACCAGGAGCACAATGCACAAATGCAGTGAAAACATGAATGCCATGCTTGTTTTGAAAATTTTCAAAACACAGAAGTGTATTTTTCAAAAAGTTTTTGATTTTTCAGAATTTGAAAAACTTGGGATGTTACAGACTACCACCCTTAAAAGGAATCTCGTCCCGAGATTCGAAGAGGCTAGAAAGAAGGTTTTGGGATCTCCGGGTTTAGGCAACTGGGTGGGCTACCACCCTTAAAATAAACTTTTGTAGGCAGTCTTGAGCTCTTGTCTTTGGACTAAGGTCCATATGGAAATGTGTGGACCCTTGTATCATATGCTTCAATTCCAATTGTTGGGTGTCTCTTCAAGTAACTTAGGACACTGAAGGTTTACTCTTTGGGTCCACCAGAAGTCCAAGATGACAGGATTTCACCACATCATGTCATCCATCTCTGTATTGTCTTTTGTCATGTTGCTTCTCCTGGTTGACTTTCTTCAGTGCAAGCACTACGCCATTTCTAACGAACTCTCATGGTTGGTCAACACTTCAATTTGCTGGATTCCTTCTTCTTCATGAGCGTTGAGGTTTATCCTTGCCTCACATAGGGTTATAATACTTCCATGTTGTTTAGGCTCATCGTCGACTCTCTTATAGGTTTGTCACTCAGATTTACCATTCCTCATAGCAACGGCGAATGATATGAGTAGTCGCCATGGGGGCCAGTCCATGTCGCACTCACTCATTACCTTGTACTTGGTTTGGTGAATCTCGTAAGCTAACACTCGGTCGATCTCACATGTCTAACAGAAAGTTTCCAATCTGTAAGACAAACCTGAGCTAAACTATCGATCTTCAAAACTATGGGTTGCAAAAACTCCTGCACAATGTCATTTCACATGTTGGAGATTCTTCATTGCTTCACCTCCTTGATGTAGTAGGCTTTCCATACTACGCTTCAGTTGTTGACTTCTTTGTTGCATCTTTGCATGGAGGTGGCTATGGGTCATTGCAATCCAAGAGGTAAATAACTCCAGTTGGCATATTGGGGATGCATCTGGTTGGGTTTATCAGAGATGAGTGGAGGTAGAAAGAGACTAAAAGAAGTTCTACCCATAACTAGCAGATCAAGGCAACTCATCTACAAACAACATCTAGCAAACATCAAGCAACATGGTTCAAACACAAACAAACGACCTAATATTGCCATACCAACTAAGTAAGTATGATCAATACACTATCATGTTATCGTTGTTCTAACAAGGTAACTAAACTGGTGGTCTCATCTATCTCTTCTTAAATTTCTTCAAGTTCTTCTTTGACCTTCAACATTGTGTATCTTGGTGAAGACTATGTACTGATTTGTAAACTTCAACTGTCTTGTCTTCGTCTCCTTTGTTCTTCTACCACCAGAGTTGTATCCACAAAATGGGTCATACTAAATAAGGAAATATATCTTAGAAAGTGAATAGTAGATGAGAGTATGAGAAAAGATAACTTGCAAATATTTCCTTTTTAAGAAAATTCAATAAAATAGTTTTTTTTTAATCCTAGATCTTCTCCTATTTCTAATCCAATCCTAGGGTTTCGAACCTACAGGCAACACAGTGCTCTGATACCATCTGTAGCGGACCTGCACTTAAAATTTGGCAAGATCCCTGTGTATAGTGCAAATCCCTGGATCGAATCATTTGCACACACAGTTTACGATGAATACCATAACATTGTATCAATTTATTACAAAAATGATCCAGACTTAAAATAATCCATTACAACTTTGCATAGCTCGAAGCTAGCATAAACAAAAATAACAGCGGAAGACTAAATATTATTGCATGGAGTCCCAATCTTCATGTAGCCACAGGCGAAACATGTTGGTTGCAGACTCGAAACCCCTAACGAAACCTCACTCATCGTCAGAACAACCTGATAAAAGATATCAACAAGGTGGGTCAGAACCATAAAATGGAACTGGCAAGTGACACTTTGTGGACTCATACTAGAACAACTCTAATAACCTATATGCATATTTGGCTTGTGGAGTTTGAAGGCTATTTTGCATAAAGCCAATTTTATCCTATTCTTTCAAAACCAATTCTTTCTTTCCAAAACTTTAAGAGACATCCCTGGGCGCACCAGTGTCTCAAATCCCCCTTGTTCACCCATCAAATTTTTAACTTAGAGAAATTGGAATGTTGGGATCCTCCGTTGACGTCCTTGTTCAGCTGCTCAGAATTGTCCGTAACCGGGGACACGGCTATGATCATAGTTTTATACTCTCGAGAGTTTGTGGCACTTTCCCCACTAGACTCGATCAACCCATTCTGTCCTTCACCCTCATTTAGTGAAAAGGAAAGGAGAAGATCGAGACGAGACTTTTTCAGAAGTGTCTTCCCGTGGTACTACTAGCGAGATCACTGCCGTCCTATCCCTCTACATCATCAGATCTCACTGACCCAGGTCCACACAACTTACTCCGTCAAGACAGAGCCCATATGACTAGTGGCTGCACTGGAAGCAATCCTCACTTGGAGTAACTTCAAATCCCTTTGATCCTGGGTGGCATTCCGCAAGTGTGATTCATCCTCCTAAGTCAGGGGACCACGTATGATCCTTCCTCCCAAAATAGGGAATCACCCTCTTCTACAATTCATCCTCCCATATATGGGGAATTGCTTTATTCCAACCACCCACCCAGGTAGTTTATTACTTAGTAGAATTTTCATTAGCTTTTGATACAAAACACATAGCATAGCATTTGCCTATACTACTAAGTTATCATATAGGTACTAGACACTAAGGAATATTCTAGGGTAATACTAAACAGGTCTAGCATAGCAATACTAATAAGCCTATCATGCAAATTTTCTAAGTAAAAGCTACAACAATGCATATCAAAATAATAGGACGAACAGTATGCAAGTGTGCCACTTGCCTTGGCAACAGGAGTGGCAGGAGTAGCAACCACCAAAGTCTTCGTGACTCTCCGAATAAACTAATAAAATAAACAAGCCACACATAAACAAACAGAACAACAATAATCATACAAAAATAATAACAATACAACAAAAATATGCTATGTATGAAATGCAATTAAAATCATAAGAAAAACATTAAACTAAGTTTTCTGGTTTTAGAAATATGCATGAAGTCAAAATGTAATTAAAACAATTTTTATTATAACAACAATACAAAACAATTCCCAAAAAGGGAATAAACACAAATTGAAAACTACTGTTAAATAACTAATTACAGAAAATATGGGGTTTGTCCCACTGGACAGAGGGTTTCAAAACTAAACTAACCCAATTGGATTTACTCAAAAAGCTATTTTTAAACTAGAGATATGGCCTAAACAAGAAATACAAGGTTCTGCAATTAACAAGTTAGTGCACGACTAAAATATATATTTTTATTGTACCACTGTATTCTACACATTCATACGAATCTGTAGACTACAAAAATATCGAAAACGGAGTTACGGTTGATTTGATATGGAATTTCTAAGATTGACCAACAATCTGTCCAAAGTCAAATCCGAAAATAAAAAGGTTTTGACACTTGGGAAAAATTGTATGGCCAAAATTATTTTGTTTGGGCATAATATGGTGGTCTCAACTAATATATTATAAATAATATACGTGTAGGATTATAACATTTTGAGAGGCTCACCGACAAGAACGAATAGCGTCGGTGTCGAAGAGAGGACGTGACGCGGCTAAACGAGGTGGTCGATGTAGACGATCAAACACGGCCTCCGGGAAGTAGTTGATGAAGTTGTCGTAGATGTTCGCAGGAATGAGACGACAACAAAAGGACAAGATCTCGGGGTTGGTGGATTTCTGGACGCGCCAGAAAAGGAGAAGAACGACGGCGACGTCGGTCACCGGTGAGATCGGTTGAGCTCGTTCTCCATGGTTGGGCTGCGGGGAAAATTTGGAAAAATTAGGGGGACTGAAGGAGGACACATATATCACGTAGGACATCATAGTGGGGCATGGTGAGGTCTCACCTTGTCGGGATCGTGGCAACGGCGGCGAAGTGGAAGACGCGTGGCTTTTCCTATATCCCGAAAAGAGATCTGATTTTTAGAAATAAAACCGTGCGTCAAAATGAAAAACTTTCTTCAGCAAAGTTGTAGGTATGTATTAGATCTACCTTATGTAAAAATCTCACCGGATTTGGTTGGGTGGTTGAGAAGAAATGTACGTTTTCCTCCGTCGGATCTGAAAGCTTGCGATGCAGATATCTCCGGCTACGGTGCATGAAAAGTGGTGATCTTTATCGGAATGGAAAGGTATCGACGAGATCTACAACTCTCGCGAAGCATGAAACGGCATACGAGCAAAGCTCGAATCGTGATGAGTGGACGATTGAAAGCTAGAGCTGAAATCGAAATTTCGACTTTGGATCAAGTGTGAGGCCGGGTCTGGGGTTTATATAGGCATGGAGGCCGGTGGGTAGGTAGTACCTGGGGTAGGGAGCATGCCAAAAAAAGCGGAATTGAATTTGTACTCTTTAATGAAAAGTTATGGGAGTTTAATTGGGAAAGGAGAAGAAGGAAGGTGAAATAATGGGTAACGTACGTGCATGAGGAGGAAGACGACTGCGTCAACGGCTGGGAGGCCGGTCGGCCTTGTTGGGCTGGGTCGGCCTTGTTGGGCTGGGTCGGCCCAGTTTGGGTCGGCCACCCCTTTTTTTTTTCTTTTTCTTTTTCTGATTTTTCTTATTTCTTTCATACCTTTTGTTTTAAGTGTCCAAAACAACTCAAACCAGTTTCTAAATTTTTGTAAAATCAATATCTATCATTTGAAATATTCAAATACACTTTTTCAAGACATTTGAAAATTTGAATTTAAAATATTGCATATTTGCATAATTGACACCTTTATGACAAAAATAACAAATAGGCTTTTATAAAATCTTTTTGAACTCAAATAAAATCCAAGAAAATAATATGAGTAGCATCATGTAATACAAACCATGACAAACTCATTTTTTATTACTTTTACACAAATTAAATTACCAAAATACCCTTGGGCATTCAAATGGTAATTGCCATTTCATAATATAAGAAAATAAATTTTTATTCTTTTGAAAACTTCATAAAACCAGGAGCACAATGCACAAATGCAGTGAAAACATGAATGCCATGCTTGTTTTGAAAATTTTCAAAACACAGAAGTGTATTTTTCAAAAAGTTTTTGATTTTTCAGAATTTGAAAAACTTGGGATGTTACACGTGCAAGCAGCCCATGAGGCGTGGGAGAGAGAAAAGAGACTTGAGGGGCAAAAACCGGCAAGAGGAAATTCTACCAAGTTCTTGTACTTAGCTTGACGAGGCGTTTCCACCTTGGAGAGGGTGTTGGTTCCCTGGCGAGGCGTTGTTGCCTTGGAGAGGGTGCCTGACGCTTGTTACATGCACTTGGACAGATAGGCATACTGTTGCGATGTAAACGCGTCACACGAACACGTCCTTGTGTACCCGTGGTGCCGGGGGAGATACTCCGCAGCTCGCCCCGCGGGAGGCCGGGTCTCAGCGCGATACGCAAGACAAAGACTCGGCACGTTTGAAACCAGACGCCCCAGTTCCTCGGGAGGGACCCCGTCGGAGGTTCCGGCGACGATTGGCTGAACTTGGTCGATTTGATCGCTCCAAGCTCGATTATCGATCTCTGGCAAAATCTATGCGAAGTCGCCGAAGAACGGAAGCATGAACAAGGGTTTGAGGGAAAAAGGTAGAAGTAGTATTGGTTTGTCGATTGTTTGCTTAATTTCAATCGGCCATCACCTCCTACATATATATAGTGAGGCGGCTGGACTTCCCGTACAAGCATTGGACTTCTACAAGGATTACAACTCATAAACTAAGTCGGTTTCTACCTCTAAACTAGGTAAGAGTCTTGGTCGGCTTCGTACTGGACTCGATCTCCAAGCATCCATCTTCAGCTTCCTTTGGAAAGTCGCCTTTTGCCCTTCCATGTTGACCTTGAACTCGTTCTGGCTCCACCGACTTCTATCTTGGACTCTGGCAAGTGTTAAACTTCCCCCCATTTGGCTTTTCTGATGCGACTCTAGAATCTTCAAGAAGCTTCACATCTGGCCTGCACCGGGTCCCGCTGAACCGGGTCCTGGCTACGCCGGGTTCTGGTTATGCCGGGTTCTGGCTAAGCCGAGTCATGACCCCGGGTTCTCTTCAAGTCTCCCCTTTCGAATAAATGTTATAGTCCGGGTTATCATTACCGACTCCTGGATATATCGGGTTTGCTTCCTGCCGGGTCACCAACAAGTCGCCACTCCCTCCTGAGGACTCTTGAACCTGGTACCTGCCCAAAATGGGTGCTAACACATGCCCCCCTGTTTTCTAGTAAAGCTTGCATACTAGAAAATATACAATGTAGAAGATTTGATCTAAGGACGATGCTTAAGCTCATCGGCCATATGTGTAGCTTACGCGGTTTGCCACACACTTGGGTGGAATTTCTTGAAGTATTTCCCATTGATAGCTCGAGGCAATATGCTGCCCTCCAATGTTTCCACCAAATACGAGTTGCCAGGCACAATTCTTATGACTCGCAGCGGTCCTTCCCAACTCGGCGACCATTTGCCGAATTTCCGGCTCTTAGAACCAATTGGCAGTATAACTTTCCAGACCAAGTCGCCGATTTGAAAATCCTTAACCCGGACTCTCTTGTTGTAAGCTCTTGCTACCCGCAACTTCTCATTTTCTATGTCCTTCAGTGCCTTGATACGTTTGTCGGCTACTTCATCAATGTTGTCCATCATCAAATTGTGATAATCCTCAGCCGACAAATTATTCTGCTTAGCGAACCTCAAAGCAGCCAGACTTACTTCTACTGTAAAACGGCTTCTTGTCCATATACTAACTCGAAAGGAGTTACCTTGGTTGCACCATGCCTTGAGATCCGGTGAGCCCACAATGCCTCGGATAGTACCTCATGCCACCTCCTCGGGTAGTCTTGCACTTTCTTCTTGATCAACCTAACCAGAATCTTGTTGCTTGATTTGGCTTGTCCATTGGCTTGAGCGTAATATGGAGATGAACTGAGCATCTTGATCCCAAGTGACTCGGCAAATTGTTTCACCTCTTTGGCCATGAAGGAGGTGCCTTGATCTGTTGTGAGAGTCTGTGGAATACCGAATCTGTGAACAATATGCTCAGTAATAAATTGAATTACCTCTTTGTGGGTCATATTCCGGAGGGGTACTGCTTCGGACCACTTGGTGAAATAATCAGTAGCAACTAGCACGAACCGATGCCCTTTGGATGAAGCCGGGTTAATCATGCCAATGAAATCCAATGCCCACCCTCTAAAAGGCCACGGCTTTATTACTGGGTTAAGAAGTGAAGCCGGTGCTAGCTGGATATCCCCAAATCTCTGGCACGCTTCGCATCCTTTGTAGTACCGGAAGCAGTCATTGATCATCGTCGGCCAATAGAGCCCGGCTCGTCTGAGCATCCATTTCATCTTATGAGCCGATTGATGTGTCCCGCATAATCCATCATGGACTTCTCCCATGGCAACTCGGGATTGATCTTCATCCAAGCATTTGAGAAGAAGACCGTCAGCCGTCCGGCGATATAACTCGTCATCCACCAAGATATAATTAAAAGCAAGCCGCCGTATAGCCCTCTCGGTTCTCTGACTTGGATCCTTCAGATAATTGACAATGGGTGTCCTCCAATCAGTTGGCCGAGTCTCGCCAGTTTCTTCCGGAGCCGAATTAAATAACTCAGCTTTCATTCCACCATCCGAGTTAGATGACTCGGCTTTTGCTTCAGCTTCCGAGTCATTGACAACAGCTAACATCGGCTTTTCTGCTGTGAAAAATACTCCTCTACTAATATGATAACCCGATGCTTGCTGTGCCAAGTCGTTGGCGAGCCAATTGTCCTGCCTGGAAACATGAGATATGAAAAAATAATCCAGAGTTGATATGATATCCAGGCACCTGTCGAGATATGCGTTGAGCGATCCACTATTGCATTGGAAAATCTTAGCCACCTGCTGTACGATAAGCAGTGAATCGCCATATGCCTCGACATGAGTTACTCCTGCATCTTTCAAAATTTCTAACCCGAATAGAAGAGCTTCATATTCGGCTTCATTGTTAGTGCAAAAATAATCCAGACGACAAGAGGCTTCAAAATTAATACCGTGGGGTGAAACACACACAATGCCGACTACTTGTCCACCACTGCAAACTGAGCCGTCAAAATAAAGTTTCCACGGTACAGCCGACACAATATTTAAGTCGGCTTCCTGCTCCAGGTCAACCCGATGCTCGACGATGAAGTCGGCTACAATCTGACCTTTCATGGACTTGAGAGATTCATAAGCCAAATCATATTCAATCAATCCATACGCCCATTTGCCGATTCGTCCACTGAGAATCGGCCTATGTATCATGTGCTTGATGACATCGGCTTGACTAAAGACTTTGCACTTGCCAGATAAAAGATAATGACGCAACTTGGTGCAAGCAAAATAAAGAGATAGGCACAACCTTTCTACAAAGCTATACCTGGACTCGGCATCTAGCAGTCGTCGACTCAGATATGTAATGACATACTCCTGTCCTTCGGCTTCTTGAGTTAAGGCGGCTCCAATCACCCTTTCTTCGGCTGCAATGTAAAGCCGAAACGGTAGACCACGAGTCGGCTTCCTTAGAACTGGAGGTTTAGACAAACAGGCCTTTATTCTATCGAATGCCTCTTGTTGTCTCGCCCCCCAGGTGAACTCGTCATCACTCTTGAGCCGAAGGATCTGTGTAAATGCATCAACTTTCCCTGACAAGTTAGTAATAAACCTTCTCAAATAATTTACCTTGCCTAAGAATTTCTACATGTCCTTTTTACAAGTCGGCGCCTGTACTTTCTGAATAGCTTCAATCTTGGCCGGGTCAATCTCTATGCCGACTTCATGTATGATGAAACCGAGGAACTTTCCAGCAGACACGCCAAAGGCACACTTCAACGGATTCATCTTGAGCCCGTACCTCCTCATCCTCTCAAACGCGAGTCGTAAATCGGCCAGATGATTTAACTCGCCATCTGATTTGACAACTACGTCATCAATGTACACCTCCAGCACGACTCCAAGAAGATCATGAAATATTAAGTTCATTGCTCTTTGATATGTAGCGCCAGCATTCTTCAACCCAAAGGTCATCACTGTCCATTCGAATAAACCAACGAACCCGGGGCAGCGAAATGCTGTCTTAGCCGAGTCCTCTTCGGCCATGAATATTTGATTGTACCCCGCATTCCCGTCTAGAAAGCTGATGACTTTGTGCCCAGAGGCATCATTGATAAGCATATCGGCTATTGGCATAGGATATTCATCCTTGGGCGTAGCTCGATTTAGATCTCTAAAATCTATGCATGCCCTAATCTTACCAGATCCCTTCTTCTCGACCGGCACAATGTTGGAAATCCACTCAGCATACTTGCAAGGCCGGATAAAGCTAGCTTTCAGGAGCCGGCCAATCTCTTCCTTGATCCGATCATATATTGCCGGGTTGAATTTACGAGCCGGCTGTTTATATGGCCTGAAGCCGGCTTTTATTGGTAACCGATGCTCGACAAGCTCTCGGCTTAACTCGGGCATCTCATGATATTCCCAAGCAAAGCAGTCCACATACTCCTTGACTAGCGCGATTAACTCGGATTTATAATCGGCTTTTAAATTTTGACTCACAAATGTCGGCCTAGAAACAGCGCCATCCCCAATATCTACTTCCTCGAGCGGGTCGGCCGACGTAAAGCCTTGTCCCAACTTGTCCATGTCGTCTGGTTCTTCAATTGCTTCACACATATCGTTCCTCTCAGCCCGATACTTGCCCAGACGTTCCTGCAGCCATTCATCATTGTTGGGATCCATCTACTTGAGACGTAGCCGATTGCTTCCAACCAGCTTTAAAGATACTGGCACGAATCCGTCCCTGGTAGCACTCAGGAAATCGAACCCGGATAAGTCACGCCCCGAAAGACATGTGGCATTAGAGTGTTGCCAATCAGCAATAGACTCGGCTAAAGCAATGCATGCCGAGTTATCAGCATGAACGACTTCAATCTCGTCATCGATCCATTGTACGAGTTGCTGGTGCATGGTAGATGGCACACATTGATTTGCATGGAGCCAATCTCGTCCAAGTAGCACATTGTAATTTCCTTGCACCTCAGCAACAAAGAACGCGGTGGCCAACGTTTTACTTCCCACGGTTAGCTCCAGACTAATGACTCCTTTGGCCTCAATTCCTTCTCCTCCTTCGAACCCGTTCAATACCATGTTCGTCTTCATGAGATCTGCATCTTCTAGCTGTAATTTCTTGAAGACAGAATAAGGCATAAGGTTTACCACAGCTCCTCCATCAACCATCATCCTAGTGACCGGCTTCCCATTGATATGTCCTCTGACGTACAAAGGTTTCAGGTGCTCCACCGGTCCCTCAGGTTTCTCGAAGACGGCATTCTTGGGTCCAAGGTTGAGCTGTGCTACTTCACCTTCTTCCTCTGCAGCACGGAATTCAGCAGGCAAATAATATACCATGTTAATATCCATACCTACCCGAGTCGGCGTACTCTCATAGTCCAGTAATTCTTCATCCATCAGGTCCGCCGACTCGTCAGTTGCCAAGTCCTCCACCGGGTCCTCATTTGCCGACTCCAGCGTTTCAGATTCCTCCTCTGCCAGCTCCTTGTTCATCGAATTATCTGCCGACTCCTCATTTGCCGACTCGTTATCTGACTCGTCCTTTGCCGATTCCTCCCCTGCTTCCAGGTCTGCAGCTTCGACTTCATCTGCCCATGACGAATAAGTAATGGCCGGTACAGGCGTCGGTTTTATTTCATTGCTCACAGCAGGACCCGGCGCAATTACCAAAGGAGTTGTTATAGGAGTCGGCTTTGGTACCCATGCTTGAGCCGACACCATTGGTCTTTCAGCGTTGAACTTGGCATTTCTGGCTTGCTCAGCCTCCTTCTCTGTCATCTCCCGGTTCCTTGCCCTCTGCAGTTTCCGCTTCTGTGTCTTCGTTATACCCGGCGGACACCACTTTGGCTGAGTATATTTTGGATCCCGGGGTTTGGCTACACCGGTTTGGCTGGACCCGGCTTCATGGTTGCCAGATATTGTTTTAGGCACGATAGCAAGTATCGGCTTATCATTTACCGACTCTACAACCGGGTCCTTTAGCTTCAGCACGTGTGCCCCAATGACCAATGACTTCTCTGGAACCAACCTCTTCTCCATGTTGGTGGCTTTGGCTCCTTGCTCCTTAACTCGCCAGTAGGAGGATTCACCGGGATACACAAGTCGGCTCTGTATCGTTTGCCGAGTTATTCGACGCTTATACTCCCCGGCCGACTCCTGGTATTGGTGACTCCTCTCAATAGATGGTGACCTCGGTCGCTTCCCATATTGCCGAGTTACCTTAGACCCGACTTGGCGCACGTACTTGTTCAGCAACATATCGAAAGTCGGCTTGATCTTCTTTGGCTTGTACTCAACTTGATTCGTTTTCCATTTGCCGACCTCCGGGTTCTTGGGCTTCATGAACCGAGGTTGCCCCCCGAGTTCCGGATTTCGATTTCCGGGTTCTCTCGCTTGTAACTGTTGCCCCCCGAGTGTGGAGTTCCTGACAGTGATTCTGATAATCTCCTTTCCGTCGGGTTGCCGGGTCAACATGACTTCTCTCCTTGCTTCCTTGACGCCGGCTCCTTTCCTGGGCTCACCAATAACCACATTAGATTTATTAGCGGCTTCGGCCGCTTCTGGCTGAAGAAGTACTTTCTTTCCCTCGAGATCAAGCACGTTCATTGGGAACGGCTGTGTGTCAATGGCCATGCCAGCAAAACTTAATCGTCCATCATTGAGGGCCGATTGAATCTGTCGACGAAAGACATTGCAATCATTAGTAGCATGAGAGAAAGAGTTGTGATATTTGCAATATGCACGCCTCCTTAATTCATCAGGCGACGACATGACATGATTAACCCGGATTACTTTATCTTTTAACAAGGCATCAAATATCCTGTCACATTTGCCTACGTCAAAAGTACATTTAACTTCATCATCCCGATTCTTACGAATCGGCTTTAAGTCATCACACATATAGGGTTTGGCCTTGCTCGGCCAAACAAATTCGGCTACGTAAACATCGGCTTCATCACCGGAGTCGGCATCATATTTGATAGCGTTAAGCCGACTCCTGCTCATCCGATGTGAGTCTTTGGACTCGCTGACTCGGCTTTCATGAGCCAAAGCTTTCTCCTGAACCTGACCAACAGAAGAGAACTCGTGCCCTTCTAGCTTCTCTCTCAGATACGTCCTTAACCCGTTAAAAACTAAGTCGGCCATATCTCTCTCAGTTATCGCCAAGCTATAGCATCGGTTTCTAGTATTTCTAAATCTCTTGATATAATCGGATACCGATTCATCATGTTTCTGCTTAACCGATGTAAGATGGGATAGTTTTAACTCTACCTCACCAGCATAGAAGTGCTCATGAAACTTTCGCTCCAGGTGGAACCAAGTGTGTATAGAGTTAGGAGCTAAAGCTGAATACCAAGAAAAAGCAACCCCAGTCAACGATAATGAGAACAAGCGGACTTTGATGTGATCATGATTAACCTCGCCTAATTGAGCCAAGTATTGACTAATGTGTTCCCATGTCGATTTATTATCCACCCCATTGAATTTGGAAAACTCAGGAACTCTATAGCTAGGTGGGTAAGGTTGCAGATCGAAATACTCGGGATAGGGCTTAACGTAGGTTCTATGTTTCGGCATAATCCCGAGTCTATCATATGCTATCTGATCTAACCTCTTCTGGAACTCGACCAGCAAATCGTCCCTACTGGCCGATTGACTCGGCACAAGAGCAGAATTGGTCATAGGGCCGGGTTGTATCCAAGGAGCCGAATTTGGATTCGGCATTGACTCGCGTCCAGGAAATTGCACCGCTGGTCCCGTCTGGCCTGCCGGGTAGGGTAAACTTCGGATCGGAGTCGGACAGGGTAATGCATTGACAACCCGGTTTTCCCTGTTTGGGCTCATCGGTTGTGCGTCCGATGTTTGGCCTTGGATGGTGTTTTTCTTAGCAGCATCAAGTTCCATGACAGCATTATAAACAGTATTTGTACCTTGTGAAACATGGAATTGAATTTCAGCTAATTGCTCAGAAGTAAAGACACTGTTACTCACAGCGGGTGTATCGGTGCCAATGTTCAGAGGTACATATTCCGGCTCCTTGATCGGCGCAGTTGCACCTTGCCGATCTAACTTGAAGCTGGCCAAGTACAACTCCTCGTCTTCCTGTTCCCGCTTGAGTCGCAGCGCCTCGAATTCCTCGCTTCTCTTCTTCTTCCACTCATCCAGACCTTGGCATTGCGCCTCCGACAAATCCTTGAGAGTAGGCTTGATGATGTTGTCAGTGGTGATGCCGGATAGATCTGTAGCCTTAGAACCGGCCATTGCTGTCCGATTTTAGGTTTAGAGATTGTCCCCAGCGGAGTCGCCAAAAAGTGTGTTGCGATGTAAACGCGTCACACGAACACGTCCTTGTGTACCCGCGGTGCCGGGGGAGATACTCCGCAGCTCGCCCCGCGGGAGGCCGGGTCTCAGCGCGATACGCAAGACAAAGACTCGGCACGTTTGAAACCAGACGCCCCAGTTCCTCGGGAGGGACCCCGTCGGAGGTTCCGGCGACGATTGGCTGAACTTGGTCGATTTGATCGCTCCAAGCTCGATTATCGATCTCTGGCAAAATCTATGCGAAGTCGCCGAAGAACGGAAGCATGAACAAGGGTTTGAGGGAAAAAGGTAGAAGTAGTATTGGTTTGTCGATTGTTTGCTTAATTTCAATCGGCCATCACCTCCTACATATATATAGTGAGGCGGCTGGACTTCCCGTACAAGCATTGGACTTCTACAAGGATTACAACTCATAAACTAAGTCGGTTTCTACCTCTAAACTAGGTAAGAGTCTTGGTCGGCTTCGTACTGGACTCGATCTCCAAGCATCCATCTTCAGCTTCCTTTGGAAAGTCGCCTTTTGCCCTTCCATGTTGACCTTGAACTCGTTCTGGCTCCACCGACTTCTATCTTGGACTCTGGCAAGTGTTAAACTTCCCCCCGTTTGGCTTTTCTGATGCGACTCTAGAATCTTCAAGAAGCTTCACATCTGGCCTGCACCGGGTCCCGCTGAACCGGGTCCTGGCTACGCCGGGTTCTGGTTATGCCGGGTTCTGGCTAAGCCGAGTCATGACCCCGGGTTCTCTTCAAGTCTCCCCTTCCGAATAAATGTTATAGTCCGGGTTATCATTACCGACTCCTGGATATATCGGGTTTGCTTCCTGCCGGGTCACCAACAAGTCGCCACTCCCTCCTGAGGACTCTTGAACCTGGTACCTGCCCAAAATGGGTGCTAACACATACCCACAAGCAATAGATAGCTATAAAACTTGAGCCCGTAGGTTCCTTCATGTGCATCTCACGAGGAGAACAAGCACCAAGGTTTTGGTGATCCTTGGTGAGTTGACGTGCGCGGGAGCTGACCCATGAGTTCAGAGCTCCTTGGGAGTTGACATGCATGAGAGCTGACCCGCAAGTTCAGAGCTCGGATCCCTTGGGTTTTAGGTGCTGTCGGGATGCTCCCGTGGCATGGCACCCTGCTAGCCCCCGCTCGTGAGATACACAGGAGGGATCATACGAGCGATAATAAATAGTAATGACAGCTTTGCCGAAGCCGCGAAATATGCTGGCGCGATGCGCAAGAGTTTAAGTTGTCCTGAAACATAAGTTCATTACACTGGCGTGGCCAGAAGCACAAAAAATCCGCCATGCTCTTGGCATGGGGTCCACATTCTGTGGCTGAGACTCTCGAGGGGCGTGCCCGAGGCAGACGCATGTAGAGAGAGCTCAGGGGGCCCCTATGCGGGGGTGGCTTTTTAGCCTTCGTTCCACCATGACCGGCATGGGGATCCACCTCGCCAAGACATGGTGCCTGAAGAGGTTACCGTGCCGAGGCTTGGTGGCTTGGGAGTCTTCTCGAACGGCCCGCGGCAACGTATAGTAGAGAGGGGAGCCCGAAGTTTTTCCTCGTGGAGGATGATGGCGCGTGGCTCTCCCTTGATGCAAAAATTGCTCGTCGAGGGCGATCAGGGGTAGAACTTGCGCAGGTGCTGGATGTTCCAGGGGTTGGCGACAGGGATGCCATCCTCCGTCTCGAGCCGCGCGGAGCCAGGCCTGGCGATGTGCACGACCCTGTAGGGGCCTTCCCACATTGGGGAGAGCTTGTGGAGGCCTGCCCTGGAGAGGATTCTCCTCAGGACAGGTCTCCTGCTTCGAGAGTGCGCGGCCGGATATGGCGGCTGTGGTAGCGACGGAGGTCTTGCTGGTACCTTGCCGCTCTCAGGGCCGCATTGCGGCGGAGCCCTTCAAGCAGCAGCAGGTCGTCGTTGCGGAGTTCGTCCACCTCAGCCTCCTTGAAGCACTACACCATGGACCAAACCTAAGGGCAGGCCATCTGCCGGGAAAAGTCACTTAAGAAGGCAATGTAACTGCCGGCAAAGATTTTTTGCCGGCAGTCCAGCCTGCCCGCTATAACCCTGCCGGCAAAGGTCTTTGCCGGCAGTTTTACCTTTGCCGGCAGTTGGCTTGCCCTGCTATCTCTATTAATCCCGGCAGGCCAAAATTTTGCCCGGCAGGCTACAAACATGCCAGGGATTACTTCTGCCGGCAGTTTGGACTTTTCCCGGCAGTTAACTCCAGTTTGAGGTGGCAATCAGTTTGTTGGCAGTGTGATTGCCGTGGAGGGCTGGAGCTTGCTTAAACCCCATCATTACAGCAACATCTCAACTAAATTTCAATCAAACGTTGACAGATAAAATATCTTTAAAATTGAACATGATTCCACAAAGTCAAATTTTCTTCATAAAATATGGTCCATCCACAAGTCACATTCCAAATGAATGACTTCATCTAGTGCACAAAACCATACAGACCCATCGACAACAAAATGAACAACAACAGTGCATAAGTATGTTTCTACAACAACAGCAATGCATAAATATGTCTACAACAACACTGCATAAATATGTCTACGACAATGGCAGTTCATCCAAGTCCATGGAGCATACAGTGATATTTTTTGCGATGGTGATCAACCTCTTGTGGTGTTAATTAACCTGAAGAAAAGAAAGTGAGAGATGAGAGTTAGTAAGCATATACCACAAAGCATGTGCAAAGAGAAGTCTGCCAAATCTAAACCGTGAACATGTAACTCCAAAAACAAGTGCAATGTTGCAAATAAATTTTATCAGGTTTGCACAGGCAGCTAAGTACAACACAATACTCGAAAGCACCTTCTTCTGGCCTCTTAAACAACGAATCACCAAAACACACATTAGGGGAAAAAAAACAAATGTTCACAGACGTGTTACAGGCAAACCCAACCAAAATAATTTCCACCAATCTAACCCTGGTACAAATAACAGCATTTCTAGCACACCAGCTACCAATTTTTTTGAAAAAAAAAATCAATCTGGTTCAAGGTGCTAACTTACTTTCTAGATATATGTTTTCACAACATTTTGTGGAGATACACAGGTAAATTAAATGAGTAACATGTTGTGATGCACATGTACGATTTATATTAAGAAGACAAAAAGACCACATCGGCCACAG